>CM022773.1:15559471-15904471 GCA_012411365.1 Ameiurus melas | reverse complement strand
TTGACAATTACACCCGTCCGTGGTTCTTCCCCAAACTGTTGCCACAAAGTTTAAAGCACAGAATTGTATTGGATGACTTTATATACTGTAGCATTACAATTTCCCATCACTGGAACTGAGTGGTCCAAACCTGTTCCGGCATGACAATGCGCCTGTGCACAAAGTGAGCTCCATGAAGACATGGTTTGCCAAGGTTGAAGTGTCCTGCACTCCCTGACTTCAACTCCACTGAACACCTTTGGGATGAACTGGAACACAGACTGCACCCCAGGCCTCCTCAACCAACATCACTGCCTGACCTTGTCAGAGTTTTATGCATTTGACTAGGGAAACCCCCACCCATAATATTAACATAGGTGATGAGGCTACTGTGGGGGGTAACAGGAAGTGTTAGTTAAGAAGAGGACCCTGAACAAAGAAACACATGCACACAAGGACCTCTGTTCTTTTTCTTCTTGTTTACTAAAACCAATGGTAGATACACTGCTTGCCTCTTTTCACTGACACACCTCACTAATGCTCTAGCTGACTGAACACAAATCCCCACATTCACACTCCAAAATCTAGTGGAAAGCCTTTGCAGAAGAGTGGCAGTTATTATAACAGCAAAGGCGAGAATAAATCTGGAATGGTGTTACAGTCAGGTGTCTACAAATGTTTGGCCATATGGTGTACATACAGAATCTGCATTGTGCATTTGACATGTTCTCTGTTTATATCAGTGAGTGAGAATTAAAAACTGTGTATGCTTTATTTTTCTTCAGAGTGGCCTGACCCCACTTCACCTTGTTGCCCAAGAGGGTCATGTGGGCATTGCTGATATCCTGGTGAAACAGGGGGCATCTGTATATGCTGCCACACGGGTAAGCTGTCATGCCATTCACATGAACATTGTTAAGGGCCATTTATTTTGATTTGGTGCCGTGGAACTGTACAGTATTTCTCAAGGTTATTTAAAAATATAACTGGCTGAGAGCTCAAAGGTTACTCTGTATAAGTAACAGTGTAGTTTGTATAAAGCTTTATTATTCATAACTCAAATTAAAGCAGTCTGAATGACAATACCTCTGGTGTATAGTATTCATGCCCTGACAGCAGGAATGTTTGGGCTACACGAGAGTCATGAAATAGTCCTGGAAGTCGCATAAACAATGCAGACGTGTGTCAAGTTAATGGAGCTGAACACTTTATCAGCAGACCCAGAACACATATGGGTTGCATCTATAAAATTATGTGCCAGATTGTATTAGAAAAACCTAGTTAAAGAAAGATTATTATAATTACTCTATATTAGTAAATGAAACCTTATCTATAACATTATTGTTACATTAAGGAATTACTTCTGCCATCACTTCTGTTACTTCTGCCATTAACTGGATGTGAGTTATCTACCTGGAGGTACTGCCTACCCGCATGCTTACAAACATGCCGAATATGTCATACATGACTAAAGCTGTCCTTAGATGAGGAGCTGGTTGTAAAAATGTGTTAGCATCAGCGAGTTTATGAGCATTACAATCCAGCTCATGACTGTTTATGTGACAAGCACAGCACTGATAAATCGTGGTTTGCTCCTAAATAATCCAATGAAAAGAGCGTTTGTTTTATATTTGTCTATTACATTTTTTAAAAATTGTTTACCAAACCATAATTTTTAATAAATTTCATTTCATTGATTTGAGTTCAATGGGCCAGCTATTAAAAATAGCATTTAGTCCTGCTCCAGCTCTTGGCCAACAATATTCTTTGTTAACGTGGGCCAGTTCTATATCTGTTTTGGCAGAGATTAATAAAACTGATCATTTCCAGTATTGGACTGCTTTGCAGAAATACACCAGGCCAGCTCTGCTTTGCGGGCGGATCTATAGTGAATGCATCACGACAGCAGTTTTTGTACATATTTTGGTTCAGTGTACATATTTTGTCTGGGTTTGTTCTGTCCATTTTGTGCAGCTCTGTGACTGTTTTTCAATAATGGGTTGAATGTTGTGTCCTTGCAGATGGGCTACACTCCGCTTCATGTGGCTTGTCATTATGGCAACATTAAAATGGTTAAGTTCCTCCTGCAGCAGCAGGCAAATGTCAACAGCAAGACAAGGGTAAACAGGAATAAGACGTATTTGGTCTATTTTCAAAAAGAATTTCCTACATATTCATGCTTGTAATTCAGGAGCAGTAATACCTGCTTGTCATGTTTCAGGCGGGATATACGCCCCTTCATCAGGCTGCCCAACAGGGCCACACTGACATTGTGACCTTGCTTCTGAAACATGGTGCACAGCCAAATGAAATTACTACCGTAAGAGCAATTTTCTTTTTCAGATCTTCTAGCATTCTTCATACTGTACTTCCATGTTTACATTGTTCAATCTGATATACATGCCAAAGAACAAAAGAAACTGATAGAGATTTACAGTATTTATTGATGTTGTATGAATTTTTGGTAAATTAAATGACAGGTGCTTTATTATTATTATTTTGAATAATAATAATAAATAATAGTAGTAGTAGTAGTAGTAGTAGTAGTAGTAGTAATAGTAGTAGTAGTAGTATTCACAAACTCATAAGGTTGGGTTTGCTAATACCGTTAATATCCGTTATTCAAACCCTGTTTTGTACAAATCAGAAACGCATTCCCAGGAAAATGGTTTCTATGTATTTGAAGCAGCTACAACATTTACAAAATTTGGTATTTTATAGGATCAAATTGACAAACTTTTTTTTTCCCCACCAGAACGGCACTTCTGCACTGGCCATTGCGAAACGTCTCGGCTATATTTCTGTCATTGATGTCCTCAAACTGATTACTGAAGAGACAGTGACCATGGTGAGTGACCAGTTGCTTGCTTAGTGCGCAGTTGATTCAGGATCTTAATTTATGTTCATGTTAATTTAACTAATTTATACTGAATTTCCTTGTGGACATACTATATATTCTATATAAATTCTATATACCTAGATTGCAGATAGCTGCAAATAGCCTATGTTCAATATTATTATTCATTTTATTTTAATCTGATGTCTACTCTGAAGTCAGTTTAAAAAATGCTAGGTGTCATGTGCATGTCTGCAGTGCCCCATCAAACAAGCTAGAATTCCCATAATCATCAGCCAGTGACCATGTCACATGGAAAGTCAAACACCAATCCTTGTTCATGATCATACACATCTCCTCACAATCACATACGCTCATAAAACCAAAACAAGATGCCAAGTGCCTCACTCAGACACTGCATCTGGGAAGTTTCTGATCATTGCCATTGTTTTAACCTCTGTTTGGTTGCATCAGTGGTCACCAATCTTGTTCATGGAGATCTATCTTCCTGAAGCCTTTAGCTCCAACTAGTTGGACCCACCTGACCATCTACTCATTAGAAGCCTTAGGAGGTTCTTGATCAACTAAAACAGGTGTGTTATATTTTGGGAGATGAAACCTGCAGGAAGGTAGATCTGAAGGAAGAGGGTTGATGACCACTGGTTTACACTGTCCAGTTCATGTATGCTGATCATACTACCGATGGTCATCATTTTCAGTCCTTTTGGTTTCTTTGCGATCATCCATCTGCTTTCATGAATCTAAGGATTCCTGTGAAATGTTGGCTATATTAATAAAGATGCTTAATTTTTTAAATATACTGATTCAAATGCAAATATCTGCTTTTCAGTCGACCACTGAAAAACATCGAATGAGCTTTCCCGAGACAGTTGATGAGATCCTGGATGTGTCCGAGGATGAAGGTAAAACACAACTTTTCACAATGTTTTTTTTTTTTTACTGGGAATACAATTTTTCTTTGAACTGACGGACAAGAACACATCCAGTGTGCAATTAAAAATAATTAAAAATCAATCACTAAATTCTGCTCCTTTTGCTTTTCCTAGGAGTTGCACAGCTAACGCTAGGTATGAATGTTTGACATCTCTCTGTTCTGTGTACCGTGACCATTAATCTTTACACCCTTTCAATCACACGGACATAACAGACTTGTTCTCACTCACATTCTCACAAAAGTGACAGTGGAGATGAGTGTGTCATCGGCATGTGTCCATTAATAACCATGTCAGTACCTGTAGCACTAACCTACCACTAACCTACTAGGTCTCCTGCTTCGGTCTTTCTCTAATTACCATGTCAAAGAGGAAGAATGCTTCTTCGCCTTGATAAGTACAAAAAAATATCCACTAGCATTTTCTTGTCTTTTTGAGATTGAGTATTGGAGATTAACTATGATGGAGATGGAAGAAGCCTCCATTTCCAACATTTTAGTATGGTAAGAGACCACAGTCCAGTGTAACACATAATAATATTTCCTCACCATATATCTGTTGCTAAACAGATCTGAACAAGTCTTCTTGCTTTTCCAAGAGTTGCATAGATAGACCTTATAGGACAAAGTTTAGAAGTTTATACAAACTTTTTATTTTGGAACAAGCAGTTAATTTTTTGTGGATTGTATTAGTTAGAGTTCAGGTAAGCAGGTCAAGAGCAGCAGGTTTTTAAGAGATGTTTAAAGAACATAGCACTTTAAAGAAAATAATGACACTCAGCGATATTAGATACCGAATAAGAAAGTGAATTTGTGTATCTGAGCAATAGAAAAAATGTTTTTCCAGAGTATGAGTGAGTAAAAAAGTCTAAATAAAGGACTATCTGAATGCATTAATGTACTGTATTGTAAAATTGTGCATTTGTGTCTGCTTATATGGTTATGAATCTCCTGGAAGTTTCTGGAGATACTAGAACTCAGAAATGTCCTGAAAACCCTGTTCAGGTGAAGATGATCCCGATGATGTACGGATCGTACCACCTAATGATGATCTTTGTGACAACTCCACTAGGAGTCAGTAACCTACAAAGATGAATTCTATCATTTTCGATCGGAATAGCAGATTCGATTTCAAATGCGTCGCAGTTAATGCAATATTTATGCAAAAGTAAATTGCATTATAAGGAGGCGCATTCATTTCATATGACTGGGTCTATAACAAGAACGTTACAAAGCATTCCATCATTGTCCTGTGTTTAGGTAAATAAAGCCTCATTTATGAAATATAAACAGAAACGTTAATACATCAAAGTCACCCTTATTTTAACTTGTAGCTAATACTTTGTATACAGGTCATTTTCATATATGTAAATATAAAAAACACTATCAAATAGTTGTAACTATAACAATGTATGAACACAGCTTAATCATTAGGTTATTGATTTAGATCAAAGACCATGAATCCATGGTGATTATTAAAGTATGATAAAAATGATCTTTTTCAAAAACGCTCATTTTTATAAGTTGGTTAACTTATTCAAGAGGTTTTCACGAATGAGGCCAACCATGTTTGTGTTGTGTTTGTGTTGTGTTCCAATCCCTCACCTTACAATGTCTGCGCTCTGCTTCTAACAGTTTCTCCCATTCCTACTCACTCTTCTAAACCAAGATACGGTGACTCACAATCCCTGTAGTTTATTCTGTCATTTTTCCACATTATTATGTCTTTCTTTTTCTCCTCCTTTTCCCATGCGGCAGGCGAGGAGCTACTGGGAACAGAGATTGCCAGGTATTTGAGGATGGACGGCATGAGGGACCATGATGACGATTTCCTTTCCTCCAAGACAGTCACAGAGTATGACAGAGAGGGCTGCAATAATACTGTTGGACATTATTCAATTGTGATGTGAGGCGCAGGCGTACTACAGCAGAAGAGAAACAGCAAAGAGGATTAGGAATAGTTAGACAACAGATGCTGAGTTAATGTCCTGATTTGTTAAAAAAATACAAAAACATTTGAAACGGCTTAAGTGCAAAGTCACATTGGATAAGCAAGTGGAAAAAAAGTAGAGATACCCCATTTTTAGTAGCGTATCATCAATGTACCTACTACTGTTTTCTACTTCTTGCTCAACAGAAACTACTCACCTGCTGTTCCAAGGATCCCCTGTGTCTCTCCTGAAACCATCATGCTGAAAGAACATGAAATGGAGCAGGTGCACTTTAATTATACATTTGTTCCACACTTGTTTACTTTTTAACATTAGATATTAAGGGGCAGTGGTGACTTGGCGGTTAAGGCTCTGGGTTACTGATTAGAAGGTCGGGGGTTCAAGCCCCACTGCCAAGCTGCCATTGTTGGGCCCTTGAGCAAGGCCCTTAACCCTCTTTGCTCAAGGGGTGCCGTATCATGGCTGACCCTGCGCTCTGACCCCAACTTAATAACATGCTTGGGTATGTGAAGAAAAGAATTTCACTGTGCTGTAATGTATATGTGACCAATAAAGACTCATTATCATAATAATTATCTCTTGACCATAGAATTACAGATGTTTTTCTTATTTCGCCATAACAGCAGCACACTCCAATCCCAATGCCCAAAGAGTATGATGATGACTCTCTGATACCTAGCAGTCCAGCCACAGAGACCTCAGATAATGTCAGTCCAGTGGCCAGCCCTATCCACACTGGGTAAGTGCAGATTTTAATAAGTGTATATTAAATATTGTGCATTTGTTACTATACTGTCATCTAGAAAGTACAAAAAACAACAACAAAATAACATTGCTCTACTGAACTCAAGCACCCACACCACAATGAGTTTCTTGTTGTGTCTGTGTTTTTCCATGTGTATTTCAATCCTATATATTTAGATAAATAAAAATAAAGGATAATATTTTGGAGGAGTAAGCGATTGAAGATGGATGGATGGATGGATGGATGGATAATATTTTGGGACATGCGGTAGGCAACTAATCAACAGTTAGAAGTTGAATCATTTTCCTATAAAGCCATGTCCCAGGTGTTTTATTCCTCTTATACCACAGCAATTTCCCATTGATGATTAAATTTGTTTGAATGTTTTAATGAATAACACACACATTTAAAAAACTAAATAAAAAAATAAGTAATTTAGTTCCTAGTTAGTTCTTGTTATAGCAGCTATAAAAGATTGTTTCCTCACCAACTTCACTTTTTTCTCTCTCTTGAAGTTAATTAGACAAAAGCAAAAAAAATAAAATAATAAATAACTGAGAATCCAGAAAGTACAAAGCCCTCTGTCCTGAAGTTACAAAGTGATGTCACAGGAGGCTCTTTCCATAAATTTGGGGGGGAAACAACAAGCAGCACCTCTATTTAATAATAAAGGTCTTAGTTCATGCAGAGTGTGTAATACAAGTTTCTGTGAATTAGCTTTTACTGTAGAAGCAACCCCATATAAAAATTAGCACATTAATATAAACCTGTGAGCTGCTTCACGGCCAGCACGACTGTCAGAGCTGTTGTTCAAGAAAATTGAGACATCAACATCATTTTAATCTCAACCCCTTAGGCCAAAAAATTGTCAGAATTCAAATTTTCAAAAGTGGTTTAACTGGATTTTATATATATATATATATATATAAAAAAAAAAAAAAAAAAAAAAAAAATAAATTTATCAGTATGTAACATTTCATATGCAGTGGCTCATTCATTTACAATATAACACATCTGTTGTTATCTCGATGTTATCACGCCTGAAAATCATAGTGTAATGCCTATTTGTTTAGGTGGGTTTGTGTTGCAACTTCATAGTAAACAGAGTTTGTTTCATGCATTTGCAGCTTCTTGGTTAGCTTCATGGTGGATGCAAGAGGTGGCTCAATGAGAGGAAGCAGACACAATGGTTTGCGTGTTATCATACCTCCACGAACATGCGCAGCCCCAACACGCATCACCTGCCGCCTGGTGAAGCCCCAAAAGCTCTCCACTCCACCTCCTCTGGTGGAGGGTGAGGGTTTAGCTAGCCGAATCATCTCATTGGGTCCAGCTAGCATGCAGTTTTTGGGGTGAGTAAAGCATCCTGATCAACTTTCCCAAAAGATTTTGTGGAAAGATGGAATTTTTTATGTTTTTGGTTACAACACTAAGATTAGTTGTAATTACTAGCAAAAGACCGTAACATCTGACTTATTACTAACGGATACTATTTTAGAAAAATGTCCACTGTGATGTAATAATTCTAATGGATTTGCCAAAATTTTGTTTTCCAGACCGGTGATTGTGGAGATCCCTCATTTTGCAGCACTTGGTCGTGGAGACAGGGAACTGGTGGTCTTAAGGAGTGAGAATGGCTCTGTCTGGAAGGAGCACCGGAACCGTTATGGTGATGAAGTGTTGGAGACTATCCTCAATGGCATGGACGAAGGTGTGCACTTGGTCATGTTAATTTTGCCGCAACCTAATGTTCTGGTCGTTTTATTTCTGAATATAATGGGGCAATTTTTATTTATTAACAGTTTTCTTTTTATCTATTCTTTTATCATTAAGTATTCAAATAATTCAACCGGTGAATCATCTTTTCTGTATTTTCTTTCTAGATTTGGAAAGTCAGGAGGAGCTTGGGAAGAAGCGTATCAGGCGCATCATCTCCACTGATTTCCCTCTCTACTTTGCTGTGGTCTCCCGCATCCAACAGGAGAGCGACTTGATTGGCCCTGAGGGGGGGCGTCTGACCAGCAAAATTCTTCCGTTGGTTCAGGCCAGTTTCCCTGAGTCGTCTGTCACCAAGCGGGTTCGCCTTGGACTGCAGGTGAGCTTGGATGAGGAGGATAAAGAAGAGTTAGGACTATTGTCACCATAAAACAACATTCATTGGCATTTTATGTCATTCAGTTGCATGCTACCATTCCGTCCATGCTAATAAAATGATTGAAAGATTTTTGTAAAAATATTAACCTTTGAAACGTTAAAACCTGAAATATCACCATAGTTATTTCACCAGGCTGGTTTTGTAGAGGATTGATATTGGAATGTATGGTGGGACCTGATAAGTTGAGTTAAATAAGAATGTCAAAATGAACGAAGGCATGAATACAGCACTTATGAATGGTAAATGTCTCAGACATGGATTGCATGTAATGTCTATGTGACTCTGCTAAGGCTTAAATGGTGCAACTGCCTTTTCACTGCAATATGCAATAAAATGCTGGGTAGCATTGAAATTGCAAATATATATATATCTACGAATATTTTAAGCCTTTGTGTCATATGCAATAAGACTATATGGCCAAAAGTTTGAGCACACCTGATCATCAGACTCAGATGAGCTTTTTGAATGTCCCGTCTCACTCGGACCTTGGCAATGTCTTATGGAGCTGTTTTGTGCATAGAGGTATTGTCATGCGCTGGAGCAGGTTCTGGCCTCGTAGTTCCAGTGAAGGGAAATTGTAATGTTACAGCATACAAAGACATCCAATACAATTGTGTGCTTCCAAATTTGTGGAAACAGTTTGAGGAAGACACACATCTGGGTGTAATGGTCAGGTGTCACAAACCTTTGGCCACTATTCCTGCTTTGCTTGACTAGAAGAAATGTACACATTATTGCCTTATTGAATTGAATGGTGGATGATTTTTATCAGCATGTTGGAATGGCTTCTGAGGAAAGTAAGAGTAAGTGCACAGAGACTGATTAAGGCGGTTTTTACATGTATGATGAATAATTGGAATGTGCCTTTGTGATAACCATGACTAAGCTTTTTAAATTAATGGTGCTCAATAAATTCAGAATTTTCACAACTATATAATTATACTTGGTTAGAGTTAGGTTAAATGCATGTATTCCTTTGTCCTGCTTCTGTAACAACGGCCTCATACCAAAGTTTGAAAACATTTTTATGACCAACTGAACTGTGCACTTTGCATTATTTCCTTTGCTTGTAAACATTATGATCCGAAACTGTTCTTTGTAAATAGATAGAGAGATGACACATACTCATTATAATATAAACAGGGTCATATATAACAGGGTAATATCTTTCTCCTTGTGATGTGAACAAACCACTACAATAAGGTCTGTTTAAATGAGAATTTTTGTAACAAGTTCTTTTTTATAATAAATATTCCTATGTGACCAGTTCATTCGTGTCTTGTTTGCTGTTCAGTTGTTTTCTCAGTTATAATCACTGCTGAGAATATATTCAACTTTTCTCTGTCTTTTCCCTCTGCTTCATCCCATATTTTGTCTCATTTGACTTCTATTCTTCATTCTGGCTTCTCCATCAATTATTATTTCATCTGTTATTGCAAAATGTGCAATTTAAATTCTTGATTTTTTGAAATAATACGACTCTGCGCACATTCTGCATTTATCTATGTTCTGCCATTTACATTCCTTTTCCTTTTACAACGCTATACTTCTCCTTATTTTTTTTATTTTTTTTTATCCGTTACACACATCCCTGAACATCATTCCCTACACACTTTCCTTTTACTGCTATACCTGGTGCTCAGGCCCAGCCGGTCCCTGATGAGCTGGTGGCCAAGCTGCTGGGGAACCAGGCCACCTTCAGCCCTGTGGTGACCGTGGAGCCAAGACGCCGTAAGTTCCATCGGCCCATTGGCCTGCGCATCCCGCTGCCTCCATCCTGGAGGGACAGTCCGCGAGATTCTGGCGAGGGTGACACTACCAGCCTCCGCCTGCTCTGCAGTGTCATCGGTACGACAAGACTATTCAAAGAGAAACACATGGTTCAAAAGGGTTCATGTTAATAATAATAATTATTATAATAGCAATAATAATAATCATTATTATTATTATTATTAATATTAGCATTTTACAATGCTTACATGTGCTAATGCTTACAATAGAGTCAAACATTACAAGGAACATACCTAAGCACATATACGGATAAGCATTTACATATAGTATTTTTCTTTATTATATTTTTCTAAATATTTTCTTTTCTTACAAATATTTTTATCAAATATACAGGTACAGTATTAGCTGAATGTACACTATATAGCATACATCTACTTAATGTTAGAGTAATATGAGGTCCTGCTCTGATAGCTAGCTAGCTTGAGCCACAGGAATCACTTTATGTAAACTATTAATAAATAATGACTGTTAAATGAAAAAGTGAGAAAGTCTGAGAGGCACTTGTAAAAGTATTCCAAAGTCAGAGTAACAGTAAGAGTTCTCACTCACTTTCTGTCCACTTTATCCTGGTCAGAGTTGCAGTGGATTCAGAGTGTATCCCAGCAACACAGCTTCTAAGGCAGGAACGCAACAGTTGTGTCGCATATATTTTAACTTTCATGGACTGGAGGTTTGTTCAATATAAATATGGCTTAGCTGTGAAGGAAATCTGTAATGCTTCTAACCTGGACTGAAATGGACTACAGTTGTCCTTATGTTGCCTTCTGATTATCTTCTGAGCGTTCAATGCATCTTGAAGCGAAGGGCAGGGTGGTGATGTTATACTGAAAGGTCTATAACAGCAGCATGATGAATATAATGGTATATTTTAAAGTGTTTATTAGTGCATGCCTAGGCAACATAGCACAATAACAGCCCATTAGGCATTATTTGTGAGATGGCCTGTGAACATTTGATACATTACTTTAGTTAACATGTTCTGCATTCCTTAGGTGGCACCGACCCAGCACAGTGGGAGGATATCACTGGCACAACCAAGCTTATATATGCTAATGACTGTGCCAATTTCACCACCAATGTGTCTGCACGGTAAGATAACAATGTGCATGAAATATGTGCCACTTTAGCACATCTTTGAAGATGGTCTGTATGTATATAAAGTTTTTTTTAACCTTAGCGGTACAAAGCACTTTATACTGGTTCTCAATGACCATTCACACTCACACACAAGGTGCTAGCTTGACATCATGTGCAATCGGGGGCAACTTGGGGTTCAGCGTCTTGCCCAAGGACACTACGGCATGTGGAGTCGTGTGGGCTGGGAACTGAACCGACAACCCTACGATTAGTGGACAACCCGCTCTACCACCTGAGCCACAGCCACTCAGACATCTTTCTACACAGTCAGACAGACAGACAAGACTAGGATAAACAAGCCCAGGATATCATTATAAACATGAGACAATGATATAAACAGAACCACAAAAAAAAGGCATTGTGAATCTGTTTGTTAGTGTTTATCAGAGTTATCATGTCACATAGAAATCAGTACCGGTGGAATCCTGGTATCCATGTTGTTAGATACAGCACTCTATCAAACTGTAGTCCAGTGTCTCCCTGTGTTGGTGATTGGCTTGGAACTTGTTTTCTGATGGGTGTCACATAAATTGTATGCAGCCAAAGCCCCAAGCCCACACTCATCACCAGTGACAAAGATTGTAACCAACAATGCACTGCAAGTGAACAAGTTCTGGGCACATTTGGCCTAGGGGAGAAACTTACAGCTGCCCCCTGCTGGTTTGGCAATAACTGTAGAGATCCAAAAGTTCCTTATACATTCTCTCTACCAGGTCATTCAACTCAGGATGGTGACTAGAGGCAAGACTAATATTACTCCCAGTTGGATGCTCAGTGACTGCCCTCTACATGTGTGAGGTAAACTGTAATCAGAGGCATCTTCAGGAAGCTTCTGTAGTCTGGTATGCAGTGGGAAGATCTAGGAAATTGACAAGCTTCCATGCCTTGAGAATGAAATGACCATCACCATGTGATATTTCCTTCCTAAAACAGGTAGTTTGGTATAAAGTCCACCAAAGGTTGCAACCAGGGCCAATGGGATTAGTCCCACCAACCCACTTGGCAGCTGATAAATTGTGTCTGGTTTGGGAACCTTGAGTCCAGATTTATAAATACAAGAAAGAACACCGGCCTTGATATTTGAAAACATTGACAATTTATATTACTAAAACCGAAATGAGTACAAAATAATATATAGATAGATAGATAGATAGATAGATAGATAGATAGATAGATAGATAGATAGATAGATAGATAGATAGATAGATAGATAGATAGATAGATAGATAGATAGATAGATAGATAGATAGATAGATAGATAGATATGAAACAGCTGGTTTGGCAGAATGAGACATTAATTTGATTCTGATTTCTTTGTTGTTTCTTCAATGTCAGTGTGTTCTACTGATGACCTACATACAGACTATCTCTCCTACCAGTATACTTGTCCAACACTAAAATACTGCCCAACATTGAATTTAATAAACATTTCCCAGACTGAGACACATTAGCTGAACAGTTGCAAGGCAAATGTAGACTGCAGTGTTTCCACTAGTCTATGTGATGATCCATTTCCAATATTTCTTAGTTTACCAACCCCAAAACCAGCCCAGCTGGTGTGTATTATGTGTGGATGGAGAGTCCCCTTCAGCCAGTGTCTCCATTCCTCCCAAGCCTTTTTGATGGCAAGGATTTCCCAGTTGATGTCAATGTTTCTCTCAACTTTGGACAGTAAACTGGGTTCAGGTTAGCACTAGGTGCTCTTGTTTGCCACTGCAACAGTATGAATATGATGCCCACCTCAGAGACCTCCACCTTGACCACAAATGGAATTCTGGGGTCTGGATGATGAATGCACTGGTGAAGATCCTGAACAGATGTGAACACCCCTTTTGCAGGTGGTGACTAGTGTGGAGTATTTTGAGGAGAGCAATGAGTATGCAAACTGAAGTTCCTGATAATGATCGCAGGTAGACGTTTGTGAAACCCAGGAATTGCTGATGAACACAGATGGTGTTGGAGTG
The DNA here is from genome assembly GCA_012411365.1 of Ameiurus melas. NCBI lineage: Eukaryota > Metazoa > Chordata > Actinopteri > Siluriformes > Ictaluridae > Ameiurus > Ameiurus melas. The sequence continues at coordinate 15,890,960 of CM022773.1, read as the reverse complement.
CAGCTAATTCTAAACTACTTGTATCTTGCAATCCTGCATACCCACACCAAAATGTATAGGAAGCAAACTAGGTGGGCTACAGTGGTAAGATGGAACTGAAACTTTTGTACCATCACATCCAACTTGTGTTCCAGCAATCTTGTCAACACGGTCTTCAAGTGCACCAACAAACTGCTTGCATTCCTTTGGTAAAATGTTCACAACACCATACCTCATCTCCCTGCTATTCCCAAAATAGCTGTGGTCTATTCAGCTTTAAACAGAGACACTAAGAAAATAGTTTTAATTGTATCACTGGAAATAAATGGAATGGAGTATGGATTAAGTACACAGAACTTTGTAAAAGGAAGCTCTGACATGTTGCAGGCATTTATCTCTGGTTTGGCTGCGTGGGAATCATAGTAACAGGGTGATTCAAGCTCACTTCCTCTAGGGTAGTGGTTCCAAAGAGCAGAGAATAGCTGCTGAAGGTTTGAAGTTGCTGTCAAATGAACAAGATTTGTTTTAAGGCGACTAGAACATTAGTGTGAGAAAATAGAATAGAATAATCTGAATAAAAGTACAAAGTCAAATCCTAAGGAACAGGATTTATGGCTGGAATATACTTTAACTGTAACTGGCAGTGCCGAAATGAACAAATGTAACAGTAATCTAAACCCAATACAACACAAATGAGAATATCTGAACATAAGGATATGTATAGTAAAATGTAAAATGAAGAGAGTTAACAAGAATAGGCATTGTCTAACATGATAGTCAAACCAGAGAAACCCAGAAGTAATCAGGGATCAACATGAACAGAACTGATGTTATTGGTAATGCATTGACTTCTCGATACATTAAAGAAATACATGGAAAGGCAAGACAGGACAAGACCAGACATAATCAAGTTATAACTGGAAAAGCAAGTTCATTTAACTCTGGGAGCCAGAGTCTTGGAAGTGTTTTTCACTGAAATTAGAACAAGTAAATTTGGAATTTTTAATTTATGAAATTTCCATCCAACAACTTCCTTTGCTCTTTGTGCTTTCTTTTCACTTTTCCCACAGTTTTTGGCTAGCAGACTGTCCTCGCACTGCTGAAGCAGTTTCCTTCGCCAACCTGCTGTACCGTGAGCTGTCAGCAGTGCCATACATGGCTAAATTTGTAGTGTTTGCAAAGATGAATGAGGCGCGAGAAGGTCGATTGCGCTGCTACTGCATGACTGATGACAAGATGGACAAGACCCTAGAGCAGCACGAGAACTTCACAGAAGTGGCCCGCAGCAGAGACATAGAGGTTAGAAGTTTTACAATAATTTAATCAGAGAACTGGAACTGAAATGGATATTTATGTTAACAGAGCTATAGATCATTCAGGAGCAGTTGTGAAACGCACAAGCAAACACTAACACTACTGTAGAGTTCTTATCTAAGTACTGCTGCTGTAATCATAAAGACTGTCCTGTGCTTATTCTAGGCCTTAAGGATTCACGGTGGGATTAACTTGCTAGCCACTTTATGAGCGTGCATGAGTGGCTGATTGGATAACACAAATGAGCGGTCGTGCAAGTGTTCCTATTCAAGTGGCCCATGAGAATATTTGGGACCTGTGTGACTCACTTGAAAAGCATTATTTTCTGCTATTCTGTACTACTGTGGCATTACTCGCAGGTAATGGAGGGCATGCCATTAAACTTGGAGTGCTCAGGGAACTTGATCCCCATGAGGAAGGCTACTCAGCAACCCCGCTGCTTCAGCTTCCAAGCCTTCAGAGACAACAGACTTCCTGTCTCTGTGAAGGTACCAGCTAGTTTAAATGCATTTAGACAATTACATGCCACTAGCCACTAATTCCTTTATTGTTTATTCAGACTTTTCATATTTACTTGTACTTGCACTTCAGTGCCAGCACTGAAATCAAGATGAATCTCAGCCTTTGTTTCTTCATTCACTCTTTCAGGTAAGAGACAGTAGTAAGGACCCCTCTGGCTTCTTGTCCTTCCTACGCAAGTCTACCAAGTATGAGGACAGTCAGCAAGTACTCTGCAACCTCAATATTACCATGCCACCATGCATAAAGGTACAAACATCCACTCAACACTTTTTTATGCATTTATATTTCCTATTTATACAGTGATATATACAAAAGTCTGACCACTCAGTAAAACCAGTACATATTATGTGCCAATATCAGATTGGAGGGGGTGAAGACCGAAGGAGGACACTCACACCTTTGGCCCTTAGAGAGAGATACAGTGCTCTCAATGAACCAACTATAGGTATGAACCGGCCTGCATATAGCTATAAACACGTCTCCCATCCACACTCCATACTACCTTTGCTTGATCATGCTTTCAAAAACATTTGAGCTCTAGCATTAGACTGCAAGGCTGTCAAGGTCTGAACCAATGATGGTCTGATTTCTGCAGCATCAATGAGCACCTTGGAAAGGACGGAGTTAAAGATGGCTTTAATAGCTGAACAGCTGGGACTGAGCTGGGCTGGTGAGTGAGTGAAAGTGAGTGAGTGAGGGTGGGAGTGAGTGAGTGAGTGAGGGTGGGAGTGAGTGAGTGAGGGTGGGAGTGAGTAAGTGAGGGAGTGAGTGAGTGAGTGAGGGTGAGAGGGAGCAAGTGAGAGTGAGTAAGTGAGTAAGTGAGAGAGCAAGTGAGAGAGAGAGTGGGTGAGTGAGGGTGTGAGTGAGTGAGCAAGAGAGTGAGTGAGTGAGAGAGAGAGAGAGAGAGAGTGAGTGAGTGAGAGAGCGAGTGAGAGAGAGTTAATGAGTGAGTGAGTGAGTGAGTGAGAGAGTGAGAGAGTGAGTGAGAGAGTGACTGAGTGAGCAAGCGAGTGAGAGAGAGAGTGAGCAAGTGAGTGAGTGAGAGAACGAGTGAGAGAGAGATAGTGGTGAGTGAGTGAGTGAGTGAGAGAGCGAGTGAGAGAGAGAGTTAGTGAGTGAGTGAGTGAGTGAGTGAGTAAGAGAGTGAGTGAGTGAGTGAGCAAGTGAGTGAGTGAGTGAGTGAGAGAGTGAGCGAGTGAGTGAGTGAGTGAGTGAGTGAGTGACTGAGAGAGTGAGAGAGAGCGAGTGAGTGAGTTAGTGAGTGAGAGAGCGAGTGAGAGACAGAGAGTTAATGAGTGAGTGACTGAGAGAGTGAGAGAGTGAGTGAGCAAGCGAGTGAGAGAGTGAGCAAGTGAGTGAGTGAGAGAGAGAGTTAGTGAGTGAGTGAGTGAGAGAGCGAGTGAGAGAGAGAGTGGGTGAGAGAGCGAGTGAGAGAGTGAGAGAGTGAGTGAGGGTGTGAGTGAATGAGAGAGTGAGAGTGTGAGGGTGTGAGTGAGAGAGTGAGTGAGAGAGTGAGTGAGAGAATGATGAGAGAAAGTGGTTGAGTGATGGTGTGAGTGAGAGAGTGAGTGAGAGAGAGAGTATGTGAGAGAGTGAGTGAGGGCATGAGTGAGAGAGAGAGAGAGAGAGAGCGAGTGAGTGAAAGTGAGTGAGTGAGGGTTGGAGGGAGGGAGTGAGTGAGCGAGCGATTGAGCGAGTGAGTGAGAGAGTGAGAGAGAGTGAGTGAGTGAGTGGGTGAAAGTGAGTGAGTGAGTGTGGGAGGGAGAGAGTGAGTGAGTGGGTGAGAAAGAGAGTGAGTGAGCGAGTGAAAGTGAGTGAGTGAGAGAGTGAGTGAGGGAGAGAGTGAGTGAGGGTGGAAGTGAGGGTGTGAGTGAGTAAGCTTGGGAGTGAGTAAGTGAGTGAGAGAGAGTGATAGTGAGTGAGTGAGTGAATGAGTGAGTGAGAGAGTGAGTGAGAGAGTGAGAGAGTGAGAGAGAGAGTGAGAGAGTGAGAGAGAGAGTGAGGGAGTGGGGGAGTGAGAGAGTGAGTGAGTGTGAGAGAGAGTGAGGGAGAGAGTGAGGGAGAGAGTGAGTGAGGGAGAGAGTGAGTGAGTGAGTGAGTGAGTGAGAGAGTGAGTGAGAGAGTGAGGGAGAGAGTGAGGGAGAGAGTGAGAGAGTGAGGGAGAGAGTGAGGGAGAGAGTGAGAGAGAGAGTGAGTGAGTGAGAGAGAGTGAGTGAGTGAGAGAGAGAGTGAGTGAGTGAGAGAGTGAGGGAGTGAGTGAGAGAGTGAATTTATTTGTGAGGTTTTTTTAATGCTTATTGAGGTTATGTGTTCTCAAGAATTATCTGTAGCCTCATTGTTTCTTTAAAATTAAGGAGATGTTTTAGCCGCAAACTTTTCCCTTAGAGATCATTTAAGGGTAAAACAGTGTTCTCGTGCTTTAGAAAGACTAACGCTGTTTGTCACACAGGAACAGTGACTGTGTATTAAGGAGTATGACACAAATCATTACTTGATGTGTACAAGCTCGTAAATGTTTTCAAATACCATCTCTAATCCCTATGTAGAGCTGGCCCGAGAACTCCAGTTCAATGTGGATGAAATTAATAGGATTCGCGTGGAGAACCCCAATTCACTCCTGGAACAGAGTTCAACACTGCTCAATTTGTGGATTAGCCGTGAAGGCAAGAGGGCCAAAAGTAAGTGCTTCACCAGCTGTGAACGCCTGAAGTCCTTTTGTCATCCAGGTGACTTGGAAATGATTGTAGCTAGAACAAACATCTGAGCTGCTTCATCAGTTGTATTAATGGTGAACATTCCCTGAAATTTAGTTGAAAATTGAGTCCAACTACAACGTTATGGTGTAATTTCTCAGATGTACGCTATTGCAGCGGTCCCCAACCTTATTTTGCGCCACGGACCGGTTTAATATCAGACGATATTTTCACGGACCGGCCTTTAAGGTGTGGCAGATACATACAAAAATAAAATGATCGGACCGGCATAAAAACTGGGGTATTTTTAAAATATAATAAGAAATGTGAATCCAATGTGAAATCGCAGCTTTATTAGCAGCGTCCTCGTAACATCCTCTCTCCCCCCAATGCTCTCTGGTCTCTATGGTAAGGTTTCAACGCATCACGTGACCGAGACAAGCGTCTTGACATGCGTCAAGAGTGAGTCGTAGAAGGATGTAACGAAGAGAATCCAGTCATTTTTCAGATCCAGATAATAAATAAAACGGAAATAATGTAAGTTATTTATTCTTTCTGTGCGGCCCGGTACCAAATGACCCACGGACCGGTACCGGTCCGCGGACCGGGGGTTGGGGACCACTGCGCTACAGTATATCTAGGAGATAAGGAACAGACTTTTGAGTATATCAAAGGCAGAATGAATGAATGAATTTTCCAATTGCAGAAGGACTTTCCTCTAATGAGTGGTGAAATGTCTTACTGCTAAACTGGCTCTCTCTTCTCTGGCCCATGGTATATTTACCAGCCATGTTGCAATTACAATGCTGCACTGTAACAATGAGATTAAATAGCCTTTACATTTATCCCTTACATTAGTATAATATCCTGGGTCTTGTGATATTGGAATAAAAAGATGATATTTGATCATATTTAGCCTTTTTACTCTGGATGTGAACTATGGATAAGATCTGCAGTTCTTTCTGCCCCGGTACTCTGCCCTGCTACAGTGGAGAGCCTGTTCATGGCCCTGAAGAGCATTGACCGAATGGACATTGTGAACATGCTGGAAGGTAACCAGGAACAAGAAAGGCGCAGACACAATGACCGAGACCACCTCTCTCTTGGCATATCAAATGGTAAGAGATTCTTCAGTGCCTTGACCCTCCATAATTCCGCTTCCCCTACCCCATGTGAGTCCTTTTACCCTAAAGCCAGGCTTCTCCTCACCTCCAGCTAACAGCTACAGCCATTCCCTGTGTTCTAACCACTTTATCCTTGATGCAGCTTAGAACATTTACATCATGAATTCTGCTGTGACCAGGACCAGGGCTAAGGACATCCCTACAAACCTGCTTACAGCTTTCTTAATCTGTCTGATGCTAATCAAATTTCATAACCATTATTAAGTGTTTATGGCTATATACAGTATGTTCTCTCAAATATGTAAAGACATAATAACTATGCTTCACACCTGGTGAATTAGAGTATAAGAGGTGTTTTGCATCAGAGATGACTGTCCCAGGGATTAGTAAATTACTTGTTGCTATGCCCACTTTTTTACTAGTAAACAGAAATGACCATATAAATCATGACCAGCAGTTACAGTGGTGTGAAAAAGTGTTTGCCCCCTTCCTCATTTCCTGTTCCTTTGCATGTTTGTCACACTTAAGTATTTCGGAACATCAAACCAATTTAAACAATAGTCAAGGACAACACAAGGAAACACAAAATGCAATTTGTAAATGAAGGTGTTTATTATTAAAGGTGAAAAAAAATCCAAACCATCATGGCCCTGTGTGAAAAAGTGATTGCCCCCTAAACCTAATAACTGGTTGGGCCACCCTTAGCAGCAACAACTGCAACCAAGCGTTTGCGATAACGTGCAATGAGGCTTTTACAGCGTCCTGGAGGAATTTTGGCCCACTCATCTTTGCAGAATTGTCCTAATTCAGTTACATTAGAGGGTTTTCGAGCATGAACGGCCTTTTTAAGGTCATACCACAACATCTCAATAGGATTCAGGTCAGGACTTTGGCTAGGCCACTCCCAAAGTCTTCATTTTTGTTTTCTTCAGCCATTCGTGTGTGTGGACTTGCTGGTGTGTTTAGGATCATTGTCCTGCTGCAGAACCCAAGTTCGTTTCAGCTTGAGTACACGAACAGATGGTCGGACATTCTCCTTCAGGATCTCTTGGTAGACAGCAGAATTCATAGTTCCTTTTATCACGGCAAGTCTTCCAGGTCCTGAAGCAGCAAAACAGCCCCAGACCATCACACTACCACCACCATATTTTACTGTTGGTATAATGTTCTTTTTATGAAATGCAGTGTTCCTTCTACGCCAGATATACTTGGACACACACCTTCCAAAGAGTTCCACTTTTGTCTCATCGGTCCACAGAATGTTGTCCCAAAAGTCTTGGGGATCATCAAGATGTGTTGTGGAGAAATTGAGACGAGCTTTGATGTTCTTTTGCTCAGCAGTGGTTTTCTCCTTGGAACTCTGCCATGCAGGCCATTTTTGCCCCAGTCTTTTCCTGATGGTGGAGGCATGAACGCTGACCTTAACTGAGGCAAGTGAGGCCTGCAGTTCTTTGGACGGTTGTTTTGGGGTCTTTGTGACCTCTTGGATGAGTCGTCACTGGGCTCTTGGGGTAATTTTTGGCGGCCGCCACTCCTGGGATGGTTCACCACTGTTCCATGTCTTCGCCATTTGTGGATAATGGCTCTCACTGTGGTTCGCTGGATTCCCAAAGCTTTGGAAATGGCGTTATAACCCCTTCCAGACTGATAGATCTCAATTACTTTCTTTCTCAATTGTTCCTGAATTTCTTTGGGTCTCGGCATGATGTGTAGCTTTTAAGGATCTTCTGGTGGACCTTACTGTGTCAAGCAGCTATCCTATTTAAGTGATGCCTTGATTGTGAACAGGTGTGGCAATAATCAGGCCTGGGTGTGGCTAGAGAAATTGAACTCAGGTGTGGACAACCACAGTTATAGTATGTTTTAACAAGGGGGGCAATCACTTTTTCACACAGGGCCATGATGGTTTGGATTTTTTTCACCTTTAATAATAAACACCTTCATTTACAAATTGCATTTTGTGTTTACTTGTGGTGTCCTTGACTATTGTTTAAATTGGTTTGATGTTCCGAAACACTTAAGTGTGACAAACATGGAAAGGAACAGGAAATGAGGAAGGGGGCAAACACTTTTTCACACCACTGTATGTATACTGTTTTCTTCACTGTGTCTTCATGTGCGTTCAGAGTTGCATAAGGCTGGCTGTCATGATTTAGCCTGCCACATGTTTGTTTGTTCATTATTATGGCATGACCATGATGGAAAATGCAGAAGTTAAGGACAACCAAGATCTCAGATCTGTCCCACATGTTAGAAATGTCAATTAGGCCACTTAATGCTTTTTATGTTAATGCAACCTATAAAGTATGGTGCAAAGAAAAAAATAAGATATTGTGTAAGGGTTGGATCGTCATGTTACCCAGTTTCGAAACACCAATGAGTAGATTTTTGCGAGCATGTATATACAGTATAATCTCCTTGTTTTGTCACAATAGTAGCTCTTTACTTTATTACAACTCTTAGCTACTTCCGGTTTCTTCGTTTAAAATAAGATGCCCTTGTAAGAGAAATAGCAAAGCAAACTATTTGGATCCAAACCTCTCGGTACGGTATTGCAGTTGCATACAAATAGCTTGTGTTGGAAAAATCGCACACTGAAAGACAAGATTTTGCTTGGAGAAATTAAACACACTCAGTAATCAATAACATTACAACCTGGCACACCGGTTTAAGGCATACCACAAGTCCAAACAATTTGTCACCCCTCTTCCCTTTGACCCCTCTCTTTGTGATCACTGGACATATCATCTGCAGCCTAGCCTCTTCCTCCTCCTCCTCCTCCTCCTCCTCCTACTCCTCCTCCTCCTCCTCCACAACTCTCTGACCTTTGACCTCATACAGACATCATGTTGACCTCTGGCCCTCACCTCTTTATCCTTAAGGCCTGCATTTTTGCCTATTCCTTTCTCACAAAAACACACCACCAATCTTACTTGGTTTTTTTTTCCTGTGATCAAAATTCCCTTCTCATTAGCTGTACACTCAGTGTCCCCTGCAGGAGGGAGGTGTTTCTGACCCTGTCACCTTCTGTGTCTGTCTCCTGTTCTCTCTCTCTCTCTCTGTCTTCTCCTGTCCTCCCTCTTTCTATTTTCCTGTTCTGTTACTTTCCACCTACACACCCCTTGCTCTCCTCTCTTCTTTCCCTGATGCCTGTATGCATGCACTTGAGGCCCATTGCTGTTTTGACTTCATCACTACTTGTGCATGTAGAGGTTGAATGCCGATCTATGGAGTTTTTCTATTATTTCTGAAGGACTTTGCCTGGGGAATTAACGACACATTTATCTTACTCGTACTCCAACTTGATTGACTGACACTCATAAGGCTTATTTAAACTCAGTATGTAAGCCCTCAGACAGATGACAAATTAAAGAGAAGACCTGAATTCCGAGTGCAGAAACATAATGAATGCAGATGCTTCAAGACAACTGTACGTTATGATACAATTAATCCATTAATGCAATACCATGCATTGTGGCATGTATAACGTGCTCTAAAAGCCCAGCTGACCATGAATTTGGATCAACATGACACGAGACATTGAAAGAGTGTCCACTATTGCGGTTTCAATCCCATCTTCCTGTCTTTCAATAGGAACAGATACTAAAGCAATATGTTCATTTAGATCTTTGAGAAAGATATCAGGAAATAGAGCTGGAAATCAAAATTCGTTCATTCAGTTGCCATGACACCATGGTATTAGTGTAATATGTAACTCAAAACAGAACACCTTTTCTTCAGGTGTCTGAGAATGTAAATGCGGAAGACGATGAGACTCAGTAAAAACACATAAGACACTTTCTGTTGTTTTGGGGGTTTTTTTTCCTTTAATCTATCACCTGTCTGACTGGTTTTCAGTGGAGCAGTGTTTCCTGTGTAGTCGATGGAGACATGTACACAGTGTTGTATCGTCATCAAAACTGCTCTTTGTGTCCTCTTTAAGTGTTTGTTCCTAAATGCACATGAGAATGCCCTTCAAATAATCTGCACTTTGGCATGCTGTATGTTTTGCATGTAGGGCTGAGTTGAGTTCGCCCAGCATGGCATGCAGCAGAGAGGCGCAGCGCCTTCCCACGTCTCCTGTTACTGCATTTAGATGAGAAAGTAAAACGCTTTTTAGTCATTGTACTGTACTGTTTCTTGTCTCTCCTTTATCTGTGACTTGTGCATCACCTAAGCCTTAATTATATCCTTTTCTGTTTCCGTGTTAGTAATAAATCTCTGTTATTTTAAAATCATGGCTACTCCATTAGCCGTTTGTTTTTGTTTGCATTAGTAAGTGTCTGTTCGAGATACATGTGTGTATGTCTGCACTCAGCAATGAACCTTCCTGAGTGTTTGTGGTTCTGTGGCTCTGTTTCAACGGATTCCAAACGATTTATGTTGCTTTGTGTTTGTGTGTTTATATGTCCGTGTGTATATCTCTGTTTATGCACAAGAAGCCCAAGTGTCCTCACTGTCACTACAGCCCTACATATGACGTTACACAACATTTATTACACGTTATTATATTGCTGCTCATGCTCATGTTCATTTGATTGCCTCAACATTACCGTTCTACAACCACATATGCTACATCAGTGTTGTAGGAATGTTTATAAAATAAAATAAAAAATACATTTCCTAAAAACAATTGTTATCTGGGATACAATCTAGATGACTAACAGGCGCATACAGCACACAAACACATCACATACAGTACAGTAGGGTCTCTGGAGTGAGAATGTAGTCAGCTGGTGTCACTGATATCCCCTGCACTCTCAGCATATTCCTAACTACCAACCACATTACGCTCGTGTACTGCTTTCAGATACTAAGGGACAAAAATACAGTCGTCCACCTCACAGTGTACCTCAACCCCCCCAACCCCCACCCACCCCAATCCCCTCAACATACACCGACATACAAGCAAACACACATTCGCTTTTACAAATAAAATTCCTTCCATCACCTTCACTATTTGCTACCTTCTTGTTGTCTTTTTTTTCAAGCCTACTATACCAACTCTCAATGCCTTCTATTTGTTATTCGAAATATTACCCTTGTAGGGATCACACAGAATTTTTAAACAATAAACAGAACAGAAACTTTGCATAAAACAGTAAAAACATAGACATATTAAGTATTCTACAGTTTATATAGCATTTAATACTTTTTTTTTTACGTGGTAAATAATTGTAAATATCACACCAATCATGCTGCCTTTTATGGCTTAATTATAAATAAAAGGCCCATTTTTGGGTAAATACTTTATTCTCGTTCACCGTATATCATAATACAGAATAAAAGTAACTGTGCTTAGACATTCAGGCCATGTGAGGAAGTGTATTCTTCCACTGAATTCACATTCTAGGGCCATGTGGTAAACGAAACCTTGTGTTGTGTATTGGACAAAGTTTTTTTTTTTTTTATCAGTGCAAGGCTGTAAAACAGGTCGGGGTTACAGACTGGTCAAACAGCTTTTTTCAGGATAATAACATTGTGTCGCCCAATATACAAAATGCCCTATGTGCTTGTATAACTATTTTAGAATGTGGCTCTTTGCTCATTTCAGTGCAGGTAAAGTCAAAGAGTTTTTCCTTTAAAACATGGATGCCATAATAGATGTTTATCTTACATATGTATTTCAATGTAAATATCATATCCATGTGTTTCATGTTGCTTATTTAATGTATTATCAAATGTCAAATGAGTATGCAAGTCTAGCAAAGAGCTATATCGGTTTTGATTTTCCTTTTTTGCATTTTTTTGGTTTGTTGATGGTCCAGGGCTTTTTTTCATTTAAGGTTAAATGAAAAAAGCCCTGGACCATCAGCAAACCAAAAAAATGCAAACAAGGAAAATCAAAACCGATATAGCTCTTTGCCATCAGAGTTAGAGCATTGGAGCACCCTTTGTTTAAAAGAAAATGGTTACCAAAATAAAAAAGACTTATTTCCCTAAAATTGTGACCTTATATACACACATATATATCTATGAGTTATATACAGTTTTAACATGTTGTAAGGGAACATGTAAACCTGAGTATATGATTGCTTGCTTGCATGCTCTGCAGCTTGACATTAATGACGAATAATATGACTTCAGCGCATGACAGCATTATGCACGTATGTCTATGAGCAGGTGGTGTGTCCCAGATCTTAAAGGTCTGTAGGGGTGTCTTTGCGTCCTGGTTTCTAACAGACTAAAATGAATCCTCTGCCCTTTTCTCTGGTGGCAGTAACCTGTAAAGTGTCAGACAGCGGAACAGCCTCAGTATTTATTAGATAATAACTTGCGTATTGGACGCTGTCCCCTCCGCTGCCTGTACTCCTGCTGTTGGGCTGGTATGGCTTGCAAGAAATTTCCCATCCCACCCTTCTCTCCCATAACAACAGGTTATCCTTACCTTTCTCCCCTTGTGACCCTTCCTACCCCACCCTTCCCTGGTTCAGAGCACACCCCTCCTAGGGTCTTAAGGAGGGGATAGGGTGGGGAGGCGCATGTCAGTGTGCCTCTCTCTTTGTCACTCCAGGTTATGGACTGGTGGTTCAGGACGTGTTGGTCTCGCCAGCCTCCGGGCAGCACAGCCTGGCCTCACCAATGGGGCTTGAGTCCTACTGGCAGGAAGTGTCTAGCATGGATGGTGCTCCCATAGCCACCACTGAAGAAGATACACTTATGGAGATGTCCGAGGTACAAGTGTGGCCATCAGGCAAAAGCCCATGTCTGGTGGCCGTGGAGGACTCCTCGCTTGAGTGTAGCAACGCTGAGGACTCAGAGGGGCTGTCCTACGGGAGTATGGGAAGACCAGGCAGTGCCACACCAGGTACAGGACACGGCCACATTGGGTTGAGCGGGTCCATCGAGCTCCTGGAGGACCAGTCCATTGGGGCAGACTCGGAACACAGCACCACCACTCCTGGAACAGGGGTCAACATCAATGGGCTGGACGTAGGTCAAGGGTTGGAGATGGATGAGAAGTCAGTGGAGGTTGCGGTTGTCACAGGCAGGAATGTTTCAGAAGGAGACATTGGAGGTTTGGGAGTAAGAGATGACACAGGCTTAGTGGAAGGCTTGTCTGTCATTGCAGGACAACAGAGGGTTTACGCTCGAATGTGTGAGTCTCCTGGGCTTAGCCGAGTGGCTGATCGCAACGGTGACAGGTGAGTTGACATCGGTATAGCTTTTATGATATCTTTTTTTTTTGCTTTACTTTCTGTTATTACTGAAACAGCTAACATGTTGGGACACTTCCAAGCTGACATTTCAACAATTCCTTTGCTTAGCAAAAGAGAAATAGGAAAATGCCTAGAAACAATTTTTTGGATAATGATGAAAACAATTTTAAACTTCAAATTAAATTATCTAGATATTCACATAAACAAAATATATTTTATAAGTTCTTCTATTAATTATTTCTTTTCCCTCTCAGGTCAAGTGCTGGTTCTTTCCTGTCCTACCTCCAAGACCAGACTGGCCCTGGATGGCATCCCATCCCAGATCCCACTCAGAACTGGGCAGGAACCTCACAGCCAGCCAATTTCAGACAGGCCAAGGAGTCCATGATGTCATCAGTGAAGGCAGCAGTGGATGGGGATTTGAGCCAGTCACAACTGTCCCAGGAAGCTTTGCTCCAACCGGTACGAGACATGGGGCACTCAGAGATCCTACGCGGGCATTTTTGGGGAACCCAGCCTTTTGAGAAGGGCCTAGGCTTCCCCCACAGAGTACCTGACCTTCGAGGATGGGAAGATATGCGCCTCAGAGGACAAGTAAGAGCTGGGGATTTTTTGGGAAGGGACACTCACATGAGATAATAGGGTTTTGCGGAGCTTACCAGTATGTTGTGATGCAGGCACTCAAATTCAAAAGTGACACATCCATGAAGAGATTTCACCACTCATTTGAAGTTTTTGGGTTTAGACAGATCAGAAAGTCTTCCTAAGGAGGAAGAGAATATTATTTTGTGCTACATTGCTTGAGCCAGTAAGTGATATTGCATTCCACTGGACAGTAGAGCATATAGCACCTGGAGACCTGTTTTGAATTGTTAGGATTGATGCTTTTGTTGATTACCGGTTTGAAGTTGAGGTGTAGCTAGTGTAATGCTGCGTTTGTGGTGCCTTGTAATTGGTGCTTTGCAAGTTCCCATAACGTCGTTCCCACCTCGACATGTTCGACATGGGGGAGGGGAAAACCCGTAGAAAAACCCACATAAGCATGTTTTTTTGCTCTGTCAAAGCATGTAAACCTCATAAACAGTTAGTTTAACCAGACTTTTACAGTTCCAGACCTGAGTGGCTATTGGTACTGTTCTACTATAGTGAACAGTCATGCAACATTTTGGACTGAAATTGCATTACAGCAACAATACTGGGTAATAGCGAGTAGCATTATCAATAAGCCAGCCTCATTTGAATAATGAGCCTCATGTTTCAATTGTTGGATTTTTTTTTTCGAAAAATAAACCTGTACTAAGGGGGTCAGTGGAAAATATTTTACAGTTAAAGAGATCCATGACTGCAAAACATTCGAGAAAGTTTTTCTGCTCTTTTCTTGAAAACATAAACATTTATAGCTGATTGTTCACCTAACCACTTGTGCGTGTACTCACACCACACACACACACACACACACACACACACACACACACAGAGAAAGAGAGAGAGAGAGAGAGATAGAGAGAGAGAACCCAAGAAGGACACAAGCAGTTGGTGCCAGATATAGCACCTGTCGTTTTTCCCCTCTCTCACCCTCACTATGGCCACTGCTGCTACTTTTGCAGTTGGGGGAGGGATTATATAAGATATATTTGGATTTGAATAAATGGACAATAAGGTCATTGACTACAGTTGCATCCAAAGAGTGGATAAATCTTTTCTCGTCGATTATCGTAATTCAGCATGAGGTTAACACTGCGAAAAGTCAGAACAAAGTCAAACGTGTTATAATGCACAGCATTGACCTTGTCATAACTGGCTTTGCTTCAACCATGTCTAAAGACTGAATTTGATGTTTGTCATTAGTCAAGAGTCAGTCAATTTGATATATACATGTTTTTCCTGTGTATGTCCTATACATGCTAACAGTCTTACTGAGCCATTCAGACATGGTATTAAAAGTGTGACTGCTGTAGATCACATGTGCAACAAGAGACAGGGAGTTGGGAGTTTTCGGAAGAGAGACAGAGAGACAGAGAGAGAGAGAGAGAGAGAGAGAGGGAGCATTTGTTCATTATAGGTTAGACACTTCCCACCACCCAGCTGAGGGAGCTCAGAGGTAAAGAGGGGGGCATTAGACCACCGGGAGGGAGAGAAGGAATGGGCTCTGACAAATGACCACCGTAGCTCTTCAGATAAGAACGGTAATGAGGAAACGGAAAAGTTAAGCAAATCCTGTGGCATCTCTGGGGTCGGAAGCAGTGTGACTTCAGCAGCTACACGTGTATCTGGTCGTGTTTGTGCGAGACGTGATGTGGACTTTAGTTACTGAGCTGCTCTTCAGCTTTGTGGTGCTGGCGTTCCTGGTGCTCAGCTGCCAGAGTGTGTTGCACATTGCGAGTGGCACCGTGAGATCCGTGCTCACTCACATTCACACACAGCTCGACCGGGAGTTGGGGGAGGATGAGAGCATGTCAGACCAAGAGCAGAACGTCACCACTCGAGTGGTGCGCCGCAGAGTTATTCTGAAGGTATCCCAGAATGTGTGCAGAAGGGAATGTGAAGGGGGGAGGTTGGGTTTTTTTTTCTATTCTAAAGGAAATACAGAGCTGACAGTAAATGCGGACCATCTCAGTAATATATGACCATTAGCAGCATTTCTAGTCGCTAGTGCAGTTACAATGACGTTTAATAGAAACAAAATAAACACTGTCAAAAATAAGTGATAAGGATCCGTTTTTTCTATCAGCTCGTAAAAACAAATGAACACGAGCTTGTTTTCTCACTCACCATTTCCCAGCTATGTTCAATGTCATATTAATGAGAAGTCCAGCGTAGAATTAGAGGAGACAATGAACACTGGACTCCTCAGAGTTATGGCAGAGACTTAGCAAGGCTATTTAGCAATCAACCAGATGATCGATATGATGGCATTGACAGTGATATAAGCGTGGAAGTTGAATCTTTAGAAGCTGAAAGTTTGAGCAGAGTGTACGGATGAGGAGATGAGAGAGCTGGACATACTGAAAGACTAAAGTGCTGCTGCATCACTCTTGATAGCAGAGAGTGCATTGTAGGAAACCGCTACCCAAAGTGAAAAAGGACATCTTGATGAAATAATGTTGAGCAGAAGTGTCAACTCAAGCCCCATTCTCTCTGGGAGCGTTGCGTCAGGTGTCGTGTTTTTGTTTTGTTTTTAAGGAATTTTTTTTCTTTCATGGCAAATGTTTACTGTTCCAATGATGTGAATATGACTCGGCGATTTATTCAAACAAGCATGATACACGGTTACAAATGACCAAAAAATAGTGTGTACAGTGAGACACTCACTGTAATGTGTTTGTAGTCTTTGATGTGTAATGGCTTTTGCATGTTCATTATATTCTATTCATCTTGAAATGACATGACTCATCAGCTGAGCTGCCTTGAGCAAGACAGCGTTGCATTTGGCCGATACACTTGCTTGGAAATCGAAACATTCAGTAGCTTTTCTCTCTGTTCTGATCTACTTCCCAAGGCTTTTTTTTTATGATTTCTTTAGGCTTTTCTCACTGCTTTTATGCTGTCATATATTACATAGGGTGATGAAGCTGTGGATCTTCCTGGAGAGCAAGTGAGTGAGGAGCAGTTTACAGATGAGCATGGCAACATCGTCACCAAAAAGGTCAGCTTTCCCATCCTACTGCCTCTTGCTTGCAGCAAAGTCACTTCAACATTCATTCAATTCAAATGAAATCATCATCTCTGAACAGCTGTGACAAAATGATTAGTGCAGTTATAATCATTCTGTTCACTGTTACTCTATTCTGTTCATCAGTGATTGGGTGACGATTTCATTATGTCCAAATGTTGATGTGTCTTCTGAGTGGCTATAATTGCACATCTAATGCCTGGTCCACGCTAAAATATTTATAGACGCTTCAAATCTGAGCGATCCCAGTTACAGTGAGAGATTTTTTCGGCTCTGGAACATGTATCACTCATCAAACCCTACAGTAAAAACTCCATGCACGTTCATCTTACGCTCATGAGTTCCGATCCATGGTCCTGATTCAATCCAGCAGAATTTCTCAAGAACAAACATGGCTTCAGATCAAAACAAGTACACAAGTGTTTTTTTTCATGCGCAATATCAAGATTGTGTGGGGTTTTTTTTTAGATCAGATAGTCTGCGTAACCCACATTACAGGATGCTGAGTCATGCACTGAGCAAGTGGAATATTCACTATTTTAATTCAGGGTGGCCATAACTGGATTCTTAGCAGATTAGAACGGTTAAGATTGGATTTTCCGTACCACACACCATATGATCAGCTGTGAAGCTCTTTTAAGACCAGCCTAAAATCGTGACCTGTCATTTCAGTTATTCTGTAGTGTGGCACAGGCATTAGACAGCCTTGCAAAGTAGGGCTGGCACTGTGTCCAACGTTGTCCTGCATTTGCCTCGTTCACGTTGCAACTGTTTGTCCGATCAAATATTGCAACGATCGAGAACGATGAAGAGAGCATATGCTGAGAGCACTATCGCAACGCAGCACTCGGGTTCATTTTCACTTCCACTATTCATAGTGCAGCTCTAATGAGAGAGTGGTAAAGTAGAGAACGAGAGTACTCTTGAGGCATTGGAGAAATGATTCTTTTTAAATGATTTGAAAGTTAACAAGAAAGGAACTGGCTAAAGTGCTCACATCCTCTTGATCACCACAAAGCTCATTTCTATTTCCATTCCCTTATTTTCTTCAGTTAAAGCTTGCGCCCAACATAGCGTCTTCTCTCACATTCTTTTTTGTTCTTTTTTAAAACTTTTGTTATATGCTTGTTTTTCATTGTTTAATGGCATCTCATCTATTTTTCTTGTTTGCTCCCTTTTTTCCACTTTGACACCATTGCTCTCGTCGGGTGGTGTAGGTCGTGAGGAAGGTGGTTCGGAGAGGAAAAGGTGAGGGTGAGGGTCAGGAGTACATTATAGATGGGCAGCAGGAAGCTGATGAGTTGGATGCTGACGCAGAGCAGTTCATGGGCTACGCCATCCTTGGCCGGGAAAGCAAGGTGGGCTTCTGAGCAGGCCTGGATCTAGGCTTCCTATTATGGACTAAGCTTTACTGCCCTGTGGTAGTAACAGGTGCTGTAGATTAGCTGGGCATGGTGAAAATTAGCGCACCAAATGTAATCTTTATTTGATTTGAAAGAGAGTTTAAAATTTACGCTTTCAATGTTTAGGTCAGTTTATAAGTAAAGAATGTCCAAGTAAATACTAAATGGTGTGTTGTTGTTTGTTTTGTTGTTTGTTTGTTTTTTAATTATAGTGGCGAGCTATCTGAGGCGCTGTGTTATAAAACATACACATAGAAAACCCCTCATTATTACTTTTATTAAGACAGATATACACTCATCGTCCACTTTATAAGGAACACCTGTACATCACTGTACATTACACTTTGCCAATCAGCCAGTCATGTGGCAGCATGCAGTTACAAGAGCTGCAGTTTATGTTCAATGAAACTATGATCTCTGTCATTTCTCTTACAAAATAATACAGGAGAATATATATATATATATTATATAGCAAATAAAAAACAATACAATAATCCTTAAGGATTATTATGCGGATATCCTACAGCTCATTGTCCTGTAGAAACACCTGCAGGATGTCTGTGAAGAAAAAATGTATATGCAGGAATTACATCCGCGGGTCTATTTAAAACATGCACTTTGTGCAGGATAGATCTAAAATTCTGCAGGACATGGCAGGTGTTTGTGTCCTGCAGGATACTAGCAAACGTCGTGCAGAAAAATGAAAAACTTGCAGGACTCCTGTTTGACTACAGGCAGAATCATCTTATTGATGAGGAAGGTCAGTGTAGAATGGCCAGACTGGTTTGAGTTCACAGGAAGGCTGTGGAATTCTTTACAGCTGTGGTGAGTAGAAACGCATCTCAGAATGCACAACATGTAAAACCTTGATGTGGACGAGCCACAACAGCAGAAGACCACATCAGGCTCCACTCCCATCAGCCAAGAACCAGGATCTGAGGCTACAGTAGGTACAAACTCACCGAAGATTGAAGAAAAAAAATGGTGATGTTCTTCCAATATTCAGCTGTTCAGTTATGGTGACCCCGTGCCCACTGTACCTTCAGGTTCCTGAAGCTCTTGACCTGTATCTGCATGATGTGATGCATTGTGCTGCTGCCACATGACTGGCTGATCATTTAGTTTTGTAAATGTGCAGGTGTTCCTAATAAAGTGTACAGTGAGCGTATACTATAATAAAAGTCTGATCTGACATGAAAGAAATATACTGCCTGTTATGTTACACTGTGTGGGTTTTATGTTCGTTGGTTTTACAGCAGAACTATCAAATTAAAGCTAATTTGAAGGAAACATCATGTCTTTCCTGCTAATTTGTTAACAAAGCATGTAATAATGAACACGTTCCATTGAGGTTCCTTATGATTTTATTACAAACATTAGGTTTGTGGCTTAACACTGAAAGGAGTACGGCCAGGTGGAGTTATTTAATGGTCTTGAAGTCATTAACATCCCTCATTAACCGACAATACTTAAATTCTAGCAACTAGATTGTATCTAGATTGTGTGAAGTCTTCTCTCAGTTCTGAGGCCCTTAACAAAAGCATTAAAATAGTTTTGTTAATATGACGGTTTCAATTTCCCCATACGTCCCAAACGCATCACGGATAAGTCTTTCCCAGCATGCAATGTGCCATTTATTATTTTTTTCCATCACCTCATTTTCGTTCTGTCCCAAAAGGAGGAACCAATCACAGTGAAGGTTTTTAACAAGAACATTTTCCAGTGGCACAATATCAGTTATCTAGTCAGAATGTGGATTCACTCAGAAAACCGTGCATGTACTTTACGAGTAAATCTACAGGCAAGACTTAATAATAATAATAATAATAATAATAATAATAATAATAATAATAAAGAAATCTGCCTCCAAAAAAGATAGTGAATCTGAGATAGTGACAAGCCATGACCTGTTTTTGAAGTCTGTACATCATACAACATACGTGCTGTTTATCAATGGCATCTAATTCTTGCTTCCTGGGAACTTATAACGATTTTGGCTGGTAAACCTGTTCTGGTTCCTCTTTGTGGGTTTTATTTTCACTGTTTTCATGTATGCTTCATTAAAACTCTTCTTTCTGTAAACTATAAAAGTGTTTGTCCTTCTGCGTGCAGCACCTGTACACATTTCTGATGCTTCTCGTTTCTGTCTCTCCTATTCCCATGTCTCTCTCCACCACACTGTCCATCTCACTATGGACCACACCATCTCTACATCTGTCACATATCCCTCCTTTCACCTTAACTGACCTTAACTCTTTTGGCTTCACCGCTGTTTCCCTCACTCCTCTCCCTCTTTCTCTTTCCAATTCTCCATCAACTCTCCATTCTGCCATTTATGCCACTTTTCCTCAACCCTCGCACTTTCTGGACTGTCCCATCTGCTGCTGTTGCTGTGCTGTACACCGCTGCTCGTCACCCCACCTTCTCCTCTACCTCGCACTTGATAGCCGGATGTTGTGGATGTGAAGAAGGGAGGGTCTCAGATAGTGAAATGTGCCACTTTGCGGAGAGTAAAGCAGTGAGCGGCGCTCGTTCGGCCGTCCAGGTACAGGCTAACGGCATGCCACCGGCTCACTTAATCCTGCTAACCATGGGGATCAATTGGCGTTTGAGTTCAACAGTCTATGATGAATGTGTTTTATACATTTTTGCATTATTAAAGAGGCTGAGAAATGACCTAAGCCGAGTACATGACTTTCCAAATATCAGGATTGCTGACCCTTTCACACTATGATTTTAAATGCTTGTGTTGTCTGGACTTTGGTGGATCGAGGTGAGTGCACGCTACACGATCGCTCGCAGAGGAGGCACACAATATTACGCAATCTTTCAGAAACTTTTTCGGTTTGTTTGTTCACTTTGTGGATCGTCATTTCCACCAGCTGTCTCTGGACAGCTTGCATCGTCAGGACTCAAACCCGCAGTCTCCCGACAGTAAGGTGAACGCCTTTCTGTTGTGCAGCTTGGGATCCCTGGATCCTGTTCAAATCTCATTCAAATCAACCCAAAAGCTTCTATCATGTGATGCTGTCACTATTTTGTACGAAATCAAAAGATTTTTTTTTTTAAAAGAAGAGAAACGTGAAAGAAATAGCGGTTGTGGGCAGAAACGAGTGTCGGTTCTGCAGAGAGAACCACGTGTATAGAGCAGACAACATAGATCATTTGTTTGTTTGTTTGTTTGTATTTTTGCCCTTCCTAACAACCGTGATAGTTGCCGAGCTCCAAAGAAATAGTCCGTGACTGGAGCTGACATCGTGTAGTGTGCACCTGACCACAAAGCTAAAGGCATAACACTTGAGTTTATGTGACTTTTAGTGAAAACTACAGAAACTAATGCTAATACTAAACTAATAGGGGTTGGGGGTTTTTGCATTTCTTGAACAAGTCTCCATCTTTGGAATATAAAGGAACATAGGATGGAATGAGCAGTGGTAGCTCAGTGGTTAAGACATTGGGTTACTGATCAGAAGGTCATGTGTTCAAACCCCAGCCCCACTAAGCTGCCAGTGTTGGGCCCTTAACCCTCAACTGCTCAGATGTATAAATGAGATAAATGTAAGTTGGTCTGGGCTTGTGCCAAATGAAATAAAATGTGGATGTAAATATAGCAGAGGAAATGTAAAGAAAGGAAAAGTTAACAATGCTGAAGAATAAGAGGTGTTTTAGTAGCATTGTGGCTACATGATTTAAAGGATAAGAGTGCACTATTGTCCAGACAGACCGCACCACTATTAATACACAGGTCTTTAAAGGTTTTAACCTGATTAACTACAAGAATAAGAACACTTTTATTTTTAAAATGAGCCAAAAATAGAGCGTTAACTCCATCGGAGTGTCATCTGAACACGTGCTTCAATAGAAGAGATTAGAAAAATATGATTAGATTAGAAAAATATGAGGAAAATATGACTTTTTGTACAAATTAATTAACATGGTCAGTATCATAAGCCTACATTTTAATAGGGAACTAGAAATTGTGCAGAATCCTGAATTTGAAATATGAAATGTTTTTGAAAAGATATTGAATGTTTACTTTCTTTGTTTTAAATTTTTCCTATTTTAAGTGAAAAATAAATTTCAATGTGGTCTCATACTTTTGGACCCCACTCTCTCTCTATGTGTGTGTGTGTGTGTATGTGTGTGTGTTCATGCCAATAAGTAAGAAGAATCATGAGGAATAATGCTTAAGTTTATGCCTTTATCTGAAATTCTGTCTCTCTTCGCTCTAGGACTTGTCTGCCGCACCCAAACCTTCTCTCATAGACACATGATGAGCAACAGGAACTGGAAGAAAGTGGGAAAACCAGGCAACGGACTTCAGTGCCAATAAATGGCTTTTAGGCTTCTTTTTAAAGCAAACGTACAATGAGAACTAGGCTAAAAGCATGATTTCATATAAAAAAAAATACAAAATAATGAAACCTAGGAGAACAAAAAAAAAAATTAAGCATCCAAAAAGTGCTTCCTGTAATCCCTGTATCAGCATGCGAGAGTGCTGTCGCATGGCCTGCCTTTACATACACCACAGAAAGCAAAGGATTATGGGGCTCCTGGTGATACAAGGGGCATGAAATGAGGGAAGCGTTTGTGGATATGGAACAGTATAACCGAACCCAGAGCTCAGCCCTGAACGCTGAATTTCAGATAAGTTGTGGTTAATAACATATATGCAAAAGCCGACACACACGTGTAGTCAAATGACGCAACGGTTCCCCCTAGAACTCTCACAGATTTTTGGTCTTCCAATATATTACTTGTTATAATTTAATCTACTTTAAAATCTCACGACACACCAGTTCTTCTTCCAGCACTGGTTTTGTGCATAATGCTGTATACGCACTGAAATATTACACGTGGTGTGTGTGTGTGTGTGTGTGTGTTATGTTTGTATGTGCGGTTTATGTTACAGCCCAAAACTGTAAGAGATAAAAAAAAAAAACAACTAAATGTATGCAAAGATACTGCTGCTGATATACTTCTTTGCCCGTGCTTTTATTTAGTTTGCTACAACAGACAGGATTTATAATCCTGTGTATAATCCTGTGTATCCTCTGGATGGGTTTGTTGTTGTTATTTTCCTGTAATGCAGGGATGGTTTCATTTTTTTTTCTTATTTTTTTTTTCTTTCTTTTTTTTCGTCCACCATTGTTTGTCTCGCCACTCATGGAGAAACATTAGGGCTTTTGGCCTTCAATAGATATTTATTTTTGGACAGTGTATTGCTTCTTGTAACTGACATCATAAATTGTGTTGGGTTTTTTTTTTTTTAAGGGAATTTATGACTTAAGACTTACTGACGCACTATTAACTGCTCATGGCATAGTGAATGTGACAGAATGCCAGCCATTACCACTGAGCGTACACACACACACACACACACACACACACACACTTTTGAATTTTACACTTGTAAAAAAAAAAAAAAGTGCAAATGTAGCAACCAAGTCTTCCATTTCAAATGATATCAGTAGCTCAGGTTTAGTTTTTGCTGTTAAAGATGCTGTGGCCTATTATGAGGGACGACAATATGAACGGAAAGCTGAAAAACTAGACACAAGGCTGGGGTTAGTTTCTGCTTCTTCTCCTTATTCATCGTTCATTATTTATTATTTAATGTGGCAACATTTTTATTTTTAGACTTGAATCTCTTTAAAGATTCTATCACCTCGAATCTGAAGCGTAGAAATATTCCATATGAACACTAGGACCTAAGAAGTATAGTGTTGGTCTGAAAAGAGGAGAGAGAGAGAGAGAGAGAGAGAGTGAGAGAGTGCCAGTACATGTACTCATGCATAGTCTAGTCTGGAAACAAGATCCCACATAAACACCGCAATAAGCAGCTCTACGAAAGCAATAGATATCCGTTTGCAGGTGTATGTTTTTAGATGCACGTTTTTAGGTTTAGTTGAGACTAGAGAAAGACAGTTGACATTAAAGTAAAGACCATTTTACTTTAATCACACTTGGGAAGCAATAGACGCATGAAAAAGCGTACATACAGGCATTTCTCTTCTGTAATCTTTTCTAGCTTTTTCTTTCTTTAGCTTTTGCCACATAGTTGGACCAGCCGTTACGAAGGACGATGAGTTTAGAGGCTGACGTGTGAATTTGCTACAGAATACCGGCGGGTTTTGTGTAATCGTCTTTAGAGCTCAACAAAGACACTTTGTAACACTGTGATTAGACTGTAGCACTGTCCGAGCAACTTCCCCAAGTACACGCAAACACACGTTACTGTTCACGTAGGCACAGTTAGTACTGGAAATGTGTAGGACCGTAAGTTTTTAAGCATTGATTATTATCATGAGGTTATTTTTTTATTCATTTCTAACTTTCTCCACAATGACGTAGTTCTAACTGTCTATACATTTAAGGTGACGTTGTGAACATGTAGCTGTAGGGTTCCATCTGTTTCCATACGCCATCATGTTAATGTTTACTCTGCCCTTCCTAAAAAAGACAAAATGTAGCTAAACACTTGCCTTGCTGTCGTAAAATTCAGTTAAAATGTTCATCAATTCCAAAAACAATGCCAGGATCTTCTGATGTAAACAAAACACTTTAACCAATTTTAACCATTTCCAAGCCCCAAAGACACAAAATCAGTTTCGATCCAATGGTCACACGCAATCCTCAAAGTTTCTCAGCTACCTGTATTGATGTTTTTGTGTTAATTCCAGTCATTAATCATGAGCGAGTTAAATCAGAGACAATGGACATGTGAAGGAATCTAATAAACTGAAACATATGGAGTGAGTGAATTATGTTAAAGAACACTCTTTGTAAAAATGGACCAAGCTCATGAAATGAAATAAGACAAGGTCATTATTACAGTTCAAACGATAGTGTGTAAATAGTGTAGGGAGCTGAAGAAAGAAATGCAGTATAAACATATCATGGTGTAAATCTGAAATGAGTCAGTCCTCTGAATAATATGCAAACCATCCAGTATTGTGTGGTAATGTAGCATCACCCAGAAACAGAAATGATGTCAGAATACATCGACTGTCGCTTGTTTTTAGCACCATACCTTAAATCACAGAGCATACCATAGTATTAACATATTTCCATTAGTTAAATAACTGCAAGCTTGTTTGTGTGATTGTCTAACAGTTCGATTCACAGTATTTTAGGGTGCGATCCCACAAGAGTTCTGGGAACAGAGACACATTACATGAAACAACATGATATCCAGATGCAGTACAGTAAAGTCTTACTAAACCCAAATACACCAAAGTTTCCTGTTAAATATCTTTAAAAAATGCACAAAATGTATACTTTCTATGATACTTACCACTAACAGCTATGCCAAAAATAATAATAATAATAATAATAATAATAATAATAATAATAATAATAATAATAATACGTTGAATAATATTCATACAAATACAAGTTTATCAGCGCCATTTATTTGATTTATTTTACATTAGGAAAGACCAAACAGATAATTCAGAAAAAAATTGTCTTGCAGATATGTTGGAATGATTCATTAAAACAGTCGTGAAATCCATATATGAACTTATGACGAGCACTATTTCATACAATTTTAATACGTAATCACTTGAACTAGATCCGAAAGCTGTACATTTACGATGTCCACGTATTTTCCAACGCATTTCATTGACGTCATTTGCGAGTGGTTCGTTCTAATGTAAGAGAAACGGTGCTCAGAATTCTTGTTGAATCATCGTTACGATCACATACAGCAAGGCATATTCACGCTGTTTACTTTTTGAAATGTTTTGTTTTATTTTTCATTTTTAAAGATGAATTGATGTCTCAGATGAAAAGGCCATGAACCAGCAACGTGCAAATATATGAGCCACTTTTGAGATTAATTGCAGTGTCGTTTTGTAATGTGGTAACATGGTATTTATTCTCATTGCATCAGCCCGTTGGCCTCCGTATTGGATGAGATGCAGTTTGAATGGCAATTCGGTACACAGCAAAATCCCCAGTGTTGATTTAACACCCAGAGTGTTGAATTTACACCCTGCAGTGTTTATATAAATCCAGTGGACACAAATGAACACTCCGGGTGTTAATTCAACACTAGGGATTTTACTGTGTAGTAGTGCCTAATTGTCTAGATTAGAAACTAAAGAATTCTACATCACCAGAAGCAACATTAAAAGCTTGCTTTTGTTTTCTTGATGGATTCCAGGAGGTTGTCAGAACGGTGACCTGGGGTTTGAAAGAAGTGGCAGTGTAGTATTTGAAATATTTACTCCTTGTGTTCATACAAGACTTCTCCTCAAGTTCATTTCTCTGTAATTAAAAAAAGAATCAAAAGAAAAAAGAAAAAAAAAACAGAGCCGCATGTGGAAAAGTAGGACTTTTAGGAAAGTCCACTCCCGTGTAAGAGAGGTGGATTCCAAACAAACTACACAGTTGGTTGACGTCATCGCAGTAATAAAATCCAATTAAATACAAAAATGTAAACTTTCGCAGAAAAACTAGAAACACTTATAATCTTAACTTCTAGAGAACGGATTTAAAATTAGTCACTCAATAGCATATTAACCTTGAAAGGAATGCGAACTGCACACGTGCACAGAAAATGTTTTTGATATATACAAAGAAATATATATATATATCCATATATATATTTCATTAGAATGCTTTGCAATTGCTAATGGGTATTTATAACCTACTTTTGGGGATTACAGTTCTATTATGGATGCACTTATAGCAACTGAGACTTCAGATGTATGCCTGCAACCGGGGAAATAAAGAGGCCTTGTGGGTCTTTTGATTTATTTTATCTTATTTTTATTGCTGTTGAAATGGGAAAACAATAAAAATGGTACCTATACACAGGTCTGTGGTACAGAACCGATCTGACCTGAGATGTATGTATAGACGACACACCCTGTACACCAGCTGAAAAAATGAATATTTACAGGATTAATAAAGAAATGATTACTCACAAATAGCTTTGTATTGTCAGTTTTGTCTTGCCTCAGTATGATGCCTAGTTGTTTAACAGGCCATTCATTCATTCATTCATTCATTTCCCTTCTGTTTTCCCTGGTGGGGGTCATGGTGGCAACAGGCCTCTCAGTCCAGACTTCTCTATCTCTTATATATGGGGAGAATGGTGACTTAGTGGTTAACATGTTTACCTCACACTTCCAGGGCTGAGGGTTCAATTCCCATCTCTGTCTTATGTATGTTCTCCCTGCGCTTCGTGGTTTCCTCTGGGAATTCCGGTTTGCTCCTCCAGTCCAAAGACATGCACTGTAGACTAATTGGCATCTCCAAATTGTGTGTAGTGTATGAATGGGTGTGTGAATGTGCCCTGTGATAGGTTGGCACCATATGTGAACATGCCATAGGCCTGCTGCAGGGAGGCATGAGGCCTGATGTTGTGGCCAGAGCAATAAATTGCAATGTCTGTAATGTAAGACACCTGAGACAGTCCTACAGGGAGACAGGAAAGACAGCTGATCGTCCCTTATGTAACCATGTGTCCCACCATACGTGATCAAGAACTTGCAGATGTGGAAGAGTGTAGTAACATCTCACAACAAGAACTGACCAATCTGGTGCAGTCCATGAGGATGAGATCCACTCTAGTACTTAAAGCAGAGTCCACCATATACTGACTGTTACTTTTAATATTGACCCACCTCCCACCTTGTTCAGGGACTCATTATTCCATTTCTGTTCCTCAAATGTCTGTGAAACTTCTTCAGTTTATGTCTCAATTGTTGAATTTTTTTATAATAGTACACATATTTACACATCAAGACATTTTCTGGAAATTAAAGTTGAATATGCATCAAAACGTTGTAGCTACAAGAAAATAGCACAAGCATTGAAAATGCCCATTTCCACCATCAGGGCAATAATTAAGAAGTTCCAGTCAACTGGAAATGTTATGAATCAACCTGGAACAGGACGTGAGTCTATATCATCTCAACGCACTGTGAAGAGGACGGTTCGAGTGGCCAAAAATCTCCAAGGATCACAGCTGGAGAATTGCAGAAGTTAGTTGTGTCTTGGGGTCAGAAAGTCTCCAAAATTACAATCTGAAATCACCTACATCACCACAAGTTGTTTGGAAGGGTTTCAAGAAAAAAAAGCCTCTACTCTCATCCAAAAACAATCTCAAGCAGCTTCAGTTTGCCAGACACTACTGGAACTTCAAATGGGATCGGGTTCTACGGTCAGAAGAAACCAGAGGTGGTTTTGGCACACAGAGATTTAGCCATATGGAAAATTACCTCATGCCCACGGTTAAATATGGTGGAGGCTCTTTAATGTTTTGGGGCTGTTTTTCTGCCAGAGGACCTGGACATTTTGTTAGGATACATGACATCATGGACTCTATCAAATATCAACAGATATTAAATGAAAACCTGACAGCCTCTTCCAGAAAGATTCAAATGGGCCGTGGTTGGATCTTCCAGCAATACAATGATCCAAAACACATCAATATCAACACAAAAATGATTTACTGACCAAAAAATCAAGGTCCTGCCTTCCCAATCCCCTGACCTGAACCCCATAGAAAACCTGTGGGGTGAACTGAAGAGGAGAGTCCACCAGCCTTTGAAGGATCTGGAGAGATTGTGTATGGAGGAATGGTCTCAGATCCCTCGCCATGTATTCTCCAACCTCATCAGGCATTATAGAAGGAGACTCAGAACTGTTATCTTGGCAAAAGGAGGTAGCACAAAGTATTGACAATGATTGTTGCACATCTATACTTAACAAAGTTTTTTTTTAAACCTGTGTTTTGTTTGCCATTGTTTGATATCCATTTGAACAGAGTATTTTTGTGAATTTTTTGAACAAAAGATAAATTTACATATGTACACACACACACACACACACAATATATATATATATATATATATATATATATATATATATATAGTCTTATTCCATACCATCTCTCTGTTCCAAAAGAATCCCAAAGTACAAACTCAGATAACAAGGTCACTTATTAGGAGTTGAAGCCTTTTGGGATGCCAGTCCATCACTGGGCCCCATGCACACACATGCACATACTGGCATGTTTTGGGGAGGTGGGAAGAAAACCAGAAACCAGGAGGAAACCCACGGCAAGAACTTGCACACGTAGGACCCTGGAGGTGGTCACTTAGTAAATATTTGGAGGCAAGGTATTAAATAAACACAACTTAATTCTCACAAGATAACTCTGGGTCACAAGATAATTAGTTCGTAGCCTCAAGATGTTATTTTGCAGGCGCATATTATAAAAAATAATCACAATGTCACAATATACAGATGTTCTGTAGTACTGTAAAGGTATGAGTACTTTTAAATATGAACGATACAAATAAAACCAAAAGCATTTGGAGTTCTTTATTGTTTACTTACAATGAATTCCATTCAAGTCCAAAAAACAGGGTTTCATTTTCATTTAGAGATGCCAATATTTCCAGATACGGTGACGCGGCAATGACAAACTCCCTGCGATGACATGAGGAAGAAACTTTGAGAGGAACCAGACTCAATAGGAAACCCATCCTCTTCTGGGTGCCACCAGATAGTACGGTTATGATTCATTACTCTTCCACAACTGTACACTGTAGAATCAATCACGGCTCATTGTGTTGAAAGGAACTTCGAAACGATCATCAGGGTCATTTCTGAAGTCCAAAAGGAATGATGACAGATACCAGTTTTCACAACTTCAACAAGTTAAACTGGTCTATTGTGAGACTGCCCACCAGTGTCACACATGGTCTGTTACTGCACAAAGTAGCTCCTGTTTGTCACTTTCTGTAACAACCTTCCCTCAGACCACCCAACTGAAATAATAACCACTTTCTACGATGTATCATCACACACGTCCAGATACCACCCATTCTTCAAATGCTGCTAACACCCATCCCCCAATCCCACCCCCAAATTAACAAACGTCCCCACCTCTATTGTCTCGAGTCTCTGAGTCATTTCGTCAGGCTTTGCACTTGGCTCAGCAATCCTAAACACCGAAGCTGTGCAAATGGGACTACTTTTTTTCTTTTTTAAAGATTTATGACTTTCACAAAGCTTTTTGACTTGATACTGCCAACAACAAAACAAACACAGAACTGAGTTGTGAGTTTTTGTGTGATGTAAGAAAGCCTCCATGAACTCCGTATAATTTACAACAGTTTCTGATTTCTTTGTTACACTTAATTGCCACATCAGTTTGTGGGAGTTCTTCACAAGGCTTTCAGTTCTTGTTTCTCTACTGAACTGGAGCTCAGTTCTCTGTTCCTAATTTCTTTCAGAGTACAAGGTTGACTGGAGTTTAACTGATGGAGTCCGAAGGGCCAAACAAGGTGTTAATCAGGCATTCTTACAGTTTTATAACAGTTATCTAGTATAAGCAGGTTCCGGTAATTCAACATCTCCCCCCAAACCCCCTTCCCAACACCACCACCCATAAATGTATATTAAAGAAAGATACATGAGACGTAAGATAAATCTTTTGTGTATTTGGGATGTTGATTGATCTGCATGCTCTCATAACCGAATGCTGTCTGAGACAGAGGTTCTGGGCCAGACTTGTCTGATGGATGTCTGATAAAGCGCCTGTAACTGCTGTGAGGGAGGGGCTGTGGACTCCGCTGCTTTGTGTATCTGCTCCAGTTTGGGATTTGCTGTGAGCAGGTTTTTCCACCTTGTCAGTGTAGGAAGCTCTCCTCTCTGTAATGGGATTTCTAAAGGCCACTCGCAGGTCAGTGTCAATAAAACCATTTCCTTCAATTATTTCAGTAATATAAGTGGCAGCTCATCCATAGGGTTAAGTGGGGAAAAGTCATTTAACAAATAAAAAGTCCTTATTCATAGTTCCGTATATTTTAAATCCAGGTTGAAATACTAATTAACTCTTTAGAGTGACAATTATTCAAAGAATATTTTTTTCATTTCACTATTTGACAGATATAAGGCAGATGTTCTGCTGATTTGCTCACCTTTCTAGATGTGTTGCTTGTTGTGCAATCATAGGGCAGCATGCATAGCTTTTTTAGAGTTATTAATGCACCTGTGGCCAAAAATGGGAAACAACAAGCCCAAATCTTCTGCTGGGACTACGGCTGCTCCTAAGGCCATACATACTTCTATTACAATTGTGTTACATTCACATTTGTGACCCAGATGAGGTGGGTTCTTCTGAGTCGGTTCTCTAGGTTTTTCCTCAAAAACATCTTGGGTTTTTTCACTGACCTTGATAAATTTTTTTTTTTTTTTTTTTTTTACTGTTTTTTTTTCTGTAAAGTGTTGGCAATATATTTAAGCTTACAAATAAATTGTTATTGAACTAGTAGAATTCCTGCCCATTGGGGTCATGCTGCCAGTTAATGGCAGGGTTGCTAGATTGGGCTAGTTTAACAACACCCTGCCAAGATCTTCATATACATGGGGTTATATTAATTATACAAATAATACTAAATTTCCCAAAATGACTACGTGTCAGGCAGTGTAAGATATCTTGCGACATTGGGAGAGGGAAAGGAGGATTGTTAAATGCATAATGTTCTGAAAAAAAGATCCCTTTCTGATCGGCAATCGTTTGGGCGAGTTTCAGGTCTTTTGTGTGGGTTGTGAAACGTAGTGGGGCTGGAAACTTTGCTGAAACCTAGCAACCCTAGTGCTAATGATTTTATCTTGAACACAGTTCACAAAGGTATGATTAAACCACTCGGAACAAGCTGCTGGACTGAATGCTGGATTACCTGTATGTTTTTACTGGGTTTCTCTAAATATTGACGAGATTGCATGGGTCGATTGTGATAGCCTCTCGGTTTAATTTCATATGAGGCTTTCATGCCAAACGTACGGTCATGACCCGCAGCTGAGTGAGACATACACGTACTAGAACGTGCCAGAATGAAAAGAAAATACTGTCAAATGTAAATAACCAGTTAGTTAGAGCTACACAGCCGAAGATAAAATCATGTGACTCTGGTTTAGTTGGAACAAATTTATAAATGTTTTGGTTCACATTACGTTTCAGTATCTCAGTGTTTTGTGTATCTTCTGAACTGATCGGAAGGTCGGGGGTTCAAGCACCAGCACTGCCAAGCTGCCACTCTTGGGCCCTTGAGCAAGGCACTTAACCCTCTCTGCTCCAGGGGCGCTGTATCATGGCGGACCCTGCGCTCTGAATTTCACTGTGCTGTAATGTATATGTGATAAAATATATATATATATAATTTAAAGACTCTATCATTATCTGCATGTGTGTATTGATTTTGGATTGACAGCTCTCTCTTTTTTCATTGAAATCACTTTTCATTTATTCACAACACAAATATGTAATCTTGCATTGTACAGACAGTATATATGGTAGATTTTGATAACAAAAATATAAAAGATTAGAACTATTTACAAAGCAAATATGTTTATTAAAAATATATAGATGTTTTTAAGCATAAGAACGACTCGTATATACATTTTGTACATAGAAATGATTAGGAAATTATTCCAAAACTACATAAGAACATATTAAAAACCTTCTATTTAAATATTAAATATTTAAATTCTCTCAGTAGACAAGTGGCTTTTGTCATCGGATCCACTGAATCACCGGGTTGCTCGTCACAAGTGTGCAAGAGTAAGTGAAAAAGTGTCTTCAGAACTCAGACTCAGGCAGTTTCACTGGCAGCCGCACTCTTCTACGATCATGTCCTCATGGTGACGCAGAACTACGTCATCGCCCTCGTAATACAGCATGGAGAGTGAGCTGAGGCGTGTGGGCGCGCACAACGCACAGGTGACGCGCTCTGGATGGTAAAGCTTCACCAGACTCTATTATGCAAAAAAAGAAAACAAAAGTCACATTTGAACATTCAGTGACCCATTCCAAAAAATCTGTATAAACTTGAATGTATGAGAACAATTTCGTACTAATGAAGTCTCAATGTCTCCCTTTGTGGTGCACTTAAAACATGCTGACTCGTGCCAATTCTCGTGAAAATGCACTGAATAAACTCTCAGCCGACTCTCAGTCTTACCTGCATGTAGGCGTGATTTGTAGACTTGAAAGATTCGTCCAGTGGCACTGGACAGTCTCCTTCACATCTGTACGCATTGTAGCGCTTTGGATGCACAATCCACTCATTCCATCCAATCTGGTCAAAATCCACCCACATGTCCACTCTCCTGCACAGAGGTCTTTGCCTGGACTCTGTGACTGACCCAGTAATGTTTTCACTCGCCACCTCCCGAACATGTCCCGGCTCCATCCGGTTCCTCTTGTGTCGCCGTGCGTTGCCAGGTCGGTCCAGGGCCACATATTTGGAGTGCTGTACCGTTTGCATTAAAGTAGGTCTGCTCTGGGGACCCTGTGTCGATGCGCTCTTCAAGAACACCACAATCATCACTCGGTCTGTGGTGAGGTGTTGGATTGTGTGGCGTGAAGACAGTTCAGTGTCATCCTTACCGCTGCCCTCTTCCACATCACTCAGCATGTCATTTTCAGGCACGAGACTTGTTTGCAGGCCACTGTTCCTCGCCTTCTTGACGCAGCCAGTATGTGAGGAGATCAGTTACATTGAAGGCTTTCCAGGACGAGGATGACGAGGTGGAGGTGCGTCCAGGTGGGACCTTGATGCTGCCGAGGAAGATGCGCTCTTCGGGTTCGCTGTTATGCATGTGATAGAGCTCCACCACGGATGCGGAAATGGCAGGCATGCGGAAGCGGAGCTCGGAAAGCCGGATTTCTTGGTTGCCAGAAAGTGAAGACATGTCGAAAGTGACCTTCCACCTCTCACCAACCTGATGACAATCTGGAGGAGGGGACCATGCAGAAAAGCAATCAAACCATTAGCTCAGAGAAACCAAGATGCAAGTGCAATAAACATAAATGCATGCAGCTGATGAACAGGAGCAAAGGGAGTCAGCCAAATGTGACCAAAGGAAGGTGGAGGGAGAGACCTGGAGGGATGTGTATTGAACGTCTGATGGGCTAATACACACACCCCGTGCACATAAAACGGAGCAACTCTTTAAAGTCGAATAAGCACTGACACTAGTGAGTCGTTAAAAGGGGAGGATCAGACAGCAGCCGATAACATGTGAGTGAGGAGCCTAATGATACGCGCCAGAAGTTTCTGCTAAGGGCTTTAGGCCGCTGGTTTAAAACAGCCTTAAAGGTGCACATCAGTTTGACCTTCTCTCAGTTCTGATCATTTAATCATGCAAAATGTTGCTAATATAAACAGTGCAAAAAGAAAAGATAAAAAAAAAAAGAAAACCGAAAGTTTTAATGCAACAACATTACAGGAATAAAATCAACGTTCCAGGTGTTTATACAGCTTGGGAGAGTTTATCCAGCACTGAATTCCGACTCTGCATCCAGAGTGACGTCACATCATTTGCAATTAAATAACTTGCTTAAAACAAATAAATAAATAAATAAATAGATAAATAAATAATAAGACGTTCCTACCTTTGGCCACCAAACTCAGTACGGAGTCAGTCTGGTGCGAAGCATGGCCCCTCACACTGGCAGCGGTCTTCCTGTAGTCTCGATACAGCTGCATCATGTACACTGGGTATGTGTGAGGATGGTCCACTCCAGCACTGTACCCGTGTGCACGGGGATGCTCCGCGCGATGCCTCGCGCTCTGCTGTTTGATCCCCAGGCAGCCCAGGCTCGCTAGAGCAAGCACCAAAGCGAGTGCACGTGCAAGTCCCATCGCTGAAATGCGTTACTAGAGGTCGATATTTTTGGTCTGAGCTACCACGCGAGGAGCTCTCTCTCTCTCTCTCCAGTACAGCGCGCGCTGTTTTGTGTTGAGTCCAGGCCTTGCGCGGAGCTTTTAAAGGGTCCAGGTGGCCTTTGATGACCCCTGTCATCCTGCAGCCTCCGAAGAATCCCTCTGATCCTCGAAGCAGATCTGAGGAGGGACAAGAGACGAGCTGTCAAGTTCACTGTCTCTCGAAACCGTACCGGCTTTAATATGCGCGAGGCGCGAAGCTCCACGGACGCTGCTGGGTATGTGCTGTGGACTTCCTTTGATACGCGGCCACCCAAAGACAAAGCAGAGCAATACTGCAACAAATTAACCCCAAATGGCATTACTATAAAAAAAAAAATAAAAAAATAAAAAAAAGAAGAAGAAGAAAAAGAAGGACAAATTTCTACACAGTTCAAAGCCAGGGTATAGATATTTAGATATTCTCGGGGGGAAATCCCCCTAAATTATTATTATTGTTTAATTCACCCATGATATATTTCTAACAATCTACATATGAAAGAAAGAAAACAGGTGTGAATTCAGGTCGACTGGGACAGTTTAACATCCTCGTGCATGAAAGTCAAAACTTGTTCCTAAACCCTTGAAACTGTCTGATGGAAATAATGTGATATTAATTCGTGTGATATTTTCTATAAGGGATGTGGTCAGCATCAAACAGGAAGTTGACCCCAAAACTCTTGAGGTACGAAAAATGACTTGTCTTTCAATTATGTTTTTCTTCTTCTTCTTCTTCTTCTTCTTCATACGGTTATAAAACTGTCACGATGAATATATTCTACTGTCATGTACATATGCTTATAATTTAACAACTGATAGATGTTTTGATCATTTGGGACAGTGTGGTTTGGGTCACTTGGGGCAGAAAAGATTCATTTCAATTAATTTTTTTTTATTTGTATATAATTTTATTTGTATAGCGTTTTAAACAATGCACATTGTCTCAAAGCAGCTTCACAGAAACATAAACACAGGATACAGATATTAAGTGTGTGAATTTATCCCTGTTGAGCGAGACGGTGGTGACGGTGGTGAGGAAAACCTCCCTAAGATGATAAGAGGAAGAAACCTTGAGAGGAACCAGACTCAGAAGGGAACCCCATCCTCTTCTGGGTAACAATGGATAGTGTGAAAGTAAATGGAATATCATTCTGGTTTTATATGAAGTCTGTTTGTTGCACTAGTCCACTGTTCACTAAAGGAGACCTGTAGAATGAGTGTAGAACTACATGTGGAGATCTAATGAACACATGAATGGATGTGTGAAACACCATACAGGATACATGATGCAGCAGAAGTGGTGGATGTTATGTGGATTGAAATTGGACTCTCCTTAAACCTACTACCTTAGCATGTACAGATTTTTAGTTAGTGTAATGTGTTCATATAATTGTACAGATTGATGTATAGGGATATTTGTGCTTTGCTGCTACTGCAAATTAGAAAAGGTTACAGACCTTTTAGAGGGGGTTTTGGGGGTTCGGTTCCCACTGCTGCCCTGTGTGTGCTGTGGGGTTTCCTCCGGGTACTCCAGTTTCCTCCCCCAGTCCAAAGACATGCATGGTAGGCTGATTGGTGTGTCTAAAGTGTCCGTAGTGTATGAATGGGTGTGTGAGTGTGTGTGTGATTGTGCCCTGTGATGGACTGGCACCCTGTCTTGTGCCCCATGCTCCCTGGGGTAGGCTCCAAGTTCCCCACGACCCTGAAGGATAAGCCGTATAGGAAATGGATGGATGAGTATGATTGTATTTGTTATTGGATCTGTAAATAAATGGTCATTAGGTGAAAAAATCTAATAATGCAGTCGATCTTATATATATATATATATATATATATAAAAAAATATATAATATATATATATATATATATATATATATATATATATATATATATATATATATA
Organism: Ameiurus melas; assembly: GCA_012411365.1. NCBI lineage: Eukaryota > Metazoa > Chordata > Actinopteri > Siluriformes > Ictaluridae > Ameiurus > Ameiurus melas. Next base: position 15,854,454 of record CM022773.1, on the reverse strand, counting down.
TATATAAATTGGTCTACTTCTGTTTTATTGCGATGGGATTTCTGGTGCTAGCTTTGTATAATAATAATAATAATAATAATAATAATAATAATAATAATAAAATAACAATAATCATCATCATCATCATAATTTATTCTCTCATATTTTTGAACAGAGTGTATACCTGTGTGTATTTATTTCAGGAATTTTAACAGAAATTAGGAATTAAGTTAATGTTGTCAGTAATTGCTTAAAACATGGCCATGGTAAATCAGAGCTCCAGGGTTGACGTTTGTCAACAACAAACAGATTTGATAGGCTACCTAAAATAAATAAATAAATAAATAAATAAATAAATGTTAACGTAAACAATTATAGCAAAGCCTTTTACTGTACATTAAAGTTTCAAATTGAGCTAATGGAACGTTAATGTTAGTTACATAATACGATGGAAGAAAATAAATAAATAAATAAATACTACTCCCAAAGTCACCAGAATTGAATGGTTTAATGGAGGGGGGATGGGGGGGTATTGGGGCAGGGGGGGTCTATAGCTGTAATAGCAGGGTAAAGAATATCAGACTGAAATAAACTGGTTTAAATTGCGTTTGCAGTCATTTGCTTTGCATGTATAATTCGGTCTTTGGTTTTTAGAGGGCAGTTCCTGTATAGTCTACAGCTCAAGAGGGTTTGCCACGCTGCATCTGATTGGCTAGAATAAAGCCATGAGACATGAGAGGCTGTTTCCTCTTCCGGTCTGTTCCCTGTCAACTGACGAGGTGCGGCTCTTATTAAAACCCCGCAGTGCCGCACACTAGCGCTCAGACTCGCTCTCATCCCCACAGCCGCAAGCTCCACGATGGCTGCGGCACCTGCGCTCTGCCTCTTCATCCTCGCCTGCGTCCTGACAACCGGTGAGAGCACTTCTACACGGACATGTACTGTCAGGATGACCACTAACGCGTCGAAACAGGACAACGGGCAATAATCATAATAATAATAACAATCATAATAATAATAACAATCATAGTAGTAGTAGTAGTAGTAATAATAATAATAATAATAATAATAATAATAATAATAATAATAATAATAATAATAATAATAATCATAATCATAATCATAATAATCACAAAGAACAGGTTAAGGAAACGCCCTGGCAGCTATTAGTGTTCATTAAAATCAAATCATAGCAATTATTACACACACACACACACACACACAAACAAAAATCCTAAACTGATAATCTTCTGTTTTTGCTTTTCTCTTTTCTCTCTTGTTATTTGATTCCTCACTGGACTCTTCCATTTTAAATATATATTTAAAATGATTGTTCTCATATACAGTCTTTAAAATGTTTACAACGTTAAAGGAAAGTTTTATGATTTGAGTAAACATTTTATGTTAGTCATGCATAATCAGGGTTTCTTTTCCTTTTTACTATCTTACACTGACTAATAGGACCAGGTTGAATAATGTTGTTAAGGTGGCAGGGAATTGTACTGTGGGGGTAAGTCGAGACCAGCCTTGACAAGAGAGGTTTCGAATAAGGCACACTCGATTTTAAGAAATTTAGATCATCCTTTATAGTGAGAATTTCAATTGTTGACTTTTGGCGTTGTTTTAGAGTGCTGGGTGGAAGAATAAAATTATTTAAGGATATATATATATATATATGTATATGTCTGTTACCTTTTGTTGCAAAACTAGTTTCCCCTAAGGGGGACAATTAAAAGTAAACAACAACAACAACAGACAGCAATAATCAGCTAAAATTAAGCAGCTGCATGGACTGAAAGGCAAAGCCATGTGAACTAATATCCTCTGTCGAGGCCAGTGTGGTTACATGCTGAAGTGATTTTGGCTTTATGTTTGCGTATTGACACCCAATGTGCACGTTACTACAACAATTTAAGTTCATAAAAGTTTTTTTACACGAGTTTAACATAAACCCGCCATTATTTATCTATTTAAATACTTGACTCGGTAGAAATTCTGCCCTTACTTTAAATACGTCTAGTTTTTATAGACTAATTTGAAAATCTTGTATTTTTGCATTCCACATCTTTCTACCTATTATTCCTTCTTTTGGTTAAATGAAGCTATTTCCTGATTGAATAATGTGTTAAAATCCATTGAAGAATGCTTTGACAAACCACTGAGGAACTTTTACTTCATTACAGGACATGCAAGATTCAGTGGGCCTTACTCTCCACCCCTGAAAACCTCCAACCTTTCAATGGTAAGTGATTTTTTTTCTCAGTCATTCTGACTCTCGAGACGACAGAACATGAAAATGACTTTAAATAAGTAGTAAATAAATCGCCTATTGCAGAGTATGTTTTAATATATTATGAAAGGAGGGAAGATATTTTATTACGCACTCCATTGTGGCACTTAATATCTCAGAAATAATGAGGATTTGTTATTTCAGACAAATTAACATATGTGTTTATTTGACTGGAGTATGTACATAATACGACTGGAGTAGGTATAAGGCGAGGTATGAAGAGTTTCACTTCTTTTGTATAAGTAGACCCACTTAATGGCGTCTTCAATGGTGTGTAAGAATGGGGGGAAAAACAAAACAAAACAGTGGTGTTGCTTTTCTCAGAGAAATAAAATAGTGTAATGAAGACCTGAAACCTTGTTTGCGCTGTACTCCTGTGACACTTCTACATTATTTCTGGATCTGAAAAAAGGTTGTGAAACTTGTGCCATCTTATTATATCACTGTATGGTGAAGTGTATTTCTGCGTGTTGATGACTACAATAGTATACAGTTTGCAGATGCTCTCTATTACAATAATAATGATCAGATAAATCATTGGCGTTTGTTTATATACATGACCGTATTAAACCAATGCCACTGATGTGTTACGGAAAAGATCAGCCTCAATGGAGCTCAAACCTTGTAGTCGTCTGATAGGCTGCGTGTATCTACAAGTCTGGGCTAGAAAGAAATAAGCCTCACTTCTTCATACCAGACATTTCTTTAAAAATCCAGACATTTCTTAATAGCAAATAATCTGATGTGGATGTCTGATGTCTCATTCTAGACCAAAAACATGTGCTCGGACTGTACCAGGATCATAGAGCTTTTTTCAGATATGATCTCTCATCCAGATACACAGGTGAGGACATCTTTGTGTATATGATAATTGTGCATGATTAACCATTCAGGACAACCAGTGTCGTGTTTTTGCAGAAGTGAAAATGTCATTGCCATTTCTTCTAGGTTTTAAGGAAGTGCAAGTCGTGGTGTGCCTATTTTTAAGGCAATGTAACTTACAGCAATAATATTAGACCCCACCTCACACTCTCATGTACAGGCCCTGATCGAAGAGTCTCTTGAAGATATCTGCCGTCATTTCCAAGGTACCGATATTACTCATCGCTGCATCGATTTCGTGGAAAAGTATCTGCCAATCGTCATACAGCAATTCATTGCATATACTGTAAGTCCACAAGCCAATACATACTGTATATTGGGCTTAAATAAATAAATATTACAATAGTTTTGTTATAAAATCAAAATGTTTGGCCCAAAAGAACGTCAATTGTTAATATTAAGCAAGAAGATAAGACGTGTATTATTTGTTGCGCAGGCACATAAGGAGGGAGAGATATGCATGATGATCGGACTGTGTGCCGTTCAGCCAGTTCAGCACAAAGCTCCAGAGTTGCTCAACGCTGCTTTGCAGGAAGCTGGATTCATCCAAGCACAGCCTTCAACAGGAACCAGTCATGAGGTACGCAGCTGGATTTAAGAGTGAAATGGTCCGTCCAGTCCAAAAGCATGCAGATTGACTACGTTAAATTACCTCTAAGTGTGAGTAAGTGTGTGCATGGTGCTGTGCAATACACTGGCTTCCCATTCAGGGAGTATTCCCACCTCACTCTCAGTGTTCCCGGGATACGCTCCGTATCCAGAATGAAGTGCTTACTGTAGATGATTGAACGCACGAACGCTCATAAAATCTTTTTTTAATTTATACACGTGCTTTGATCATCATGTTTTAATATCTGTTCACATAACTTTATGCCCCGACAGTTACAAATCAGCCCGCAGTGCACCTTCTGCCTCTTCCTCATCAAAAAACTGGAAGACATGCTGCCAAAAGAGAGAACCGAAGTAAGACTTTTTGGAAAAAGCAATTCCGTGTACTCATGTACAGTAGGCTGCTGAAAGAATGCAGTAATAGCCTGTAATTAACCTGTTTTAGGAGAGTGTGGTGAAGCTTCTGGAGAAAATTTGCGACCACTTGCCTGCTCACTACAAAGAGCAGTGCAACGATTTCCTGGAGAACTACGGCAAGCAGCTCATCGACTTCCTGCTGACGTCTGCCACGCCGCACACGATATGCATGCTGCTGCACTTATGTCTCGTCCAGGACGCACCAGCTCTGGGTAATCACCGAAAATACTGAAGTAGCGTTACGTTCTCGAGACCAGTACAGATCCTGAATAAAATATAGCCTCAGGATTTGTTTACAGCCTGCCAGAACTCTAGATATAACATGGCCAAGTATTTGGGACATCACAAACCAAATACTTTCACCAACAACTACGAGGCACGTTCACATTTTTGCTTCATGTCTTATTAACAGAATCTGTGATAACAGAAACTTGTTTCGTAGATGTTCCACAACACTAAATGTAACTATAAATAAATAAAAATATGTTTTAATAAAAAAAGAAGATATTCTTTAGCAAATTTCTGTGGTCAAAAAGGAATAAAACACTTTAGAAAATAGGGGTCAAACATTACGATAAATAAGTTGGGCAGAACCTGCCGATAACCAAGTAATCAACAGTTCTTAAAATTACAAAAATAAAACAGTACTGACTGTACCATTAAATTATGTACTGTGCTTTAAAAAATGTAAATAAACATGTAAACATTAATATATAATTAATCTTAATGAATATTAAAGTAAATAGAATATATGCATCCAAAAAGTAGCGTTCCAAATAATAAATAAAAATAGAGATGGCCAAAATGAATAAAAAGTTATTTAAAAAAAAAAAAAAAAACTTCAAATAACACAACAAAATTTGTCAACGGTTTTATTTTGCCTCTAGAGGTCACCCTCGTGCGGACCCTTTTCAAAACACTGTCGACATGGATTTTTCTGATGACCGAACCGCGAAACCGGTTGACCTCTAAGAGAAAAGAATCAACTCCTTAGGCAATTCCTTACACAGAAATGGACGTACTATTATTTGGATCATTTTTCATTTGAGTGCGCCTGAAATACAACTTACTTCATATACATTAGTTAATTGATTTATTTATTAGTTAAATACATATCTTTGTGTTCCTCGTAAGACCGAGCACTTAACTGTACTACCCCACTAATAACAACTGTGAAATCTCATTGAAGCTTGTAAGCTCACACTCTCACATGTAATTGTTGTACTTTTTTCCCCCCGCAGTGCCATCTGTGCCATCAGACTGTAAAACCTGTAAAATCCTGATGATCCTGACTCAGATTCACTTGGGCCAGAATACTAGCGAGACTCAGATGACCTCTTCGCTCTGGAAGACGTGCCACCTTCACCCCAATGCTCTTCCAGGGGTAACGGTCCTAATAGCAGCATTTCATTTGATCTTTGCAGCTGCTGATTTGTTTCTGACTGATGTTCTCTCTCTCTGTGTGTCCTCTTAGTGCGAGGTGTTCATCCAGAGTCATGTCACGGCACTAGTGAACATTCTGAGCAAACAAGAAGAAGCTGTAAACGCGTGCCAGGTAATTTACTCCAATAATCTCCGTTCTCAGATAAATTCCTTCAGTTTAGTACAGTCTCTGATCACAGCAGTGGCAATGTACGTAAACTGTACACTAGTCTTCTACAGGTTCTTCTCTTCCTCATGGGGTTCACTGGGAACTCTCTTTGATACACAAACATTGTAACATTTTTAGTGGTTCCCAGAGAGGAACATGCTGAAGAACCATTGAATAAACCTTTTTTTTTCAATAGTAGCTAAAAAGTAACTTTTTAATAATATAAATACTCTGTAGACAGGTTGTAATTAAGGATGTTTGTGTTGCGGCTTCATTTATTCTTAATCATATTTTCTTCTCCACTTTATTAGAAGTTCTTCTGCGTGGGACAGGAATAACATGATGGACCATCAAGCAAGGAAGCAGGGAATTATTTGCTCCTCAATTTGCTCTCGTGTTTTTACAGTATTAAAATTGATTAGGCTTAAGTCAATCGAGAATTCTTTTTCATATACAATAACGAGAACAAATCATGTAAACAAACATCCGATTGTAATTTTTTTTTTCTTCATCTTTTTCTGTCATGGTAATTTATACAGAAGACCATACTTTTTTTTTCTTAAATAAATAAATCTTGATTTTTACAATCACCGTGGCGATATTGTGCTTTATTCAGAAAACTCCTACTGCTTTGAGACCTGCAGTTTTTGTGTTTGTGTGTGTGTATATATATATATATATATATATATATATATATATATATATATATATATATATATATATATATATATATTTTACACATTATGTTTACAGCACGTGTACTGAGTTGCTACCTTACTGCCTAACCTTTCTTGTAGCAATACTGACTAGCCTGTGGATTATGATCATTATGTGATATAGCCATTTTCAATATTAAAACTCAAGATTTTGAGATTTGCACACCATGCTGCTATTGAGGAATCAAAATTTCTCTGTATTTAAAAAAAAAAAAGATTTTACAATGTGTGTAAAGCAAGGTGGAAATATGGTTGCGGAAATATGTAGAGTTCAGGGTTTCTAGATTGGAGTACAGTTTTTAAACAGTGTAAACTACAGCAGATCAAAAAAGGCAAACATTGTAGATATAATAGCACTAAAAGATGTGGGACTTCTTCAAACAGGAACAAAAAGCACAAACAATGATCGGAACTGTAATTACACGGTTAAATTAGTTAGGCTAGGTATCGACTGTACATAGTCTTTTCCATATGTCCTCAAATCTTCTATACTATAAACCTACATAACCTTACACACCTTCGATTTCGCTCAAATAGCAGTAGGGGAGGGTGGGAACACTTTGTTCTCCTTCCATCAGTCGTTGTGTAATGTTTGAATAAAAGTCTATTTTGAGGAAGTAAAACCCTATTAAATATTAAACTACCTAAGAAGAGTGCAGGAGGTGTTGAAATTCCTTTTCTGCAGTTTGTTTCTGACAAAAACAATTTTGTGTTGGTATTTATTCGTGTATACTGGTGTGCTGTTGGACGGGATTACCTGCACACATTTACACTGCACCCTACACAAACCGTTTTCTCCTCACAACGATCACTGGAATGGAATCACAGCAATACACAAGTATTATTAAAATGTTTAATCAACAGACGTAACAAACCTGCGCAGCACTCACACAGAAATACAAATTAACTGGGACAAGCATTCATATCTATATTACTAAAGAGCGAAGTCTTTGAGGGTCTTCGTCATGCTCCCGTGTGGCTGTTTCCATCATCGTCCATTTCACGCCTCTTCCAGATCTGAAATGCAGAAACATTTACGGTAAAATACGTTTCAATGTCAATACTTGAACTAGCCATGTTTCCAGTGTACTCCTGACGACACTGACCTGTATGTACGCTTCTGACAGTGTGATCATCTGAGGCAGGATATCTGTTACCTGCAGGTCTTGGAGCTCGTACCACTTCCCTGTGCCCTGAGTGATCAGTGTACAGATTTCAGACAAACCCCCACCTCTACATTTAAAAAACGACATACAGTACATCAACATGAGCCAAACTTGATCGGATGGTTTGAAAGCACTCACATGATGTAGGACATGAATTCTGTATGATCCCTCTGTTGGCTTCCCATCATGCACTACATTGGCTACCAAGTCATAGGTTGTGTTCTTCTCGGTAGCCTGGGCCTCTTCTGTTAGGTACTCGCGCAGGTCAACATTACTGACAAACACAGTAAGAAAACACAGTAAGAAAGAAAATAATAGGCAACTCAAAGGCAAAACCATTTCCAACCCCAACCTCACCAATGATGTGTTTAAACACTTAAAAACGTATGGATAAATCCTAGGAAATGGTGTCATGTTCAAGTTTTTATTGTTTGTACAAATCTCAAAAAGGGAGAGCTTACGTGATGGGGAAATTGACGATGGTGGGATTCTTTTCGATGAAAAAGTTATTCTTGGTGAATCGCTTGATGTAGAAGATAAGGTATGGAGGAAGTCGGGTTAACTGGAACTTTTTGAGGAAGTTCTCTTTGTAGGTTTTGTACTCCTGTGATAAAGAGGAAGAACACAGGCAGACGGAGTGCATTAAATAAACAGTAAGTAGTATTGTTAGTGTGTTGTCGGCCTCATAACCGCTTATTACTCATGGAATTTTAATCCTTTTTGTGGAGCAATTTCCATACCACTATACATGGAAATAATAACACAGAAGATTGTGCGCATTAACGTGAACCTGTGATCTGCCTTACAGCTAGAAGAGCTGCTGTTACAGATCAATTAAATCAACACCTTCTGACCAATCAGATTTAAGAATTCAAACAAATGATTTAAACGATTTCGTTAAATATCAACGACGGCCTGTCTTCATAAAAAACATTTTAAAATGTTAAGCCAACAGAACAATTTGGAATGTCCTGAAAAGAGAAAGAAACCACTGGTGTATTAACAACCAGACACTGAACACGTCGGCCAAACATTGTGAGAGCTGTGAAGAAAAACCCCAAAAAAAACAGTCAGTGACATCACCAGCAATCTCCACAGGACAGGGGTGAAGGTATCACAATCCACTGTTCGAAGAAGACTTTGAGAGCAGAAATATATTGAGGCCATACCACAAGATGCAAACCACTCGTCAGCAGTAAGAATCAGAAAGCAAGACTGGAATTCGCAAAGAAATACTGAGATGAGCCATAAAAAGTTCTGGAACCAAAATGAACCTCTATGAAAGTGATGGAAAGACCAAAGGATCTGCTCACGATCCAAAACATACAAGCTCATCAGTGTAGCATGGCGGAGGTAGTGTCATGGCTTGGGCTTGCATGGCTGCTTCTGGAACAGGATAAAATCATCTATATTGACGATGCAACACCACTGGTAGCAGAATGAATTCAGAAGTTTGTGTCATCCAATTTACAGAGAAATGCATCCAATCTAATTGGGAGGAACCCAAAACACTGAAATCTCCATTATTCCTTTTTAAAATTAACATGTAATAAAAGGATGTTCGTCATGTTCATATCTATAATAACAAAATCACATTACAATATCAGTAGCAGTTTTCCACTTCATTTTTAATGTATTAATAGTATATACTGATTGGAACGTACAACTACTTATAAGAACGCACGCTCTCATTACGCTCTTAAAGCCAGTACCTTTTCAGTGTTGCCGTTGAATTTTGCCAGAATGTTGAAGAGAGGAACCTGAGGGATGATCAGCTGCTCTTTCTCATCTTTGTAGAGCGGTGCGGTAGGAAGGTCAAGGGTGAGGTACAGAAACGTGGACTCCAGCATCTCCTCCTGATACTCCTCCTTCTGCAGCAGCGCCTCTTTCTCCTCTGCAGGCTGAAGTGGAGACAAACGTTGTGCAGTAGTGTTTTATTAAACTCTTAAAAAAATTAATAAAATAAAAAATCTCAATTTAACCTTGTATGCCATAAATAAATGTGAACTTCAATATTATAGTGAAGTCAGCAGTGAAACCTGAATAACAATAATAATAATAATAATAATTATAATTATTATTATTATTATTATGTGTGTCTGGCTGACATTAAAATAGCAACTACACATTTCAGTCTTGTCAAAATAGCCAAGCAAGCAACCTTCAACAGTGCGCAAACAGTTTTTCGACATGGCAGTATTCGGATTAAATTGAGCTATTCATATACACTGCTGTATGGCTTTGCATAGAGCCAATAACAGTTTATTATTATTATAGTGTTGCTTCCTCTTTAGAAAATTACAATAAAAACTGTTATTGTGAATCACCAAATTTCTGAAAATACATTTGAAATAAAACCCGCCCATTTAGATACTGAACATCTGGAAAGATGTTAATGCAATCTAAACTTGGCTTAGAATAAAACCTGTTCAGCATATCATTAGAGCTCAACTGGAGTCTAATCTTGCAGTATGCAAGCATGCATACTGAACATGTATACGTTCAGACTCTCAGTGTAGGGAGGGACATGGTGAACACCAGCACTCGATATACTATTCGAATCTACATTTCCATTTCCATTTCTTCACTAGCAGACGCTTTTATCCAAAGTGACTTACAAATAAGCAAAGCGATATATCAAGCAGGGAACAATACAAGTAGTGCTACTGTACAAGATCCCTTAATTGAATACCAGAGGAAGCAAAGTGCACAGAGTAGAGGTGTAAGTGCGTTGTGTGTGGGGTTTTTTTTTCTTGTTTTTTTTCTCTATTAGTTGGTTAGGTGTTAACGGAAGAGGTGGGTCTTTAGCTGTTTTTTAAAGATAGTGAGAGATTCTGCAGTCCGGATTGAGATTGGAAGAGCATTCCACCACTGGGGAACGGTATGCGTGAAGGTTCTGGAAAGGGACCTTACACCATGCTGAGTGGGAACTACTAAACTTCGGTCGCTAATCGATCGCAGATTGCGAGGGGGAATGTAGGCCTTCAGGAGAGAGTTGAGGTAGGAGGGTGCTGTTCCTGACAAGGTCTTGTAGGTACATCAAGGCCGCCTTGAACTTGTTGGGGGCTACAGGAACGCCAGTGGTGGAGGATGAAGAGGGGTGTGACATGGGTTGTCTTGGCGGTGAAGAATGCGGCGCTGGCGTTGTGAATCATGGGACATTCTGAAGGGGTTATTGAGGTTTTGGAGCTGGCTGGGAGGCCTCGAAAGCAGTGAGTTGCAGTAGTTGCGTATAGAGAACAAGAGCCTGGACTAGTATCTGATGTAGACTGTTCAGGTGTTGATTTTTTAAGTACAGGATGAACCTACAGGACTTGCAGTTGCTGAGATGTGGTCTGTAGAGGTCAAGCCGTCACCCCAAGGTTCCTGGCCGTCATGAGGTTGAGGTTCTGGTTGATTGAGGAATCAATGGGATCAAAATGAGGTTCATTTTGGTTGGGATGACAAGGCTCAGATTTTCCAAGGTTAAGCTTAAGATGGTGCTCCTTCATCCAGACCGAGATGTCTGACAGGCAAGAAGAGATTTCTACATGCTACAACTGCCATGATGGGTTTTGGTTAGTTTTTTTTTCTTTTAAATAAAACATTGTTGTTGGTGTCATTATTTTTAGAAGGTTACTCACCAAATCAGGGTGAGGAAGTTTCTTTGAGAAGATACGCATGGACCCCTGGAAGACTTTTGTGAGAATAGCTGGAAAGTATGGAAAAGTAGGAACGCGTTATATTGAGCAGAATTAAGCAAAAATAAGACACATTTTTATCCTCCATTATTAAAATAAACATATAAATAATTCCTTTGAACAAAACAGCCGTGCTGAAACTCACATGGTTTCTTCTTGGTTCCACCCAGAGCTCCATGCAGGGCATTAAGGAACCAAGAAAGAAAGTCCACAGCATCCCCTACAGGACAGAGAGAGCATAAGAGCTAGTTTATCATCTCCTTCCCTTCTGAATCTCCATTTCCATGTGAACAGGAAGTACTGGTGCAAGGCTGTATTATGCTCTCAGCATGGCACATCAGTCTGCAGTGTAGTACCTTGCTTGGTGATCTGGAAGGTCTTCTTACTGCAAAGCACCACAGCCTGCAGCATTTCGTGTGGCGACACGTGGGCCTTAAAGTTGCGTGGGTTCCAGAGCTTGCGCATGAGCTCACCGAAGCGGTGCACCAGCAGGAACATGATGTCGCCGGGAGGCCGCCGGATCCCACGGTAATTCTCCTCCTCTAGGAAGTAATTGCGGAGAGGAGGCACGTTGCACAGAGCCTTTAAAATAAAGAGGGAAAGGAAGATTTCTTCACTCCATGAAGAACAAGACAAACACTACAGGACTCCTGCTATGACCAGGTAACACCAGTACATTAAATAAACCTCCATGTGTATGAGAATTAAGACCTCGCATACTATATCACCTGTAAATGTATGGTACTGCATCTGGGTTCATTCAATATTCCCAGATTTTCATTTTCACCTTGGGAAACATGTTCTCATGCTTCTTTGGTTTAGAAAATGGTGGAATCATTTTCAGCAACAAATCATAAACTATAGCCCTATCTGAATAGGATTAAATTTACATGGTAACCTCCATATTTCCAATTCAATTATTTGAAGGTGTTTCCGGGTAAATTTTTGTTTCGTCTGGATGTTGGTGTTTTTCTCCCGATTCCCCTGAGAAAATTACAGAACTAATTACCTACTTTAACCAATGTTTTGTCTGGACAGACAGGCCTGTGATTTAGCACACAGGTGTGTATCCCCTTCCGAATCCGGGGGGGAATAAGAAAAAGGATGAAGGCTTTGGAGGAGTCTTTCAAAACCTTACAAGGTATGGGTCTCATAACTTTGTTTCCACACTGCATACACTGGGATCCCGTTAGAGGGAGAAATCTCTTCCTGATTAAAGTGGCCGTTATAATGTCAGATAAAGTCAATATATTAATACAAAAAAGTTCTTTAATCATCTACTTTTAGATGCTGCCAAAAATACACTGCCCTCCACTAACATATTTTTGCAAAGATGAGAAGAAGGCTGTGAAAAATGTTTTATAAATAAATAAATAAATAAATAAATAACACAAATACTCTGCTCTCATGTATATCAAACAAATCAAACACAACACAGGGTTATCTAAAAAGAAACATATTTGTTAAATATAGGTTTGCAACAATTATTGGCACCATTTTAGTCAATACTTTGCCAAGATAACAGTTCTGAGTCTCCTCTATAATGCTTGATGAGGTTGGAGAATACATGGCGAGGGATCTGAGACCATTCCTCCATACACAATCTCTCCAGATCCTTCAAAGGCTGGTGGACTCTCCTCTTCAGTTCACCCCACAGGTTTTCTATGGGGTTCAGGTCAGGGGATTGGGAAGGCAGGACCTTGATTTTTTGGTCAGTAAACCATTTTTGTGTTGATATTGATGTGTTTTGGATCATTGTATTGCTGGAAGATCCAACCACGGCCCATTTGAATCTTTCTGGCAGAGGCAGTCAGGTTTTCATTTAATATCTGTTGATATTTGATAGAGTCCATGATGTCATGTATCCTAACATAATGTCAAGGTCCTCTGGCAGAAAAACAGCCCCAAAACATTAAAGAGCCTCCACCGTATTTAACCGTGGGCATGAGGTAATTTTCAATATGGCTACCTCTCGGTGTGCCCCAAAATCACCTCTGGTGTTTATTACCAAAAAGATCTTTTGGTTTCATCTGACCATAGAACCCGATCCCTTTTGAAGTTCCAGTAGTGTCTGCAAACTGAAGACGCTCGAGTTTGTTTTTGGAGTCCAACTTTTATTCTCTCTCCACAATTATGCTGGATTCCTCTGAAGTGTGACGTGGAATAATATAGGATCGTTATCCCGTCTATTAAACGTGGTTGATCACTGCATTAGAAATGAGCTCAGGGAGGACGCGGTCAGTAACTTCACTCTGAAGGAATGAGAGCACGGTCTCATTTTTGGTTTGTTTTTGGTAGAGGCTTTTTTCTTGAAACCCTTCCAAACAGCTTGTGGTGATGTAGGTGACCTCAGATTGTAATTTTGGAGACTTTCTGACCCCAAGACACAACTAACTTCTGCAATTCTCCAGCTGTGATCTTTGGAGATTTTTGGCCACTCGAACCGTCCTCTTCACAGTGCGTTGAGACGATATAGACACACGTCCTGTTCCAGGTCGATTCATAACATTTCCAGTTGACTGGAACTTCTTAATTATTGCCCTGATGGTGGAAATGGCCATTTTCAATACTTGTGCTAATTTCTTGTAGCCACTTCCCATTTTGTGAAGCTCAACAACCTTTTGCCGCACATCACAGCTATATTCCTTGGTCTTACCCATTGTAATGAATGACTAAGAAAGTTTGGCCTCATGGAAACTGTACCTCATAATATCTCCTATTCCTAGTCAACCAGGTGGGAACATACTTCAAATATATATTTCTCATATGAATTCATAGGGGTGCCAATAATTGTTGCACATAACTGTATTTATCAAAACTTTTTTTTTTTTTTTTTTTTTTTAAGAAACCGGTGTTGTGTTTGTGACTGTTTGATATCCATGAGAGCAGAGTTAGTGTATAAACATGAGACCATGTGTGACACAATCCGTTCTTTTGGAAATGGTCTGTACTCAAAACAGGCTGCAGAAACTCATCCATCCTGCATAACATCAGCAACGCTAGTCCTATCCAGATAGAGCTGATGAAGACGGATCATTCATACCTGTAGAACTACATTGGCGTAGTCGTTGGCTTTGATATTATTGAGGCCCACAATACCAGGCAGGTACGTTGTGCCGTCGTAGGCCCTGTACAGCTTCCCCTGCTTATCCAAATTAGCGATGTGCTGTTTGGTGAACGTTGGCTTCAGCACGTACTGACATGAGAAAAGGGGTTTAACACAAATATGCACTGAAACTTAGTCTTCATATTCACATGACCACTGCTTACTGCAGCTTATTACTCACGGTGATGTCCTCAAGAGATGAATCGATGATCTCGTAGTTATCCGGTAGGCAGTAGAATTTGAGGGTGTGAAGATTTAAGAAGACATGATGTGTGAACTGAACGCTGTGGGTGTAGGCATGGGACTTCAGACCTCTCCCTGAAACACAATTAGCACCGACAATCCTTTCTTCAGTAGATATGCTCAGCTGGATACTATGAGGTAGTACCTTCAAACTTCCAACTTCGAACAACTGTCATACTCCCACTGAGCATCCTATCCAACACACTTAGTCCTGTCTGTCTTTACTCTTCTACACCTGTACACTGTTAATGATCAACTCTGGTGGTCACCCAGAAGAGGACCGGTTCCTTTCAAGTTTTTTTTGTTGGACGATATACTGTCCCGGATAAACAATGGTGTCATTTTAAGACGATTATAGGCAAAGTGGTGTCTTCCGATGAAAATATCCTTTAGTCAATATATCGTCGTCATATTTATGCATTGTCCAGAAGCATTTTTGGACTCTCGACTGGAGTTTGATCATCGCCATCTATTGTAATAACGGCAGAATGGCCACATGATCTAATCCTTAACACTGCATTTTCCCCCTAATCGTGCATGAGCCCTTACCTTGGAAATATTTCCCACAGATGAGACAGGCGTAGACGTTAATGTGCGAGAGAGAGATTGAGCACAGCTTCTCGAAGTCAAAGTCCAAAACACTCCTATGAACAGAGAGCGAGAGAGAGAGCGAGAGAGAGAGAGGTAAGTCTTTGTGTGTCAGTTGAGACTATTACGTTCATACTGGAAAATAGCGATAGAAGGTTTTACATCCGAACCTGTTGATCGTGTCGAGGTAAGGACAATGCCGGCTTCTTTTGTCTTCAGCGTCGTGAGAACGGGACACTTTCACTCGCACCTCTGACCATCACAAACACAGACAGCGTAAAGGAGAAGCACAGTCCGGAGCACTATAGATATCTGTGATGTGCGTAGTGAAGCTGGTGTCAGAGCGTTCGCTGAGACCGTGCTCTCATTCCTTCAGAGTGAAGTTACTGACCGCGTCCTCCCTGAGCTCATTTCTAATGCCGTGATCAACCACGTTTAATAGACGGGATAACGATCCTATATTATTCCACGTCACACTTCAGAGGAATCCAGCATAATCGTGGAGAGAGAATAAAAGTTGGACTCCAGTGAGGACGAGTAAAAGTGAAGATCTTGTCTTCCACTGACAGACAACGATTTCTGAACTGACAGGAAACGCATGTGTTCGTGTACACACATCTGCACGCGGATTTCATTTGTTCATTTATTTATTTATTTCATATCAATGACTAATTAGATAATAAAATGTGTACATAATATGGACGATTTGTGTTCTCACAGAATTTCAATGTTATTGTTTCTGCACATCTGACTGTTATTACACCGTCTTCATTCATACATACATACATACATATATATATACATATATATATACATATATATATATATATATATATCAAATTGATTAAGTGTGTTATTTATATATATATATATATATATATATATATATATATATATATATAATATATATATATATATATATATATATAACACAGCACTGTGTTTTATAAAGTGAATTATAAAACTGTTGTATTGGGACGAACCATTGCTACAACCTCAGACAGCCTGCATGCCTGTTTGTTAGCATATTAGCTACATTTCCTAGATTGGAAACCTGAAATTGGGCTACATATAAACACACACACACACATATATATATATTTATATAAATAAATTACCTTCCTCTTCTTCATTATCGATATCCCTTTCCCGTTTCAAGTTTGCCATTGTTTTCCCTTCTTCACGTCCGAATAAACACTACACACTCTGCGGGCACTGAATTAGCACCGCCGAATATTTCCCACCCATATTCCGCTCAATCCGCCTCCCACGCTGCCATTGGCTAGTAGTCTCCGATGTTCCTTTCTAAGGTTGGCTCAAAGATTTACACCAAGTTCACTGTCCAATCGCTGCACTCGCTGTCGGTATGGTCTGACCAATCCTAGCGCATGGGGTGGGATTTGTTTGAATACGGGTGAGGAAATAAGACGTCAGTCCTGCGTTCAATTCGAACGCAGTAGGATTTCCCGGCTACACCAGTTAGACGAAGAAAATGATGGACGATTGTTCACTTACCCGGGGTGTTAATCTATTTACTAATATATGACTTTGTTTATTTGACAGTTTTAGGCTTCTATATTCTTGCTTAAACTTCCGAATGACTTCAGTTAGATATAGGAGGGATATCATCTTTAAATAGTGGGAGATATAGATTATTTTGCTTTGTTGTTTTTTTAAAATTATTATTATTGTTATTATTATTTATTTGTGAAACTCCGAGTGTGTTTTCCCCTGGCCAACACATTATCCCCAGTCCCTGAAGATGCACCGGAGTGTTTAAGCAGTTAGCCTGTGTTCGGCTCGCGCTCGGGGATATGGAAGTTCTGCAAGATGCCGAGGGAGAAACACATAAATATAAACCCGGGGGGCGGCTGGATATGAGTCACGGATTCCTGCACCACATCCGGAGAAATCAGATTGCCAGGTAACGTCAACAAATGGAGTGAGTTAGCTAGCCGGGTTCCATTCGCCTCGTTAAAGAGGTTCATCATCATCAGACCTTCTGTCTGATCTACAGCCTTCTTCCTGCGGGAGGGGGAGAAGAAGACTGATGATGAGTGTGGACACGGTGATTCAGTGTGATTGATCAGTGATGAGTTTAGGGAGAAGTGTCAGGGTGATGTTTCTCACCAGCCTGTAACCTGTGTGTTGTTTTGAAGGGATGATTATGACCGGGAGGTTAAACAGGCCAAAGAGCAGCAGAAGCGCAGACACACGGCGGCCCCGCGGCGACCCCGCAGACCAGACCGGGAGGTTTATCATCCCCGCCATCGCAGTAACATCCTCACTTACTTCCAGTCCATGATTTTATATATATATACACATATACATACACACACACACACACTCTCTCTCTGTATCAGTGCTGACAAGGATCACAGATCACACAGATAAAAGCGGGTCAGAGGCTACACACTGGTCCAGTCCCCCTAGGGATGGATAAGGAAGTGCTGCACATACACACTGTAACCCAGCACTTCCTTATCCATCCACCAGGGGGACTGGACCAGTGTGTAACCTCTGACCCGCTTTTATCTGTGTGACCTGTGGTCCTTGTCAGCACTGATCCAGTGAGTGTGTGAGTGTGTGTGAGTGAGACACCTGTACGTGTATCCCGTACACATCCATCAGGCACAGCAGCGCTGTCACTGCATTACACGATTATTATTACCGGTGTAAGGTTCCAGCTTAAAGCAACAGCATGAGCATTCCCGTTCCAGAACCTTCACACGATCTGACCCTCAGTGGTGGAATGTACTTCCAACCTCAATCTGGACCGCAGAATCTGTCCTTATCTTCAAATAAAAATGACGCTAAAGACCCACCTCTTCCGTGAACACGTAACTAACCCCTAAAAAATAATAAGGATGAAAATCCCACCGTACTCGGGTTCTTACGCCTCTGCTCTGCACTTTGCTTCTTCTGGAACTCAGTTAAAGGTCTTGTACGGTAGCACTACTTGTATTGTTCTCTGCGTGATCTATATCGCTTTGCTTGTAATCTCTTGTTTGTACGTCGCTTTGGATAAAAGCGTCTGCTGAATGTAAACGTAAAGCATACACGATTGTTTGTGGCCACAGCTTGAAGAAGGGCCACCTGTTGGTGTGACGGTCTGGCGTCCACAAACTTTTGGACGCATTGCTCAAAACCGAGTGCTTAAGCGACCCCCGGTTTTTCCAAACGTTAACCTTCAGAGCTTTCCTGTTGGTCACACATGCAGTGTGAGCAGTTTTAGCTGAAGGCGGCTCGTCGGAAAGGAAAAGGGTTTTTACGGACGTCCGTGGGTTTCTGCTTCGTTTGCTCGGTCTGGTCCAATTGACGTGAGGACAGTTCTAAGGACATTGAGCGGTCCATCAAACACAAGCCTAGAAGAAAAGAAAAACACTGCACGACACCATTCGACTTGTAGGTTGTTGTATTTCCCCCCGCACACTTTCAACCCGTGATTACCTTTTAATCTGCGTCGCTATCGCCGCGAGACACTGGACGTACTGTTCGTACCACACTCGCCGGAGCACTTTCGTTTCTCTCCTGTCGTCGCAGTTTATAATTAAGCACTGAAAGGTAACGATGCCACCTTTCCGGCGGAATTCAGCGAGGCGTTTTATCTCGGCTGACCGTCACGACCCTGCAGCAGACCTTCAGCGGCGCCAGTTTCTGACCGCAGCGCCGCTACGGGCTGGAGATTTTGGGTTGGTCAATCGTTTTGAGAAATCCCCGTAGGGCTGGTGCTTAACAGACTCGCTGTCGCTGCTGTGCTGAGAATGATCCGCCTACAAAAGTCCACCCAGATCATCAAAATACAATCAAGATGGAACAGTTGACCAGTGCAAACAAACTGGATAAAAGAAATCTCATCTCTTTATTTATATATATGAGTTATTTTGTTTAAAGATCTTTTTTTTTCATTTAGTACCGCCCTTCAGAGGCTAAATTAGATATTTACATGTCTCCCAGAAGACAAAATACTAATTTACACCGATCATTGTGTTCAAAAGTTTACACCCCCCTGGCTCTTAATGTATCGTGCTGCTTTGTTGAGCATCAGTGAACGTTTGCACCTTATTATAATAGTCGTGTACGAGTCCGTCATTCATCCTTGGTGTGAAAAGACTGATCTGAACATCATACAGTCGCTGTTGGAAAGGGGTCAAATGTGCAGAAGATGCTGGAACAGTAAAGAATGTGCAGGACCTGGAGGATTTTTCTGAAGAACAGTGGGCAGTTTAACTGCTCAGGACAAACAAGGGCCTCATGAACAACTCTCACAAAATATAAACACAGTCACTGATCATCCAGGTAACGACACACAGTGTTAATAATCAAGCATATGGAAACTTTGGAACAGGGTAATTTTTTATAAATTCAGCTCTTGTCTTGTGGACTAGATGTAAACATCTGCTATGTGAAATGCATTATTCAGGACAGAACTATATAAAAATCTGTCTTATTTTGTGAACAGTATTAAGATTTAGCAGATTCTGCAAGGGGTATGCAAACTTTTGGACACAACTGTATATATAGTGGTTGGTTTGGACTGTTCAAGTATTAAGTCCAGGGCAATTGTAATTTAGTACCATGTTATACTGTATCTACGTCAGTAAGACCCTGTTGCTGTGGCAGATTTGTGTATGAACAGTTATTAATATAAAGGTGTTGTAGGGAGATTTATCACTGCTATCTTTTCATGGCTGTCTGCGTGAACGCTGGACTGCAGGTGGCTCAGAGGCCGGCGCTGCTGGCGAGGTGGAGGAGTGGAATGAGAGCGGCGGCTCGAGCACAGAGCAGGAGAACACAGGCACTGAACTCTTCTGGCTCGACTACCAGGCTGACAGCGGACACGTGACGTCGTTCCTCGTCTATAAGGCAGGTACTCGTAGTCCTGTAGAGTGCACGATGAGAGATTTGCTGCGGTAACCCGTGTAACCCTCCACGCTTCTGAGAAGACTTTGCGTTCGTTCAGCCGCAAGAGCGCTAGCGAAGGTGTGCGGCGGGGTCGAGGTCGCGGTTTTGTGCAGGACACTCGAGTTCTTCCACTCCAACCTTGTCGGACCGCGTCTTCACGGAGCTCGCTTTGTGCACAGTCGTCATGCTGGAGCAGCTTTGGGCCGCTTGGTTCCAGTGAAGGGAAATCGTTTTTCCATGTAATAATTTCACGTCTGTTTTCGGTTTTGTTTGCTTATTTTTACAGGAGGACGAGCCAGAACGTGTAGTAGAACGGGTGGAGCAGACGAACGCTCTGGACACGGCGATGAGGGCGGCGCTGTTGGGACGAATCTGCAGAGAAATGGATAAGCGGCGAGACAAACGCTGAGGTTGGAAAGGAAAGCAACGACGGATGGCTTTCTACAACAATAAAGACTGTAGTAATGTGTGAGATCCCCGCACACACACACACACACACACACACCCCGCTGAGTCTGACGTAAACTGATAGGAACTTACAGGAGCACCGAGAAAGCAACAGTACAGATGTTCACACAGATGTTCTTCATCTCTGTACACAGACAGGAAGAGAAACGGGGACGTTTCTACAGCATGCAAATAATCATGGAGATAAGGAGGACACCTTTAACGCTCAGACTGGTCCGATCTCCTCCATTTGCATCCGGGGTTCTCTCTTGCACGCTAACTGCGCATCTTTCCGTGTTGATTGAGGATTTATTGTATAGAATAGTGCGCAGTCTTGTGATGTTCAGCTCAGGATCAGACGCAAAAGATTTCTGAAACTAAACGGTACCAGTTTTTCGACTGTACGTAGTGATGCGGAGAAAACAACACAACCCTGCCACGTGACGCTGACAACAACAAAAAAAACACACACACAACAGAGAAATCTCATGATGGTTCCGGCACCTGAACGCGAGACGGTAAAGAGGTCGCTCCCCGCTCATTTCACACAGACATCTTCTTAAGGTTTATTTATAATGGTCACGTCAGGGTCGAGGAGAGCTTCTGTCTTAATGATTTCTTTTTTTTACCAGAAGCGATTTATGAACTGTACGACTTTTTTAAATGACATTGACTTCTTTTGGTTGTAGTGAGAGATTTTTATTTTTGTAACTGTGTCCTCTGTGCTAAAAAAAAATGATTAAAGCATGCTGAAGAATCAAATGGTTGTTTTGATCCTGTGTGCATGAACAAGCTGAAGATTCCTCTACTCACTTTAGAGTTTAAAGTACGGGAAGAAGTCGTGAAATCAGCCTGCAACGTCATACAGTGAGCTGGATCTGCAAATCACTCTGCATTAACAAGAAATAAGGGCCTGTACCCCTGAAATAAGGGCCTGTACCCCTGAAATAAGGGCCTGTACCCCTGAAATAAGGGCCTGTACCCCTGCGTAATCCAGGTTGGATGGGGTGGGGGTGATGGTGATGATGGTGGTGGGGGTGGCAGGGCCAGACGAGAGATTCGAACAGTTGCAAACACAACACAGGTTTATAATAAAACCAATTTGTTAAATATAGGTGTGCAACAATTATTGGCACCCTTTTAGGCAATACTTTGTACTACCTCTCTTTGATTTGAAGAGAACAGCTCTGAGTCTTCTAGAATGCCTGAAGACGTTGGAGAATACATGGCATGGGATCTCACCCCACAGGTTTTCTATGGGGTTCAGGGATGGCCATGGCAGGACTTTGATTTTGTGGTCAGTAAACCATTTTTATGTTGATGGTTGTCCTGCTGGAAGATCCAACCACGGCCCATTTTAATCTTTCTGGTAGAGACAGTCAGGTTTTCATTTGATATCTGTTTATATTTGATAGAGTCCATGATGTCATGTATCCTAACAACATGTCCAGGTCACAGCCCCAAACCATTAAAGAGCCTCCACCACATTTCACCGTGGGCATGAGGTACTTTTCCATATGGCTACCTCTCTGTGTGCGCCAAAACCACCTCTGGTGTTTATTACCAAAAGAATTTTGGTTTCTTCTGACCATAGAACCCGATCCCATTTGAAGGTCCAGCAGTGTCTGACAAACTGAAAACACTTGAGTTTGTTTTTGGATGAGAGTAGAGGCTTATTTCTTGAAACCCTTCCAAACAGCTTGTGGTGATTTCAGATTGTAGTTTTGGAGACTTTCTGACTCCAAGACACAACTAACTTCTGCAATTCTCCAGCTGTGATCCTTGGAGATTTTTTATCCACTCGAACCGTCCTCTTCACAGTGCGTTGAGACGATATAGACACACGTCCTGTTCCAGGTTGATTCATAACACTTCCAGTTGACTGGAACTTCTTAATTATTGCCCTGATGGTGGAAATGGCCATTTTCAGTGCTTGTGCTATTTTCTTATAGACACTTCCCATTTTGTGAAGCTCAACAACCTTTTGCCGCACATCACAGCTAAAATCTTTGATCTTACCCATTGTAATGAATGATTAAGGGAATTTGGTCTGTGTGTTACCTCATATTTATACCCCTGTGAAACAGGAAGTCATGGTTGAACAATTTCCTGTTCCTAGTCACACAGATGTACTAAAAAAAAGCCAAATATTAATGGGAATATAAATATATTTGAAGTTTCTCATATGAATTCATAGGGGTGCAAATAATTGATGCACACATTTTTTTTGGATAAACCTGTGTTGTGTTTGATATCAATGAGAGCAGAGTATTTTTGTGAATTTTTTAAACAAAAGATCAAACAATAAAAACAGTTTTTTTTTTACAGCCGTCTTTGCTCAAGTTTACCAAGGGTGCCAATATTAGTGAAGGGCATTGTATAACCAGCTGATGGCCACGCAGAGGGTCAGTTTTCAGTTCAGAGGCTGATGCTATTCTCAGAGTTACTTGAGCTCACAATATATACAGCAACAGGCTTGGACAGCGTCTCAGTATGACTCCCACTTATTTCATGCAATGTTTCCTACCATCCGGTGTGCAATTAATCACAGCATACATCTGATCCTAACCAAGCAGCACTGTACAGAATCATGAACAGAGCACCATTATCATGATTAACAGACTGGTTTGAAATGATGTACCAAACGGTGGTGGTTACATATCCAAGCCAGACATTTGAACTGTAAGCCTTGACGGAAAAGTCACGAGAAACCAGAAATAGCTCTTGACGGCTCATTGAAAGGTACCTACTGTACACACACACACACACACACCACTGATTCTAACCTTTTACACCAATTTGAATGAATGTAAAAGACACCAATGGTCTTGTATAGAATTATTTTAGATCTCACCTTGCGTCTCAATTCTGCTCTCTGCATACATCAGATATTTCAGTTCGGGTTTTCAGAAAACATAAACTGGGACCAGTCCTCTTCTGGGTGAAACCTGACCGTGGGAATTTACATCATTTCTCTTCTACACCTGTCTATTGTAAACTAAACCCAGTACCCAGTGTGTAGAAAGGATGTTCAGGATGAGTAAGATTGTGCGTACACGTCCTGGCATGAGCACAGGACCGTCTTTATGATTACAGCAGCAGTTCTTCCAAGGTACAAATCTAAAAGTATACACATCCACTGAAGTGAGAACTGGGCATAAACGATCGCGATAAAAAGTGCAAACCTGTACGGTATCCAAATGAGACCGTCCACAGCAACTGCGCTTTTTCTAAAAGGTCGTTTCCTCTTCTTAAACTTGCACACCAGATAAACTTACTGTTTTAGTTGAACCTGGTTTATTGCTACTAAACCACAGCTACCTAATGCCATGGCAACAACGATTTTAATCATATTAACACCGACAACACCTGGGAGGATGCAAAATATTTTATTGTTAATTGCTATAAATAAACGGAAATGGTAAATTAACAGTATGAAGTAAAAAGTCTCGGGGACAGGGGAGAGAGATTGCATGTAAGCAAAGCTAGATTCTCTGTAAAACACTAGCCCCGTTTAAAACCACTAATCTCAAGCAGGCAAAGTGAGGAGACGGTGAACACGATCGAGAAAAGGCCTTTCAAAAAGCTGGTACTAGTGTTTTTATCTTACAGCACCATGGTTTTTAGTGTTTTTTGTGTAGTACGCGTTTAAACAACCAGAAATAGCTTGTAAACCAAGCACCCGTATCTGCATGTAATGGAGAGGCATAACCAAATACTGCATAAAATCAGAGCATAATCCGCTCAAAGTTATGATCTTGAATAGTTCATGTCTAAAAACAAACGTTATCTTTATAAAGATCAGTCTTTATCGTTTCTGTTGCTTTGCACGTAGTTGAAAGCGTTGAACTCTTCGTTGGTTATTAATTACAACCTAAATGGAGATGTGAATGAAATCTGTAGTATGGAGCATGTTTAGTCCCCCCCACCCCCCTCCCACCCCCCTTTACGGCCATGCAGACTTCTCTGTAGCTTACGTCAGCAGACCTTGAGGAGGGGGGCGAGTTTGACAGCAGATTAGTACTGCAGCTTTTTAGGAATCTCCCACGGGAACGAGTCGCGGCCGAAGTGGCCATACGCAGCCGTCTTCTGATAAATGGGCTTCTTCAGCTGCAGTTCCCTGGAACACAGAGACCTGCGGGTTTAGCAGCCGTCAGAGACCAGATCAACACGCATCACAGGATCACAGCCAGCTAAGAAGCAGATTTACCGAACAAGTCATTCGCTTCATCTAGAGAGCAGAGGAAATGTTACTATTAACCAATCGTGATGCAGAACCCACAGCAGAAGAACCCACTAAATATCGAAGATGTATTTTGTGTGATATGTGAAAAAATGTTCCCTCAGTCACGTTCAGTAAGCTGCATTTAATATCAGGAGTTCATCATAAACTGAATTGAACTGAATAAGGCGCATGTTAATTTCATTTATCACGATCGTGACACGCAGCACTAGCGTAGCTCAGCAATAAAAATGGACAATTTTCCCCGTCCACCTACGTCCACCTACTTTTTTATATAAAAAGTTTCAAGTTTTCAGCGTTTAGATGGCACTCATGACAACAATCACGACGATGGTGGAAAGTTTTACACGCGTGTCTTATCAAATGTAAAAAATGATCCGCCTCAATTGGGAACGCATGTTTATATGCGCATTTTGGGAAAGAAAAAATTCCCTTCTGGTGGGTTTATTTATTTTACATGCGACATTCTAAAATTCGCATGAAAATACGTGGATGGAAACCACGTTTAGTTTGTAAATAAATATATAGTAGATAGGATGTAAAAGCCATTAAACCACTACTGTACCTTCCGAATGAGCGGAGAACGAACTGCAATGCAACGCACGGTGGGGTTTTTTTGTTTTTGTTTGTTTTTTACCTCACAATGACTCCTGGACGAAGGTCAAAGTTCTTCTTGACAATATCTAGCAGTTCCCTCTCGCTCTTCTCCGACGTGCCATAGTGGAAAATAGAGATGGACAGAGGATGAGCCACTCCGATTGCATAGGAAACCTGGAAGACATCGCCAGCAACGTCGTTTACAACGAACACTGAAATAGTGCAGGCTTTTAAAATCGTGATTAAGAATAAAATACTGAATAAACCGAATCAATCCATAACACTAATCTATCGTCACACATATCTTTGCATTGTGCTGAAACGGTCATTCGACTAACATCATGTGACGTACAAGAAACTACTGGGCTCTGAGTACGTCCCTCACTGTATCCTCTTGTATACGTAAGCACGCAGGATTCTCCTCACCTGAACAAGTACACGTCTGCAGAGTTCAGCTTTGACCAGAGACTTGGCCACCCAGCGGGCCGCGTAGGCAGCGGAGCGGTCGACCTTAGTGTAATCTTTCCCAGAGAAAGCACCGCCACCGTGGGCACCCCAACCTCCGTATGTGTCTACAATAATCTTACGACCGGTTAACCCAGCATCGCCCTGTCGACAGTCAGACCGGACATGGAGGGTGAGCACATATACCCGTTATAAAGAAAGCTAGTAATAGTTGAACGCGATACGGTAGAAATGACCGAAACGTAAAGGCTTAAAGACGGTACACAAACATCACCTGAGGTCCCCCGATGACGAAGCGTCCGCTCGGCTGCAGGTGGTAAATGGTGTCGTCGTCCAGGTAACCACATGGCACCACTGCTTTCACCACCTTCTCCTTCAGGGCGTCACGCATTTCGTCCAGGCAGACGTCCTCGTCGTGCTGCACCGAGATGACGATCGTGTGCACACGCACCGGCAGCATCGCGCCGTGGTCCTGCCTATACTGCACCGTCACCTGAGAACAACAAGAACCCAATGTGACCAGGTCAGGCATTGTTCAGAACGCGTGACCTTTGACTGCGGACATCTCCGTTGCTGACACGAGCGCATTTCCATGGCATGGGGCGTTTGTTCGTGCTTCATGGTGGCTGGCCAGCACTCTACTCTGGTCTTGTACACGTTTGCCTCGAGATCGACGGGCATCATGCGATCGCAGAGCACTAAAGTAATTGGTGCCATTTTAGCCACGTGTCAGTGACTCCTGCCTGGGTGTTTGTGTGATGATGTGTGGCACCAAAGGTTCGAGCTGAGCCCACCTGGGTCTTGGAGTCCGGTCGAAGCCAGGGCAGGACTCCGCTGCGACGCAGTTCAGCCATTTTGGCGTTGAGATTATGGGCCAGAATGATGGTGAGGGGCATGCACTCTTCCGTTTCATCCGTGGCATAGCCAAACATCAGACCCTGCAAACAGCACAGTACACGAGCGCATGAAAGATCAATAAAGCGAGATATGTCTCACTGTTTAAGCCCTTAAATGTTTAACTTACAGGATCAATTCTTCTACCATGCTGAACTCATGAAATATAAGAGAGTGTCACGTGTCTTCTGAAAATGACGTAGTGCTTGGGATCCGTCCATATTCAGTAACTGACCTGGTCCCCTGCGCCAACGTCCTCCTCGTTACGGTCCAAGTGAACTCCCTGGGCAATGTCCGGAGACTGCTGCTCCAAAGCCACCAACACATTGCAGGTCTTATAATCAAAGCCTAAGTGGAAAGAGGATACAGGTATTAACAATTAACATGCCCATTTTTTCCCCCCATACCAGGTCCATTCGCAGCGCTGATACACGAACCTTTTGAGGAGTCGTCATAGCCGATGTGTTTGACAGTGTCGCGGACGATCTTCTGGTAGTCCACAGTGGCACGAGACGTCACCTCTCCAGCCAGAAGGACCATTCCAGTCTTGGCTACCGTTTCTGGAAAAGGAAAAAATAAATGTAAAAAGAAAAAGAAAAAAAGGTGCACGTAGACGTTTAGGAGACGCGTATCCAGTGTCAAATCGTTTATTTACCACAAGCCACTTTGGCACATGGGTCTTGCTTAAGATGGGCATCTAGAACAGCGTCACTGATCTGGTCACAGATCTTGTCTGTCAAAACATACAATTGAACAAAACATAAAATAACACAAGAGCGCAAACAGTGCAAGGATCAGCTGTTCAGAGTTAATAGAGAGTTATTTAAACCTGGACATCATCTAGTAGGAGGCGTTTTCACACCCAGCGCTCATGATGCACCACACAGAAAGAAACGATATGTTCCATCAGACCTGACATTCGAACTTTTCTGTGATTGTTTTCAAATCAATATTAAGAGTAATGATAACGAGTCTTTATTGATCACACGTATACACACATACATAAATACACATACAGACATAAATATAAATATATATATATATATGCACAGTGAAATTCTTTTCTTCACATGTCAGGATCCAGGGTCAGAGTGCAGGGTCAGCCATGAACAGAACCCCTGGAGCAGAGAGGGTTAAGGGCCTTGCTCAGGGGCCCAACAGTGACCAATCAATGTTATATATATATATATATATATATATATATATATATATATATATATATATATATATATATGACAGATAATTCTCGAATAATTCCCCTCAACACATAAACATGCACGTGCAGTATGAAGACATGGCTAAGTGGGGAAACCCCTACACATTTATGACCTCTGTGATTAAAGCTAAAAACCGGAAACGGAGCTGCATGCTAGCTTTCCAGCTCTCGCGCGCCGGTTCGACAACGAAGCAGCGTGGTTCCGCGTGGTTCGGCTCAGCTCTACAGTGCTGTGATCAGAACATTACCCGGATGTCCCTCTCCCACCGACTCGGAGGTGAATAAAAAGCAGTCTTCCTCAATGAAGCCGTTGTGGAAACCGTTCATTTCTCCGTTCATGTCTGGGATTCAGAGTTTCTGCCGTGCGAGCGGCTCGTGCTTTCAGATGATCACCGCCTCGTGCAGCCCCGCGTGCACGCACCGCAAAGCTTTTCCCCCGGTCCCTCCTGACGTCATGCCGTCTATATTCCTACCGCGTGCGTTTCGTGTTTCTAGGATGCTCGTTAGTGGCCCCTAGTGGCCAAAAGAATAATGATACTGCTGTGTAGCGTGTAGCTCCCAGATTCCCTGTGTAACGCCTCAGCGGCTCAGGGATATGCGCCATCTTGTGGCGCTGAAAAAACAACACTTTCACACTTTTAACACACAATTAAGGACTGCAGATTTAAACGGTGTACACAGATTATTAATAATTAATATTAGGCTACCGTGCTAAACGCATAGCAGACAAGCTAAAGCGTTATCTGCGTGTATACTATATATATAAATATATTAGTATATCTCTGTGTAACATTGTTTGTGCTAAATGGCTAACATAACATATCAAAGTTCTGTTACTGTTTTCACTGCATAGTGTTAAATTTGTGCCAAAAGTGTGCATATAATAGTATAGTGCATAATAATAATAATAATAATAATAATAATAATAATAATAATAATAACATGGCTGGCTGTGGCTCAGGTAGTAGAGTGGGTTGTCCACTAATCGTAGGGTTGGCGGTTCGATTCCTGGCCTGGGTGACTCCACATGCCGAAGTGTCCTTGGGAAAGACACTGAACCCCAAGTTGCTCCCGATGGCAAGTTAGCACCTTGCATGGCAGCACCTTGCATGGCAGCTCTGCTACCGTTGGTGTGTGAGTGTGTGTGTGAATGGGTGAATGAGACACAGTGTAAAGCGCTTTGGATAAAAGTGCAGACCATTTACAATAAATATACAGTGAGAAAGAAGAAAAACAGTGACCTAACGGTGGTGAAAATGAACCGTGGTCTTCAAATAAACAGCGTTCTTTGTTAACAGTTTTGCAATTCGCTAATCATGGTTTATGTACGCGCTGCCAGAGTTTTCGTTCACACTTTCAAAGTTTTCGTTTATGCTCCACAAGTTTACGTTATGCTCGCCACTCTCGCCCAAACCTAAATACGTCTTTGATAGTAGTGTTTTGTGATTTGTAACAACATAAGAAGGATCACTGGCTGTGCTTCACACAGCCCACTCTGAGGATCACTGCACTAATGCAGACTGTTTTCAGGAAGGTAAATTAGGGGGAAATGCCCTTTAAAATTTGTAGAATTTTACCAAAAAAAACATATTTCTCATATGTTAGGAAAAGAAAAACAAAAGAACTTTTTAAGCTTTAGAGTGAGAGTTTGATATTGCAGTGGTTAGTACTCGAGTCTGATTGGGCCAAATTAAGCAAGATTAGGAAAGGTAACATGAGATGTCCATTATGTAGTTTTTTGGTACACCATCTTGTCAATTCAAGTACATAATCTTTCTCTTAATGGGACTCAGACACAGTCTCAGTGTTTAAGTCTAGGCTTAAAACGTATTTGTTTACTCAGGCTTACCCTGACTCGATTATATCTCACTACTTCACAGTCCTAATCGTTTTTCTCCCTCTCTCTCTCTTTTTGCCGAGCCCCACACGAATTTATGGAGATATTGGAGATCCAGATCCCTTCTGGCTCTGGATGAGCCCAAATCTTCTGCTGGGACTACGGCTGCTCCTAAGGCCATACATACTTCTCATTTTCACATTATCTGTGTTACATTCACAATCTGTGTTACCCAGATGAGGATGGGTTTCCCTTCTGAGTCGGGTTCCTCTCAAGGTTTCTTCCTCAAAAAACATCTTAGGGAGTATTTCCTTGCCACCGTCGCCACTCAGTGGCTTGCTCAGTTGGGATAAATTCCATTTGTTTTCTACCTGTTTGTCTCTGTTTATCTGTTCCTGTTTGTCTCTCTTTAGCTGTTTCTGACTGTTTATACCTGTTTTTTATTTCTGTAAAGCTGCTTTGAGACAATGACTATTGTAAAAAGCGCTATACAAATAAAATTGAATTGAATTGAATAGAGATTTTTTTCTAGAAACCCTTCGAAACAACTTCAATGTGGTGAGGTAGGTGACTTCGGATTGTAGTTTTGGAGACTTTCTGACCCCAAGACGCAACCCCTGCGTCCATCAGTGGATTCATCGGCGTACGTTTACAATGTGAAATTGCACTGTATCAAGATGAAAGCATTGGAGATCAGCGACTGCTTTTTTTTGCAAGAAATACATTACATTACACTTTGTGAACATTTGAAAATACAAGGACTACAATGGTTTCACATTGACAAGGATTTATTTTCTTATGGACACTAGTGTTCGACAACATCGGCCACGTGGCTTCCATCACAAACGAGCCTTCATCAATGAAATACGCTAATCTATAAAGTACTATCTGTTAAATGAAACACTTTCAATAAAATCTGAAATAATATAATCAATTATATAATACATTACAGAATAAATCGGATCTGATTTACCAAAATACATCGGGTCAGATATACACTTAGATATACACTTAGATATGCAAAAAAAATGAAATGCAAGGGTGAGTCATATGAAACTCCTAAAAGTACAACAGAAATTAAAATTGAATCTGTTTATTAATTTATTTCTTTACTTACTTACTTACTTACTTATTTATTTATTTATTTATTTATTTATTTATTTATTTATTCGTTTTCCTTTGACTCACCCTCATTCAAATAAAGCATTCGTGACTTTCTAATTTAAATGAAAACCTGCCTATTTATAATGCCTTCAAGACCCTGGCCAGCAGAATGGCATTCTGCATATAGTATATATATATATATATAATGCCGTAAAAATATAAATTAATACACCTATCAATACAATATCACGTTATATAAACACATTAGTTTCTTTTTCTTTTCTTATTTTGGCAATGATTGTCAGTTCTATTCATATACATAAACAATTTCCATCTCAGGGATGAGTCACAGCTATTCTACAGACACGAACAAGATCTAAACCAGACCCTTAATTCATAATCCTGACCCAAAGCTCTCTCACCACAAAACTGAGGACTGTAGGTGAAATAGACCCTAAGATTTATTTTGTCATGTAAGAAAGAAAGAATGAATGAAAGAAAGAACTGAGAAGCATAAGTGCATATAAATAACTCTCAGCTCAGAAATAATTCAAGAAATACAGGCTGTAAAAAATATATCCTGTTTTCATAAGCTGTGGTCAGCGTTCAATAGCAGAAACATTACAACCGCATTGTTTAGGAGACAGCACTGTTTCTTTTATGCCCTTCAGTAAAAAAATATTTCCAGCCCATAATGTTTCGCTGCTCTCAGGAGGATGACTGTAAGAGTTTTATAAAACTACAAATATGATGTTAATCTGAGTAAATCTGACGAGCACCGTTACCATACAGGAATAAGATCAGGACCATGAAACCAGCTACTGGCAAAATTGGCTTAGCAATTAGATATAAAGCTTATGTATTTATTATTATTATATATATCATTCTTAGCAAGTTAAAGAATTCGACGCTGTCACAATGTCTCTTTCAAAAAGAATTCGTTTAAGGGTTTCTCTGCTCGTTTGTAATTGGTCTATTGAAGTGTTTTGTTTTGTTTTTTGTTGGTCCAGCCCACTTGATATTGGGTGATATTACACTTAGGTGTAATATGGATCAAAGAATGAGGTCTGATACTTCTAACTACAGCATGTCACTGTTCTGTGAGGATGGCTTTGATTAATGCGCTTTTTCAAATACATTTTTTTAATAGTAGTTCTATATGGAAAAATATAAAAAAGTGCAAAACTACAGAAAACACATCGATCCTCGTCCTTTTATCTAACCTTAAAGTTTAAGGGTCGTTTAGAATTCCACGCAGCTTTGAATTCTGCTTTTTCACAGCACAATATGTTTGCCTGACATACAGTACAGTCACACACACACAAACACGTAAATACATATACATGGTCTTACACTTACATAGCACGCTGTGTAAAATAGTACTCCTGGTCCTAAACGGTGCACTGAGATCCACCAGCTACTAGACTACAGCTACCGGAACTGCTAATCAGTGGAACTAGCGAGAGAGAGAGAGAAAGAGAGAGAGAGAGAGAGATTTAGAGAGATCTTCACCACACAGGACAAATCCTAGAAAATACCAGATGACACAATCACAGAATCCCCACAGTTACAGTTACAGCAGTGATGTAGTACTGCGTGACACTTAAGATCAAATCTAACCAGGCACAAAAACGTTTATGTGACGTTCTTCCACACATCTAACTAGATTAACGTGAATATTGTTGTATGATTTATTCACAAAATATGAATAAGTTCTTGCTAACGCGTTTGTTTTTTTCCCCAGTCACGGTCACAGTTCAAGAAAAAGGTTTATTCTTTTCTTTCTCAACATGGTTCCCTTTTGCACAGTCTATGTTAGGCTTGTGTTTCCCCAGTGCACATTTCTTTTAGCATTGAATTCTTAAAAGACGTGGAAGAACATGACCTCGGAGATTTCTGTCAAGGTTTGCCTTTCAAGACATCAACTGTAACAAGAACACTATCACAGCAAAGCAAGGAACGAACGATATGATTCCAGCGACGTGAAATTCACGTGGGAGAGTCGACGGGTGCACAGACGGACCTGGATAACGCTTAACATTCAATCATGTTCTGCTAGCTGTACACGGCTGCTACAATGGATCAACCTCTCCTGACATACAGCGTATGGAGCTTAGCGGATGAAAGAGCAGGTCCCTACACCGATAGTAAACGTCTAACTTCTCGTAAATACAAAAAACAAAAGCCCCGGATGAGTCATCAAAGATTAATGAGAGAAAACAGAACCGGCTGACGTGTGCTACCACCAAATCACTCTTATCATTAGTGCGGTGGTCAGCAAAGGCATTTTAATCAGCAAAAGAAACCTGAAAACCTGGCAGTTTCACAGAGATTTAGGAAAGACCTGCGATGATGCCCTCAACAAACACCACTGCAGAGTGTCCTGATTGAGTTTAAAAGGTATTATATACATTGGAAAACACCAAAGGCTAAATCCTCATCATGTATTATTTAAAAAAATATTTTTAATTGAACTATTGTGCTTTTCTCTTTCTTAAAATCCCAGAATTGAACCATTCTGTTTGTAGCTGATTAAAATAGGGGGAAAGGAAAGTTGGAGAATGACGTATGGCATGAACTGCGAAAAAAAAGACAAAGACTTTAATTCTGTAACTCTGTCCTTCCACAGATAAGACTCCAAGTAACAAACAACGTCACGATACAGCAAAAGCACAAGTGAGAATCCTTAAGCTCCCGCGCTACATCCTCACACCCGCTCCAGCATCTCATTGTGCTCGTTTAGGGCAGTTGTGACTTTCCGCGGTTTTTCCCTGAGTTTGAGTCTCGATCATCTGAGGAGTCAGTCGTTTTAACGGGGCTGCCAGCCTTTGAGCTGGAAGCGGAATGGGATGAGTCGTCTACTGAAAGGGGTTTGTGGGTGGTTCCCTCTTGCTCGGTGGGCGTGGCGCTGCGGCTACTGCTGCTGCTGCTGCCCTTCTTGACCTCATCCTCAGAGGTAAAATCTGAGCTGTCGGAGGGACTGAGACCAGCCGCGCTGGACGAGGGCAACTGAATCTGCAGAAGTATTAAAAGGGCAAATTAAAAACACCACTGTCAGGTTCGTCTGTGAGGGTTTTCAGTCATCCAGGTTACTTTAAATGCCTAGTCAAACAACTCAAGGTGATGGAACCATTTTCCACATTTACCGACTCCATCACTTGTTGATGTTCAGTTCTTAGATGAATAGTGATATGAATAGTATAAATTAAATGTATACTATTGTCATGTGAGATTATGAAACAAAGTCACTACTTGAACAGAAACTAAACAAAGTCAACATTTAATTATCAAATTTGACCAAAAGTATGTAGACACCTGATCATCACACCCATATATGTGGTTCTTTCCCACAAAGTCTGAAGCACATAACTGTATAGAACGTCTTTGTCTACTGTAACATTACAATTTCTCTTCAGTGGAACTCAGAAGCCCAGACCTTTTCCAGCATGACAAAGCGAGCTCCTTGAAGACATGATGTGCCAAGGTGGACTGGAAGAACCTCAAGGCTGAGGGTCCTGCACCTCAATCCCACTGAACCCCTTTGGGATGAACTGGAACACCGACTGTACGCCAGACCTCCTCACCGAACATCATGAATGATCACAAATCCCCACAGCCACGCTCCAAAATCTAGTGGAAAACCTTCCCAGAAGTGTGGAGCTTATTATAACAGCCAATAGAATGGCATGTTCGACAAACACGTGTGTGTGTGTGCGTGTGTGATGGTCAGGTGTCCGTAAACGTTTATTTTTTTGTTTATGTATGTGAGCAGTCTTTAAAAACCTGGCTCAATCTAACAAACAGCCAAAAAGGGGAAAAAAAGTTGGTTTCGACCAAAATATTTTTTTTGAGATTTTCGCCTGCTTGCCAAAGCACAACAGACATTCGCCTAATCAATTAGGTCAGTAATGACATACTGTACTGGCTGTCAGAATGCCCACAATGCTCCTGCACTGGAGTCAGAATACAACCTTTACATGCAATTTTCTTTTCCTTTTTCATTTTTAAGGGTAACCAGATTTAAAATGCTATAACCTGTTTTCAGAATTATATATAGTCAAAAAAGAGTCAGAAATTTCATCATGATAGTGAGGCATTTCTTCTGCAGATCATAACACTGCATCTATTCGGCATAAATAACATAAATGCATAAATAACACTGACATAATTAAAATTTCTACTTACTATACATCAACGAAACATATTCATACCTCGTTTTCTACGATTTTTATTTAAACAGCTGAAGTAAAACAAGCAAGAATAGTTACCTGGAATGGCTCAGTAACACCCACAATAGAGTTCATATTGTTGCTAAAGTAACCCAAAATGTAGTCACCAGACTCCTTTGGTAACTCCTCCTCTGCAAAGGTGACCTGCACAGGCGAGAATTTAAAAACGCCCGATCAGTTATTGCCGCACCTTTATTCCGAAATAATCTTTCCACTGAAACGAAGATCTACTCCACACTGGTATGTGTTTATTGTTTCTTGTCTTACATGGTGCTCCTGTCTCAGGTAATCCGATTCCTCCTGTTTAGCCCAAGTGTAACTCACATAGTCTTTATGATGTTTAAATCCAACCTGGAAGAAATGGATTGCGTAAAAAGCAACGCATTTATAAAATGCTGATGAATTCATTTTGCTGTGCTTATATTGCACTTTTCATTGTTTGTTCGTTGTAGGAGAAGTGCACATTACAATACAAAGGCAATTTGGCCAATTTGCTACATTCCCAGTTCCCCATAATTCAGTTGTTAATGGTTGGCTCATGTTATTCATTTTGCCTTCCCATGTGTTGTAACTGATATCTGAATAGAAAAGATCTTGTTTGAAGCTAAGAAAACATTCTCAGGATAATAGTATCACATAGTGGATCCATGTCTCTTATATATGGTGAAATAATTTCCTATTGAGACAAAGTACCTTGTAAAGTCCAATCCAGTCCCAGGAACTTCTGGAGTAACCGTGCACCACCTTAAATTTGGCCATGGCGTCAGTCACATCCCTCCATTCATCCTCTACAATGAGTGTTACCAAAGGGATGTCCACCTTATATGGGAACTGTGGAGACCAGTGTATATTATAGTGATACACAGTTCTGATAGAAACAACCCCAGCTTTCCCTATCGACCTCAGACATGGCTTTACCTGCAGGGTGAAGATGGAGGAGACGGGCTTGTGGTCGCTGACAGTGTACTCCATGTGACTGCGGTAGAAGTGCTGTGTAACTCGAGTGCCGCTGGTGAGGCCTGACAGCGAGCTACGCTTGGACACATTGCTAGCCTGAGCCATTGGCCTCATCCGCCACAGAATGCGATCGGTCCATGCTGGCTTACGCTTTTTCCCACTAGGAAGTGAATAAGAACGATGGACTTATGAGAAGATGATTTCAGGAGAAATGACTAAGATATATAAGCAAATGTGTTTAAAAAAAAAAAAAGATGGTTATTTGCTATTCTGCACATTTGTCTGACGTGCTTCTTCGGAGTCAAACCCAAAGCAATCTTCTAAAATCCTGGAACGTTTCGTTAAGCCCGGTTCACACTGCACAGTCAGACAACAACAAACTACGTTTACGGACAGTTGGGCTGGTTTAAAAATGGATGATCATTTTAATAATAATGAGTCTTTATTGGTCTATACATTAGAGCACAGTGAAATTCTTTTCTTCACATACCCCAGCATACCAGGAATTTGGGATCAGAGCGCAGGGTTAAAGGCCTTGCTCAAGGGCCCAACACTGGCAGCTTGGCAGTGCTGGGGCTTGAACCCCCGACCTTCTGATCAGTATTTCAGAGCTTTAACCATCTAGCAACCACTGCCCTACAATCGAAATGTTACTATTGCTAATGTCTTTACGTGGCGAAAAGAAAAAGAGAGACACGTTAGAGGTTGTGGGTGAAGCGATATGAGAGACAGGGTGCTTACTTACATTTATACAGAGAACTACAGACTGAGGATGTGCTCTTTCAAAATTTTGCTCTGTTTGACCAGGGGCGTAACCTGGCCTGGACACTCAGGGCTGTAGCCCCGAGGCAAGGCCAATCAGACAGCGTTTACAAGAAAATACGTGGAAATACTCTTGTCTTACTGGCTGACAGGTCTCAACTGTGTCAAACACTAGCTCAGACAGTCAGTGCCGAGCAGGAAACAGGGTGTGTAAATGTCTACATGAGTTCCAATTTACGTGAACATGATATGAGCAGAGCATAAGGACAGATAATGTACTTTGCATGGCACTGTAGCAGCTAAACCCATACAGTGATAGCTTAGTTGTGCCTCCCCTTGGCTAGCAACATACAAACTAGCTTAGTCTCATGTTAGATAGCCAAAAAGTTAGATATTTTATTGGTCTTGTAGTCCTGCAAACAGTGATAACACCCGAGGCAAGTTTTATGATAAATCCAACTTTTTTCTCTAATAAGTAATTAGCCCTCACTTGCAAGAGAAAAATGCATGGAAACAGTCTATTTAGAAGTATGTGCGCCTAGCACCTAGAGCACAGGCTTTCATTTCTATGGAGTTTGCAGGGACACTTGCCTCATCGTTATGGCAACGGTTCGTGCCCAGGTCAGATCACGTCAGAGTTTGTTGGAAAATCATACGCACTGTTCAGACTTTAAATGACCTGACAGACGCTGAATGAACAAGTCCAGTCGGTGAAAACAGACGGCGACAGGATTAACGCACTGAACCGACAAAACCCGACAAACGTGTCTGTCGCCGTTGGTCTGTGCAGTGATGGCAGTTAGATGGAAGGTTTTTAGATATTTTAAGCCTGTCCATCAAACAAAGGATGTGTAGATAAAAAGCAGCTTTGGACATATTTTGTTTAGAAGAGACGTTTTATTTTTTGTTTTAAAACGCCTACTGTAGAACTGCAAAACGAAATAATATAAAATAGCAGCGCACATTTCTGTTCTGTTCAATTCAATTTTGTTTGTGTAGTGCTTTTAAGAATAGACGGGGAATGAGACGGTTAAGAACAAACTGGAGGTAAGTTCAGATCTCTTATTAGCAAGCCAGAAGTGACAGTGACAAGGAAAAAAAAAATTCCCGAGACGACATGAGGAAGAAACCTTGAAAGGGACCAGATTCAAAAGGAAAGCCAGCATCCTATTCTGGGTGACACCAGATAAATCATTTCTCTTCTACAGCTCAATACTCTACTATATTTATTGGGTTTGATAGATGTTCAGCATGAACATATTGTGAATAAAAGTCCTGGGCTGAGTCAAGAGCTTCCAGGTGCGATCTGGGCGAACTGATTTTGGGAAAGACAAATTTTCTGATGTCCTTCCAATGTTTCATTTCCAAACCAGGATAAACTAACCAGGGCTAGTGACGCATAAGATGTACAGTAAGATGTTAAAACTAACTTTAAAAAACTAAGCCTGAGGTACATTTCCGTGCAGATGGGAATACTGTACAACACTGAGGTTAGTCAGTTCAACAAACAACTCCCTGAAAAGTTAAGTGTTGCTTCATCTCTATAGGTTTTAATTCATTTAGCTCGCTCATAATTTGTCC
Organism: Ameiurus melas; assembly: GCA_012411365.1. Taxonomy (NCBI): domain Eukaryota; kingdom Metazoa; phylum Chordata; class Actinopteri; order Siluriformes; family Ictaluridae; genus Ameiurus; species Ameiurus melas. The sequence goes on along the minus strand of CM022773.1, from coordinate 15,815,950 downwards.
TAATTTAGACAATCAAGTTACACCTGCTCAAATTTATCATCTATACCTGGTATCATAGGTGTTAGTTCCCACATCAAACTTGTATGTAGGAGTGAATTTCAGAGGTCCTTCCTGGAAGCCTTCCAGTACAGTCTCAGTGTCTTTGGCCATGTTCAACTATAAGACGCAAAAAATGTAAACAAGATAAAGATATCAATATGCACATGCCGCTAAGGTGATATTAAGCATTTACAATGTGTATGAAAAAAAAATCTGAATCATTTAAGCACACCTTTTTATATCTGGTGATGTGGCTGTGTTCAGAAGAAACCAATCACATTTAATCTCAAGTTCAAAAGTAATTATCATAGTTGTCATCAATTAGATTATTCTGATTAACTCCAAATAAAGACCAGCTGTTTCTGTAGGATTTTCTTGGTTTCATCTGACTGCTGAAGCTGTGGTCCACAAAGAGCCTACAAAGCATGTACGGTATCTCACTTATCAAAATTTACTGATCAGGAGAGAGGTAGAAAAGAATTTTCCAAAACTTTAAATGTACCATGGAACACAGTGAAGGTCACCAACAAGCGCAGAAAATTTGGCACCACAGTGACATCACCAAGAACAGGACGTCCCTCCACAATGTACAAAAGGACAAGACAAAATCTTACCAGGGAGATTACCAGGAGACCTTCAGCAACATTAAAGGAGCTGCAGGAACATCTGACAAGTACTCATCACTCTCTGCATGTGACAACAGTCTCCCGTATTCTTCACACGTCTGGGCTTTTGGGTAGGGTGACCAGATGGAAGCCCTTTCTCACAAAAAACATCCAAGCCCAACTAAATCACCCCAAACCAGGTGGCAACATGTGCTATGGTCTGATAAGACCAATTCCAAAAGGTATAATAATTACACAATTCCAGAAGGTATGTTTGGCGCAAAAAGAAAAGCGCATCACCAAAAGAACACCACACTCACGGTGAAACATGATGGTGGCAGCATCGTGCTTTAGAAAAGGCTTCTTTTCAGTCAGAACTTGGGCTTTTATCAAGGTGGGAATCATGAAGAGCTACAAATACCAGTTGCTTTTACTGTAAAACTCTCAGCTGTCTGCTATTAAGCTGAAGAAGAACAGGAATATCACCTTTCAGCATGACAATGACCCAAAGCATAAATCCAAATCAACAAAGGAATGACTTAACCAAAAGACGATCGGTGTTTTTAAATGACGTAGCTAGAGCCCAGACCTGAATCCAACTAAACATCGATGGGGTGACCTGAAGTGGACATACCCTCACAATCTGATGGATCTAGAATGTTTTTGTAAGAAACAGTGGGAAAATAATTGCCAAGTCAAGATGTGCCACGCTGATATGCTCTTACCCAAAAAGACTGTAATAAAATCAAAAGGTTTTTTAACAATGTATTAATTTAGGGGTGTGTATACTTACACAACTAGCTTATTCAAAGTTTTCCTAAAATGTTAGATTTATTTTCTAGGTTGTAATTTCACTTTGAGGATGGAAAAAAGGCCTGACATGATTGATCTTGGTATCTTTTTTTTTTTTTTACACATCATATAAACTTTCCATTTTACAGGGGTGTGCAGACTTTTTATATCCATTGTATAGTAACAGTAATGGCCATAAATTGCCATAAAACATTTACCTAAATCAACAAATGACTTTTCTTTTATGTTCTCTGTCATTAAAGACTATTTTGTATTAAGTAATGCACTGCCTTTCAAGCTGTGCGCTGCTAAAGATGATATTATTAGGCAAATTTCAAAAGCACTGTTATACCACAGCAGTTTCTATAGTAACAGCATTCCACATTTAAAAAAAAAGGGGGTAATGGTGTGTTGAAGGTTTTTTTTATAACACTTTATTTGAAGTGTTCTTACATATGAACTTCATAACACACTCATAACCGTCACAATAAGCTTTTGAAAAATAAATAAATAAATAAATAAAACTGTGTCAGATGCTTTATGAAAGGCTTATGTCAAAACTCGTCAGGTGACATCATCCAGTCATGAGAGGCCTTTTGTCTCCACTCCTAATCTGAGAGATTGCATAAAACTATAATGTCACCTGACAACATTTGACAAAGATATTTAAAAAATAAAAATAAAAATGTGTAATGCTGCTGCTTATTAATAGATTTGTGTAATGTTTGTGAAGGATTTTATGAACTGGAGCCCTTTTCTCTCCACTCCTATGTGACATATTGCATAAAACCTGTAATGTCATCTGATGAGTTTTGACATAAGCCTTTCATAAAGCATCTAAAAGCTTAATGTAATGGTTATGAATGTGTTATGAAGTTCATAGGTCACTACCCTTGAAATAAAGTGTTACCATGCTGGGGGGTCAATTACAGATCTGTACTTGACACTTTCTGACATGGAAGAATGGCATCATGACAATATTAGACAATATTTAAAAAAAAATAAATAATAAAAAAAGTAGGTTAAAGTAGATTTTTTTTCCATCAGAAAGCTGTGCTTGGACTAGGCTACTAGTTGTTGAGTGCTACACATGAATTAAAAAAAAATGAGTCATATTTAGGCTATATCTTGTGACAAGGTGTTTTCAGCAGCTCATACACGAGCTCAGGTCGTTGTGAAGACTTCTGTAGACCTTCTGATACACAGTGCTCACATACCTAGTGCTCGTAGGATATAAAGACCCTGACCAGGATAAAGTGCTTACTGCAGATGAACAAATGAATGAATTGTGTTACAACCGTAATTTCACTTTAGAACAGTTCCATCAGCTCCATCATGCTGTGGGACACAAGACTATGAAGAAAGGAGAAAAGCAAGCAATTTTACTTGGATGTCTCTTACCTGGTCTTTCTCCCACAGAATGGAAAGTTTGTTATTATCAATAGCTGCCTTAACCGCATGCATCTCCAAGTCCTCAATACGGAAGTTCAGATCCCCAAACCAGAAAACAACACTGAAAATAAGTGAATTTTATAAAAAAAAAATATATAAAATTTCATCCTCAAAAAAAATTCACTTTTTAAAAAAAGTTTAAATAACCTTAAAGACAAATCCAAATAATGTTTATACATTCACACTGACGCTGTTGGATTTATTTTTGCCAAATGTACAATGTAGAGCACAATTAAGATTGAATTGTTTAACCTTTTGGACTATGTGTGAGTGTGTGTGTGTGTGTGTGTGTGTGTGTGTGTGTGTGTGTGTGTGTGTGTGTGTGTGTGTGTGTGTGTGTGTGTGTGTGTGTGTGTGTGTGTGTGTGTGTGTCTCACTCATGATCCAGGACTCCCATGGCGGCTTGACCTTCAAACTGTTGCTGCTGCAGAATGCTCTCAAAATCCTCCATGCGCTTCTCCGTGTTCTCCATGTGTGCCGGCAGGTGGCAGTTCAGGAAGCATATTGCGTGGCCGAACACACACATCCGAGCACTCACTCCGCCCTTGTTTCCCTGGAAGGAAGAACATGAAACCTTTTGAACAGGACAGAGTAAAGAACATAAAAGCTGTGGCAAAGACAGGACAAACGTATGACCTTAATCTAAAACGACATTCATTACTGCTCTCTAACATCAAATCACATGATAGACTACATAAGAACAGAACGTTTTAAGCCATTAAGGAATACCAAACAGTTATTAGCTACAGCAGACGTGGCATGCCTTTTGCTGTATCTGCTCATGAGGAATCCAAGTGCAATCCATAGGGCAGGGTACACTTCCATTTATCACGGCAATATTATTAATAATACTAGAATGTATTCATGAGGTTGTATGAGTATCACTCTGTCTTACCCAGATTCCCCCCAGGCCAGTGCGCGTGTTTTCAGTCTGTATGCCTCTGATAAAAGGCAAGTGGTAGTACTTCGCAAACACCAGCAGCAATACACCCTGCATTCTCTGAGACGTCACCTGTGAACAGAGAAAATGAAGGAAAATGCGCTGTGTTCAGACAGGAAGCCAGTTTTCATTCACTGATCGGAAAAATGTATATATTCAGGTTTGCTGTGCATCATGATTTTTGAGGGATTTCTCTTAAAATTGCAAGAACTCTGCTCAAAATGAACAGCTTACTTGACTGGAACACTGGTTTACATGCTGATTCGTTGTACTGAAGTCAATTCCACGAAGGAAATTATATGTATACAGCCGGGTATTTCTCAGTATTTCTACTGAGAACTCGGACATTCCTACCCCGTGTAGTAGGGTCGTGCGCGCAGCCCGTGTCTGCAGGGTGAATTCAGTGAAGCGAACCGTCACAAAACTCCTCCTCCCTCATTGTGGGCTATTTTAGCTGAAAAAGCATCCACGCTTCAAAAATCTACCAGAAATAGTGAGATCGTACGGGTACCTTTGGGTACGACGATTTGAGACACACTAATTCTCTTCTCGAATACTATTTAGGACATCCGAATAGTACGCGAATTGGGACGCAGCATATGAGTCTTGCCTCATTCTTGCCCTTATTTGCACTAGTGTGAAAAAAAAAAATTATTTTCAATGGAGATTATAAATCACCTCAGTAAGTAGTTCTGCATCAGAACCAAAGTGCTCTAAATGTGTAAAAGATAGCATTAGTACTCGATTCGAATGAATCTAGCACTAATGTTCTGTTTCTGTTCGGCCTTGTTGTTTCCAGATCTTATCCAGTTCAGGTAAACCTCGTCTTCTTATCTCGCCTCATGTGAACTAGATCCTTGCTTTACTTCTACCGGCTTTGTTTACTTCCACCTTAGTACATTTCCCATGCTCTCTTTGTTGTCACTTGGAAAGACAAGAAATCCTCACACTCTGATTCCTGCCACTCGATCACACTAATTACTTCTAATTATTAGGCACTTGCACCACACAACAAATGTTTCATACAAATTATACTCGCACTCCCTCAAGAGCTTTAGGATATATTACAGGATTAACTGCTTCACCTTCCAAGCACACCTGCCTTTAAAGCGCACCTATTATGGTTTTGAAACATGCCTAATAAAGTTCTCATACCATAGATTTACGTGCATCCGAGGTCAAAAAAACACTTTAATGTGCTCATAATTTAAATGACACCTTAAATAATCCGTTCTAAATGATTCCTTCCTAAACCCCTCCTTTCAGAGAGCATACTCTGCTCTGATTGGTCAGATGCCCCAGTCTGTTCTGATTGGTCTACCGCTGTCAGCGAGCAGCCGATGAAGATCAGAGGCGGGGCTTTTTGTTACAAACGAAGGTTAGTACAGGAAGTGCGTCTGGAATCACTAATGACTCGTTTCAGTTGTTCAGAATCGGTTCCGTCTTTTGGGAGTCAATAACTGTTTGTGGTGCGCTTTGATTTTTGAAACTTTGCACACTTTTTACATTCACAAACCGCTCTATAACACACTACATGAAAGGTAATATTTGAAAAAACATAATAGGTGCACTTTAAAAAAGCACTCATTTAGAGTCTGAGAGCAGCTAGTTAATAAACGCCTAAATAGGTATTTGGTGGAAAATCTTTTCCCCTCCATCCATAATATTCTTCCTTCTTTAATTGAAATTCTCTACATTATTGTCTGTAGCACTAATTGTGCATTAAGCAAGGAATAAAACAGGGTGGTGTGATGCCAATACCGTTGAATTGATGATTGTCCAGTAACAGAATGTGTCAAAATGTTTTATTTCTCTTGCACATCAAGTTCCCATCAATTACGCTGGGAAACCAAATCATATTTGTTTTACAGTTATAGTCACAGTCTATAGTTCTGTTTGTAACTACGTTGTGGAACATCTGAAGTTCCTGTTATCACCTGCATTATAGCAACTATAAAGTTCCTCAGTTCCCCAGTTCCTCCTGAAGTTTTTAAGACAACAAAATGTAGTTTGGAACATTGCTGAGAAACCGCAAAGGCGTCCATCCTAAAGCCTTTCCCATGTTGGAGAACTTAGTTACAGGGTTACGTCTTTCCAACAGTGCTAAATAGTCTGGTTCTATTGGCAGATCATTTTCTTTCTTTCTAGAAAGAAATGCTTCAAATTAGTTCCATTAGAACAAGACTTCAAGTTTCAGGTTTGGGGGTGGTGGACAAAAATGCGTTCAAATAGTTTTACTAATCTTCGATTTGGTTGATTGTAATCTTAGATAAATTTGACTATACTCAAGATGTTTTTACACAATGACTTTTTTTTAGTATTAAAAGGAATGTATTAATATAAACCTGTGATATGTCTTACAGTCAGAACTTCAGTTGTTCATCAAATTATTTCACAGTGTGGCTATTTCCAAAATATATACACCAAGCTTATCAGTTTATTATTTTATTAGATACAGTGGGGGGTATCATTACCCATTACCATATCCTCAAAGAATATGTGCATGTGTGAGCACACACAAAGCCATTGAACTAAAGACTGGTATTAATACGAAAATTTGTCCAAAAAAAGCATTAAGAAAAACATTAGTGGTTACGGCTCTGGATTACTGATCGGAAGGTCGGGGGATCAAGCCCCAGCACTGCCAAGCGGCCACTGTTGAGCCCTTGAGCAAGGCCCTTAAGCCTCTCCGCTCCAGAGGTGCTGGATAATGGACCCTGCACTCTGACTTCCTGACAGGCTGGGGTATGTGAAGAAAACTATTTTACTGTACGCTATTGCAGCGGTCCCCAACCTTTTTTGCGCCACGGACCGGTTTAATATCAGACAATATTTTCACGGACCGGCCTTTAAGGTGTGGCAGATACATACAACAAAATAAAATGATCGGACCGGCATAAAAACTGGGCTATTTTTAAAATATAATAATAAACGTGAATCCAATGTGAAATCGCAACTTTATTAGCAGCGTCCTCGTAACATCCTCTCTCCCCCCTAACACTCTCTGGTCTCTATGGTAAGGTTTCAGCGGATCACGTGACCGAGACAAGCGTCTTGACATGCGTCAAGAGTGAGTCGTAGAAGGATGTAACGGAGAGAATCCGGTCATTTTTCAGATCCAGATAATAAATAAAACGGAAGTAATGTAAGTTATTTATTCTTTCTGTGCGGCCCGGTACCAAATGACCCACGGACCGGTACCGGTCCGCGGACCGGGGGTTGGGGACCACTGCTCTACTGTATATGTGACCAATAAAGACTCATTATCATTATACTACTATTGTTGTACAGAACCTAAAAAGCTCAACACATTGCCCAGCTGTGACTGACTTTCCTTCCAGGCTGATTTCCATAAGTAAATATGCAGCCTAAAGCCTGTAAATGCAAATGTTGCCTATTTCTAGCCTAGTCATAAACATGACAGAGACAGACCATGTTTTAGAATAAGAGTCCCAGCAAACCATCTCAAATCGACATCTTGTCTAAAGGCTTGATTTTACATGAAAACTACGTTGTGTGAAACCACAACGTTTGAAATAAAAGCACGCACACACGTACGCACATACACTGAGACAAAGAAATGCTTTAAGGCAAATGAAAGAGAAAAATGAATCAATAACTGTGCATTACCAGGTTGCGTAATCATCCCTGCAGCACAATAAACTGAATTTCTTTTGAAGCGTGACCATTCGGGGGAATAGATCAAAGTCCATTCCGACATTACCATATCCTCAAAGAATATGTGCATGTGTGAGCACACACAAAGCCATTGAACTAAAGACTGGGATTAATACGGAAATTTGTCCCAAAAAAAGCATAAATAAAACATTACTGAAAAGACATCAATCCTGTTTTAAATGTAGGATTAATCCAAAACTTAATGTTAGAAACATATAGAGTTGTGTCCAAAAGTTTGCATACCCCATGCAGAATCTGCTAAATCTTAATACTGTTAACAAAATAAGATGGATCATAAAAATCCCATGTTGTTTTTTATTTAGTCCTGCCCTGAATAAGCTATTTCACACAACAAATGTCCCCAAGACAAGATAATAGCTGAATTTATAAAAGAAATTACCCCATTTAAAAGTTTACATACCCTTGATTCTTTATACTGTGAGCTGTTATCTCATGTTTTGTGAGAGTTGTTCATGAGGCCCTTGTTTGTCCTGAGCAGTTAAGCTGTCCACTGTTATTCAGAAAAATCCTCCAGGTCCTGCACACTCTCTGCTTTTCCATCATATTCTATATATTTGAGCCCTTTCCAACAGTGGCTATATGATGTTGAGATCCATCTTTTCACACTGAGGACAACTGAGGGACTCGTACACGACTATTACAGAAAGTGATCAATGATTCTCAAGAAAGCAACACGACACATTAAGAGCCAGGGGGATGTAAACTTTTGAACAGGATGATCAGTGTAAAATGTTATTATTTTGTTTAAAGATGTGTTTTTTCATTTAGTACCGCCCTTCAGACGCTAAATAAGAGTTACATGTCTCCCAAGAAACAAAATACTAACAATACTTACACCGATCAACTGTATTCTCTCAAATTTCCCTCCCAGCAATGACTCGACAATAACCCTGAAGTCGTCCATTAACGTATAAACTTAGCAAATTATATCGACGCAAAAAAAAAAAAAAAAAAAAAAAAGAAAAAGTAAAAAAAAGATTGTGTGTGTGTGTGTGTGTGTGTGTGTGTGTGTGTGTGTGTGTGTGGTGGTGGACAAAAAAAAAAAAAAAGGGGGGGAGGGGGGTGGAGGAGAAGGGTCCGCTGGGGGGGGGGGAAAAGGGGCCCGGGGGGGTTTTGGTGGGGGGCTTTTGTGTAATGTTGTATAAGGAACAGAGGGGGGAAAGGAGGAAAAAGAAAGAAAAAAAAAAGAAAACAAGAGATGAGAGAGAGAGAGTTAAATAAAGTATAAAGAGTGTATAAAATATATTAACCATTCGGCAAGTTATGACACACAACAGGAAACCTTCTACAAGACAACGAATCATGTCATAAACAAAACAGTTCATCCTCTTAATTTGCATTGTGTGTGTTATTTGCTTATTCACCTTTACCACACCAACGCCCAAGCCAACGCCAATGCATGTTCAAAATAGCCGGCAGAGCAGCTCTTACCCTACAATATACATGTCTGTATTTCCATCGCCTACGTTCAGCCCCAACAAGGAAGTGATGTCATCTGGGGGCATGGCTGAGCCCACGTTCCATGTGATTATGTGCACTCTGTTGGCAAAGTGAGAGATCAGAGTACATCACAGCAAGCTGTGCAACAATAAAAGGCATCTACATGATGGATAATTGGAGGTGTGCGTGTCTAAGTGTGTGAGCTTTAAACGTTTCCTCTATTTCCGAATTCCATCACTAGATCTCTGCCTTCAGTTAATGCTCCAGAGGTGATCAAGTTTCCCTTTTGATGGTCTATCATTCTGTTCCATTATTTCCCGCTGCATGCTCTCAGTCCATTAACCATAATCATTCATCAGCAGCTAGAGAAGTCCTCTCGTTTTCAAACACTCAAGCGGGGAGCAGGGAAGAAAGGAGGAGAGGAGGTGAGTCGTGTGCAGACGGAGGAGAGGCACAGAGAAATGGAAAGATCTGTAAATATCTCCTATTATCTGCAGGGCTCCTCCGAGGCACATCCTGGTTTACAGGAGGCTGACTCTACAACTAATAGTGGGATGCTGTGACTTAATGGATGTTGAAAAATAAAGGTCGAAGAAGAAACACTGATATTATATTCTGAACAATCTGTGTGAGCTCATGAACACGAAACTACAACAGATACAGTGTTCTAGAAATAGTGCAAAATTGCCAGATAGCAATGAAACAGGTTGAAATGCATATTTGGCACTGTATGTAATGCATATTTGGTGTATCTGATATTAATGGAGGTTAAAGTAAAATGAATCAATACCGGTACTGATACAGATTAATTAGGACAACATACACCGATCAGCTAGAACATTAAAACCACCTGCCTAATAGTGTGTCGATTCCCCCTGTGCTGCTTGGGATGCCAGTAAATGACAGGGCACCGTTTTAACACACATTCACACACTCATTCGTGGCATGTTTGCTAGAGGAAAACCATGTGGACATGGGGAGAACGTGATACCATTAATGTGTTGATTACAGCTGATTACTGGCTTACCTGAAATCCTCGTCAGACTGAGGCTTTGTATCCGCTGTTCCAGCTACAGAGAGCGCCCTCTGAGGGTGAACAGAGGGATCTGTGAGTGACGGGTTGTAGGATGGTGCCTGAGGAAGCGAGGCTGCTCTCATGGAGATGTGGCTCCTCGCTGCAGAAGTATGTCCAGCCAGAGTAGATGGTCTAAAGGGTTTGTCATCATGGAGCTGCTGGGCTGGACCTGACCGTTGGCTGGCCTTGTTGGGAGCAGAAGGGTCGTCTTTCTCCTGGATCGATTCAGGACAGTCTGGGACCTCAGGATTTGATAGGTCAGTGGATCCTTCTATCCGGGGGGTTCTCTGTGGCCTCTTTGGCCTAGTCAGTGCTACAGGTGGTGTGCTGGCTGAAGAGGAACAGCTCTCTGAGACTGGAACAAGAGTAGAGTCCTTTGTAGGTGCTTTCGGTTCTCCTGAAGATGACTGGACATCAGGATTCCTCTGGCTGTGCTGCTCCATTCTTGTCTGTACAACATAGATACGCTGCTTAGGATTAGCTCAGTATCTTGATAACGAGACAAAGTGTTTGAAACCCTACAAGTCTGAACATGACAAGGAGTGAATGAAGAAGATCATCACAACAGGGTCTATCTGTATCTTCTGAATCGTGCCTCCAGAGGAGCTACTTTTTTCTTTTGCCTAATATCTGTTTAAGCAATATTGCCCAAGCAAGAGTACTGCACTGAACATCAGTACAGCTGTGGTTCGGCAGTAGGCATGAGGCTGTACTGTTGGTTGTTATATTAAAAAAATAATAATAATAACAATAAAAAATTTAAAATGAAGTAACTGACATTTCAGACACAATATGGCTAATATGGCCAAGTTTTGCTTAGTTTTGCTCCGTCAACAGAAATAGTTCCCAAAGAAGCTACAGCTGGATAGAGCTTAGCGTGTTGCCATGCCAACGCACATGACTGAGTGAATGACTGAAGCCCGTAATAGAGTAGTAACATTTTCATTTTCAACAAACTATTGCTGGAACTGAAATTCACTGTAGTGAACACGGCCAGGTGGAGTCATACAAACTCAAAAGGGAAATGCACCAGTGCCGTTATACTAAATATCAGCACTCGTGTCCAATCTAATTACTGGATCAGACTAACTGACTAGATAAATCTAATCACATCCCCTGTGGCTGAAGAAGTCTTAGAGAAAGAACAACTGCAGGCCTCATCTGTACTGTTTATTAGGGTCCATTAATGCTCAGTTTAGCCTCTTGACTGTCTGCTCGGTTTTTATCTTGTCTTAATGTCGTACATACCCTGCAGTTCTCCATTTTAACACTCTGCTAACGATAAAAATAGGCTGCACACCTGTGTAGTGAAGCGCTAGGCAAAACGGGATGCAAAAACACGCGCATATATACTCACTGACCACTTTATTAGGAACGCCTGCTTTTGTTGTGTGCAATTGTCCAATCATGTGGCAGCAGTGCAAGAAAACATTCCTGATTTGTCTAGAAATGACTATTTCTCCGTTTTATCACAGGTACCGCAAACATTTTTCAACACTGGTTATGGGAAGAAAACGATTAATCCTTATTAGTAATAGTAAATCTTGTCAAATCAAAACCTGTGATTTTAGCTTGCGTTTACTATTCGATAGCGTCTTTCATTGTCCAATACAACATTAGGAATCTACACTCTGAGTTGTTACAGTAAGGACATGGTGCAGTAAAAAAATATTCACTGTTTTTTTTTTTTTATAAATAACAAATGGCATGATCTGCTACATTAGCTTCAGCACAGAACTTCTAATATTTGAATTTAACATGAATTTTACTTCAGGACACATTAGACATGAACTCTACAGTAAGGACATTCAGAGAATATTAAATATGATAATATGATATTTACTTTGTTTTTTTGTGCATGTGAAATCAGAGTATCTTAGATTAGGTTTCTCACTCATTTGTAACAGTAAACTTTTGCTAAATTATGATATGTTTCCATGGAAATTAGATTGTATGGCTTTTCTGTTTTTATTTTATAAATAAATTAAGTCATTTTCACATACAATATGCTTCATAAACTGCATGAACTAATTACATTTAGCATTAATTTTGCATGTGAAAATAAACTAACACAATTTTTTTTTTAATTCTGCGCTTTGTGCACATTTCATATATCCAAACATTTGATATTAAATATCTCTACATGCAGATCTTCCTCTTTATCTGGAATCATGAGAGGCACCAAGGGTTAAAAAACAAAACAAACCAAAAAAAAAAATACTTCTCCTAAGCTCACAATTTTTCACCAAGCAACATGTTAGCATACACTTCTCGTGTACTAGCATACTAGTGCCGAAATTCTGCAGGAGCTGGAAGATTCCCGCCAAATCTTTAAGGTCTGCTGTTTAGGAGCACTTCAGATTACTGATAAAGAACACTGACGGCCAGTTAGTGGCCATCACAAATATGTGTACTATACGTAGACTGGTGCTAATACTACAAACATACAGCTAATACAGCACCTCTACGGCTGCAGAGATCTGTGTGACTATAGCCGTAATTGGAATGGATTAGTTCATCATTAGTTCATTATAGTAATCATTTTTTTACACACCTCTTTAGTGAGAAAACTCTCACATCTGGGCAGCAAGAAAATTACCAAAGGAAGACTAAGCTTCTAGCAGGTTGTGTTTCCTACAAACTCGGATATTTGTGTCACATTGGTAATATGATCAAGCTCCATTCACAACATGCCGTCCAATCGGACAAATTTGAAAATACAATAAAACAACAATCAAAAGGTATGCAAGAAGCATCCATGTTTCATTTCTCAACCTCGGGAATCGTTTAATATTTGGGGAAGGACACTGATACACGCATTACAAGACACTAAATATGGCTAGAAGCATATTAGTCTAGTCTTTTATTTCCCTAATGCAAGTATTAGATTTCTGCACAGAAAATCACAGACGTGCATCCAGACGAGAGTAAAATGATCTGAGTTTGGAGAAAAACTGTAGGTCATTTGGCCTGTAATTATCTCAGAGGAAGATGGAGAGAACAAAAAAAAAACCAAGAAACAAGTCTGCGCTTCAGACATGCCCCCATTGTGAGTCACACCAAGTGAAAGCTAGCCACGTATAGCCAACGTTTTGTTGCATTGTAATGTGCAGCTTTTGTTTTGTTATATACTGCCATGAGTCTGAACGGATCACTCGAACCCGGCATCATCATCGAGTTTCAATTATTGACCTTCCATAAAGGTCATCGTATCGAGACACCACCATATTACATTATATCGAATTCAAATTTTGTGTATCGTTAACTCCCTTATAGGGAAATATTACTTCACAGTGTTTTCCAATGCGTTCCAATATGTTTCTGTTCAGAAAAAAACAGAAAAGCAGAAGCATTCGATCAATATTACTGCTTAGGATAACGCCAGACTAAAGACATTTTCTCAGCATGACTATCAGATGTAGGGAAAGTTAATAAAAAAGATTTTAAAAGATGTCGTTTAAACTACAATTAAGTACTACTATTGGGGCATTTCTCTTCTCTTCACTGACTTCAACCAAGGGACTATTCAGAACTGTGTGATCTAATGGGACATTAGCTGAAATAATAATGGGAACCGAATGACTAACGGAGAGATTATGGAGATTTCCATTTTCCTCATTCAGTAACACAAATAAAGGTTAGAATACAATGCCACTGTTCACAATCTCTCAAGCCCAAGCTAACATTTACTATATAACAGTGATTGCCATAAAAAAATGTTTTAAATCCAAAACATCCATCTCCTCTGTGGCATTCAATTACTCCGCTACTCTGACAGGCCAGGAGCTGCTGTCCACACAGATAATGGTGGAAGCAAATGACCCTCAACAATACTCAACATCAAGCCCACATAGGGCTAAATGAAGCTTGCGCTTATTTATCGATGCTACGCATGCTCGATGCTAACAACTTAAAGCTGCTTTATGACACAACACAACCATGAAGTGGATGAATACTAATTCAGTACACCAAATTCCACATACAGAAACAGAACAGGCAATAAAGTACAAAAGCAGCACTGAGAAAACCATTTGATGGCCAGTTTGTAACTTTAGAGTTAGTGAGATAAGATGTCATACCTCCAGCGATTCCTTCACCCACACCTTACAATCAGCACTCAGCCGACTCCCTGCTAACCACCAGCACATAAACATCAGCAAATGTGGGCTTATTTATACTCAAAGTCTTACCATACCAGTCTGAGCCTTCTCTGATTACTGTTTGTAGGTAAACTAGCCTATGCTTGAACCTAGATTCTGCTTACCAGGGCTATTACTTGCTGCGTTTAGGCCAACGCCTGACTGACCTTGTCTTAATGCCTGACTGTGCTAATAAATACTCTGTAACCTTTACACTCACACTGTAAATCCACACTGAAGATGGCAAGCCAACCATTAACGTAACACATCTCTCTGTGTTGGATGTTCAATGGAACATATTAAACAGAAATGGCCACTGTGGAACAAGTTCCATACCTCCGACACCGAGACACCAGAGAGTCACTTTACTCAGCACGATGTCACGCTGCCCAACCTAGCAGCAAATGAACAGTCCAAAAAGCCAAGCTTTCAATCCAGCTCAAACCTGGAAACTACTGAGTCTGAAATGTTCATACTGATAAAAATATCATGCTTTCACAGTATTTAATCGAGTATTTAAAAAACACACAAGCCAGTGGTGAAAAATTTCTTGCAAAATCTTTGCACAAAGACTCTTTGGACATCCTTTTGTGTGTGTGTGTGTGTGTGTGTGTGTGTGTGTGTGTGTGTGTGTGTGTATAGCAAAAACAAAAGGAAACAAAAAAGTTCAAATCAACTGGTTGTTCTTTTTCTTAGAAAGATATTTTTCAGAACGACTTTTTCGTAAAATCGCATGGAACGTCGGGCATCAATCTTTCATTAAATCAATCAATATTGTTGTTTCTATTAAAGCTGTGTGAAAATGTTTTCCTAAGCCAAACCGAACTCAAATTTTCCGCTGGATTTACAAGTTTCGGAAACACTTTTTTTTCCATGCTCACGTGTGTATGTTGATCATCTATGAACTGCAAAGCTGACGCAGCTCATTTGCATTTAGTGACGCCTACAAAACTCCATAAGTGCTCAGACGGCTGTGAGCACGAAATGAACAATCAGGGTAAAGGCTGCAAGACGGAAGTGGAAGTTATTTTGACTCACTTCTATGCCAATAAAAAAACTATATTGAATAATAGATTAATATAGTATTATTATTATTATTATTATTAATAATAATAATAATAAGAGCGCTAAATATACAGTGCCATTTCTTTTGTTATAATTGAATGATTACTTTCATTTGTTATGTTAGTTATGGGTTTGTGTTGGCTTTGTTTGAGTTTATTTATATTCTTTCATTAAAGACAATAATATAAAGCCGCTGGTTTTTACAAAATGTTCTCTTAAGCCCTGACCTCGTGAACTGGCATGAGGATGTGTTTTTGGTAGAGACTCTGCATAAGGCAAATGTAAAAAACTGTATGAATGAGGTGATCAGAAATCGATCGAGTCGAGGTTTTACGTAAATTTCCACAGACGCCTAAGCACACGTAGGATACAAACGTTTTTTTTTTTTTTCGAATTTAAAGGATTTTCATGACTACCAAATTTCGTGTAAATACACGCACAAACTATTTACGAATAAATCTATTCATTTACAGCTTGAGAAATGATGTCAGTATTTATCATGTTGTTGTTATAAGCTGAAACAGAGATATCGGAGATGTTATTTTTATTTAGTTATGGCCAAACAAAGTTAAGTTCTTCTAGCATTTGATAGCCATCGTGTATAATATAGTTACGAACATGCTAGGAGCGGCAGCAGAGATACGAGTGTAACATGTAGCGGATGTTAGAGGAGAAAGGGTTAAGATTTGTTGAAACTGAATTATGGGTAGGGTAGGGTAACCTTGTTATGGTGTCTTCCTCTTTTTGTCCTCAGTTAGCCCAGTTCGTTATTAAGCTATTGGAAGCAAATAGCTGTTAATAAATACTACACGCTTCACCGTCGCCCCCTGAGGACATTTTTTCAGTAGGATGTGTTTAATGCAGCTGAACAAACTGAATTTTCTAAAACTGCCTACCATATGAGCTTTCCAAAGAGTAGATACATTTACCAAGTTTCTCCGAAGAGTACATTTGTGATTATGGTCTTTGTTTTATGGTTATTCTCTGCCTTAGTGTTTTGCCACCAGGTCAGTAATTACTGTTTGGTGTTTTGTTTGTTTCATTTAATCCAATCTGCATTTGCATCCGTGTCCGCCTCCGAACCCTGACAGAACACAAGACCGTAAAATGGATGCAGCAGATTTTTTCGCCACCCAAGAGAGAATCCTGGAGGCCATGAGGTTGAAACCAGAGGGGAGGGATCAGGGCCAGAAGGGTTCTTCCTCGTGTCATTTTAAGAGAGCTTTCCCTTGCAACTGTTGCACCTATTCAGTCGCTCATACAACGACATTTTGTCGTATAATGAAATGGGATTAGATAGAGCCAGCCCATTTTTTTAAAGCCTGGGATCAGAGTCTAACCTCCAGTTATCATCGATGAACTTCAGGTGAAGTGGAAAGAATTAACCAGGGTTTCTTAGTGACAGACAAAGTAAATGATCTCTGTACTGATCAGGGAATAAGCATGCACAAAATGCCCTCCACTGTTCGTGCACTGGCATGGACTGACACTTTTTCTGCCGTATAATCAGCCTTCAGCTATTAATTGTTCCCATGGGACCAGAAACTGTCCTTGAACATGGCCCTTAAGAGGCGACTGCTCCAACGGGTCTGATACTGAACCCAAAACAAACAGACCACCAACGCAGCAGAGTTCCTAAAGATCTCACCGACAAAAACCGCTTGTGATATTGACGTCCTCATGCTAATCATTACTAGTCAAATTACACTTGCCTTCTCATTATGCCATTTTTAGCAAGTTTGTGGCCAACCGCAAAATGTTGATATGTTAGCACTCCCTGATGAACCACGAGGGCTGCATCGTGCACTCAGAACACCGGGAAGGTTCAATATAAAACAATAAATTCCATCACCACACCCAATCCACCAAACATCTCATCATAAAGGTCCTTCAAGATTAACAATATATATGCAATTGTCATCCTGAGAGCCTGCATTATGAGTTACTCAAATAAATCCTTTTGTAAAACATATCAAAGGTGGTCTAGGTCACTTTTGATCTCTACTTACAGTGTGCCAGAACCCACAGCAGCGACCTTTGGTCAGGATCGTTCAACACAAATCGTACATTATGTGTAGCCAATTCCCTTGTAGCTGAGTCTCTCCTGTCAGCCAACATACATCAAAGGACAGCTGAACTCGCTTAGAGGAGAGTATTAACTACCGGTGTCTGCGTACACGATCTCACAGCTGGTCATGATGTCTAGTCTCTCTCTCTCTCTTTCTCTCTTTCTCTCTCTCTCTCTCTCTCTTTCTCTCTCTCTCTCTTTCCCTCTCTCTCTCTTTCCCTCTCTCTGTCTCTCTCTCTCTCTTTCCCTCTCTCTCTCTCTTTCTCTCTCTCTCTCTCTCTCGCTTTAATCCACAAGGGACCACACCCATACCATCCTATTTACCCAGAGAGCAAGGCTTATTATGTGCTCCCAGACTCCCAGCCATGGATGTCATTGGTGTCGTCAGGAATCTGATAACCGCTCTTGATTGTTTTGACACAGTCACGCATCGTTAAAGCTTTGCGAGAAACACCGCCCCCTTCCACTCCATACACACACACACACACCCATTCCGCTTCAAAAATTTCACATACTGTCAGTATTACCCGAGTGTAAAACACAACAATTCTAAAAATAAAAAAATAATAATAATAATAATTTTTTTAAGTCTGCAGCAAAATGCAAAATCTATCAGATTTCTTCTGCTTCTAGGTTCACTGTTTATCTGATGGTGTGTGCTGTACAATGTGTCTCTGACAGGTCCTTGAACTAGCTGCCGGTGACATTAAGCTGTCTCTGACATGGTGGTGACTGTCGGGCACACAGCTGCTTGCATCTCTTAAGTGCATCTCTTAATCTTTCTAAATAGCACGGGCAACATTAGACTAAATGACATAAATGATCGAGGGAAAGGAAAATATGCACTCACGTCTCCTCATCCATATTCTGATCATAATGAAATCATAGCTTAGAAACAGGTCTTGGCTTGGATAACTGTCTGATGTTTTTAAGTGGCCGTCTCACCACGATCATCTTTCCTGAGAGCTTATAAGGGTTAGGGTTAGGGTTAATTAATTAAGAATTAAGCAATGACAGACAATGTTAAAAAAAAATATGAACTGCAAATGTGATTTTAATTACATTATACAAGATATAAGACATTAGACGACAAGGCAAGCCGCATACTGGAGCAACTAGCAAGATGTGGATTAAATCTCACGGACTGGTACGCACTAAGATTGAAAGCTAATGAAAATTGCTAATGCTGATTACGTCCTGAGCCGTGCACTGCCTATTTGGTTGGATCTCAGACATGCTGAGATCGCAAGGCTGGAAAATGAGACATGCTTAATGAGATCGGTCGGCAAGGTTAGATCAGAGGTGTGGGTTCGGGTATATTTAAACCCTCCAGAAAATCGGCGTGAATACAGTCTTCATGCTACGCTGTGCTACACACACACACACACACACACACAGCAGCAGCAGCAATATGACCTTCAGGACTTTTCCACGTCTCTTATTTTTAGAGCAGGACTCAAAGGCGTAGATTGTCACATTCTTTTGTTGCCTGGACACACGAGCTGCCTTTCCCCAGACTGCGACGACCTGCGACACGATAAACTCTAGTCAAGTGGATCACTTCATTTTGTTAGGTTTGTACTTCTGTACGTAGTGACTGGATTATAGACCCTGATGTGAAGGTCTGAGGTCAGTGACAGGAGACGGCCGCGTGCTTACTAGAGGTGACGTGATAAAGTACTGCGAGACGAAAAACTGAAATATCTCCATATAGTTATCGTTATGTGATGCAGTAATAATGATGTCGCATAAACACATGATTCCCAGATGTGGTGATATATATCATGTTCGTGGAATACATCAAGTTTTTTTTTTAAAAACATGGAGAATGGAAAAACATATATACATGTTTGTATATTGTTCATGATAAACAATCTTCCTAGAGGACAATCCAAACGGACTTGCATTTCTCTTGCTGTGCCTTTTGATGTCATCTATACAAATGTAAACTCGTAAGCAGAAACCTCGGTACCTCGATACAGAGCGAACTATGGTGGTGGTAGCTCAGTGTTTAAGACAGTGTTTAAGACTTCTGACTGGAAGGTCGTGATTTTAAACCCCAGCACCGCCAAGCTGCCACTGTTGGGCCCTTGAGCATGGCCCTTAACCCTCAACCGCTCAGTGGTATGAATGAGATAAACGTAAGCCGCTCTGCATAAGGCCGTCTGCCAAATATCTCTACATACAGAGTTATCGAGGGATAAAAGAGTTCTGTCGGTAAATGAAGTGTTGACTGGCTACAGATCCGTATGTCTATAGTCGGCCTAAATGCGAAAGACCTACAGATACAGTGCAGTGCACCTTCGCTGTTGTTATATAGGCGACTTCTTTTTTCTTTTTTTTTAAATGATTATAAAAAACCAGCACGTGCAGTGAGAATTGAAAGTGAAGAAGATGAAGCCTTTATGTGTCACATGGCCTGCACAGTGAAATATCGCATATCAGAGCGCAGGGTCGGTCGTGATGATGTGCTCCTGGAGCAGACAGGGTTAAGGGCCTCGCTCAAGGGCCCAACAGCGGCTGGGGCTTCGAACCCAGAGCTTGAAGCATTGAGTCATGGTGGTAAGAGATCTCTGGCTGCAGGTGGAATTGTGCAATAATTACAAACAACAAGAACAATAATGCAAAAGCAAAACGATTTAACATCTAGCATTTTGTGTGTGTGTGTGTGTGTGTGTGTGTGTGTGTGTGTGTGTGTGTGTGTGTTTATAAAGCTTACTTCTTTCGAACAGCTGAGAAGACAGTGACCTAGAAGACATAAGTGCCTGTTTTCTTACCGGTTTCCGTCAAGTGCAAGATGTCTCCTCGTTGTAGACTAGTTGCAGGGGGACAATCCGACTGAATAACGAGTCCTCATTAAAACCCTCTGATCGAGTCTGCGAATGATCGAGCGCGAGCGCTGTGAAGGGAATTAAAGAGACGTCCCTGTCAAGCTGCCACTTCCGTTTCTATGATACATGAACGCACCCGAGTGTTCAGATCATCAGAAGAAGGAAAACCCGACTGCACTCCCATGCAGACACGAGGGTCCGCAGTGTGGAAAGACGCGTTAAAGCTGAGACCTTCAGCGGCGCGCGCGGAGCATCTCACTGCTGCGGTGTACAGCGCGCGCCTCCGCGATGCCGCTTTCCCACCGCCCGACACACACACACACACACACACACACACACACACACACACACACACACACACACTATGGGCCCGAGAACGCGCGAGAACACGCAAACAGAGACTACAGCTCGGCTACACGTTTAGATACCGGAGTCTTTCCGTACTAGAGACCGAGCCTCGGCTTTCCGCTCCGAGATGTTATCAGCTGCACCACGTCACGCGCACCGTCTTGTCACGTGATGCAGATAATCAAACCGCGCATTCTGAAGGATGTGGCATGAAAAGCAGGTGCCTTGTACAGTATAAACCCACAGGGACAGTTAATACAGCGAAAGACATCTGCTCTTATTCGGTGCAAGCCTTGGGATGGATCTCATGTGAGTCAGAAATGAAGGTACTGAGGCAGTTTATTAGGTGTGTGTGTGTGTGTGTGTGTGTGTGTATGCGTATACCAGTATTCACACAGCACTCAGCTGATCAGGTGCAGTTACATTTAATGTTCACATCAAACATCTGAATGGGGGAAATGATGTATTTTTGGGTTTCTTTGGGGTTTCTTTTTTGCCATTTTCTGCTGTGCAGTTTCGGTGCACATGAGCCCACTGAGGTGTCAGATTGGACAGATTTTAACGAACAGTAGTGGAACCTGTCATGCATGTGGCCATCCTCCTCAAGGTTCCAGGTGTGGTGTGTTCGGAGATGCTTTTCACCTCACCGCAGGTGTAAAGAGTGATTATTTTAGCTCCAAACTGGCCATTCTTCTCTGACCTCTCTCATCGGCGAGGCGTTTCCACCCACAGAACTCCGGCCCACTGGATGCGTTTCTCTAGAGATTGTTGTGCGTGAAAATCCCAGGAGATTTTCCAGTTTCTGAACTATTCAAACCAGTCAGTCTGACGCCATTACCACTGTCAAAGTCACTGAGATTGTAGGGGTCCTCCCCATTCTGATGTTTGATGTGGACATGATGTTAGCTGAAGCTCTCGATCTGTATATGCGTTATACACTGTGCTGCTGAAACATGATTGGCTGACTGGATAAGGCTGCAGGAATAAGCAGGTGTAGAGGTGTTCCTAATAAAGTGGACAGTTAGTGTACACTCATTGGCTATTTAATCAACCTTCCATATAGATGCAACTTGGGCTGCTGTGGCTCAGGTGGTAGAGCGGGTTGTCCACTAATCGTAGGGAACTCGATCCCCAGCCCACATGACTCCAGTGTCCTTGGGTGACCTTGGGCAAGACGCTTAAGCCCACGTTGTTTCTGATGGCAAGCTAGCGCCTTGCATGGCAGCTCTGCTACCATTGGTGTGTGAGTGCGTGAATGAGAACGCTTTGTAGAACTGCTAAGGTTAAAATAAGTGCAGACCATTTACCATTTACTTCCAGTCTCCCGGTTGGTTAGGGCTGTGATTGGACAATCGATTGTGACTGCATTTCTCGATGGCACTACAGCAAAGCACTGATGAAAGTGAAACGCCCTCATGTCACAAACGAAAAGCAATACACCACCACCACAACATTATTTCTACACTGTTTTGACAACCTTGACCATTCCGAATCAAATAACCCCATACTTGTACTTCTGCTCATCATTTAATGTCAGTGTTGTAAATATGAAGCAGATAGACACAATTCCACTCCTAATTTACACATATTTATACATGTTTTATTACTACATTAATGAATTTATACGAATGTCCAGCTAAAGCTGGCTGTGTGTGAGTTCATGAGCAGGTTATTCATGCTAGTCTCTGTGTATTATTACATTTGAGACACTTTGTTTTGTTGTTGTTGTTACGTAAGCTAACTCAGACACTAGTCAGAAAAGACTATTTCCCCAGGCAGCATTTCACACTCTGGTGCACATCTCCAGCTGCAGCTACAGAGAAATCTCGACATGGACGCTTGCAGTGCATGAGCAAAGAACAGACAAAGCAGTTATTCTTTGGAATGGAGCTTAAATATGAAAATGATAAGTTATAAATAACGATAACTAAATATTCTCAAGATAGAGAATCAGCCCTAATGGGGAAAAAACCCTAAATATACAGAATTACTTCGACAAAATGACTTGCTTCTTGGTTCATTCTAAGATATTATGAACTTCACAAACCACTGGTTTTAGGAAAAGGATGGGACAAAGTTGAGTCCAAACCAGTCCAATACTGGCACTATGGCACAGCAGGTAATGTTGCTGCTGCACAGCTCCAGACTTCCTGGTTCAATCCTGCGCTTGTTTTTTCTTGGGTTTCTCCTTCATTCCTCTGGTTTCCTTCAACCTCCAAAAACATGCTGGAAGAAAGGATAAGTGACTCTAAATGGCCCTTAAGTGTGAATGAGTGTGTGAATGTGTGTGTAGCCCACCCAGGATATATTCCTGCTTCACATCCAGTGTTTGATCCACCAAATTCTGGATAGAGTGGCTGCTGAATGAATGAATAAATGAAAAAAGCATTGTCCTTGTTCAAGTTAATTCAAGAAGCTAGTCAGACAAGAACAAATGTTCTGAGGTACAGATAAAAAAGAAGATTACAAACATTATTTCAATCTGTGGAAAAACCTCTGAAAGCCTGTTTGCTCACTGACTCTTACTGTTGTCCCACTATCCTCCACGGAAATGTCAACTGTGCCCAGGCATTTAATTAGCCTCGGGTGGATGAGTGATACCAACTGCCACCCCAACCCCCACCCACACTGAAGTGAGAACTTCATCAAAAACATGACCACCAATAAAATAATTTTAAAAGTCTCAGACCATATTAACTTTACCGTTAATAGCTCATTTTAATGCTCAAGATAATTCTAGGCCTTTTAATAACACGTTGCTCCTTAGATACAATGCAGCATATTGCTTCTGTCATGGAGCCTGCGCATGGTGGCTTAGTGGTTAGCATGTTCACATCACACCTCCAGGGTTGGGGGTTCGATTCCCACCATGGCCCATGTGTTTGCAGGGTTTGCATGTTCTCCCCGTGCTGTGGGGGTTTCCTCAGGGTACTCCGGTTTCCTCCCCGAGTCCAAAGACATGCATGGTAGGCGGATTGGCATGTCCAAAGTGTCCAGGGTGTATGAATTGGTGTGTGAATGCGCGTGCACGGAAGGAGCATGCCCTGGCGCACCCTGGGCAATGTTCAGTATATCATATTGCTGAGCGACTAATACTTCCACCACGATGGTTCCACAATGAAGTGGAACCTCGACATGAAAAGAAGAAGAAGAAGAAGAAGTCATGGAGCCTGACTGCAGCTGTATTTGCCTCTCTGGTTCTCTGGTTCGACACTTACTTTGTTAGTTTCCTATTGCATCTTGCCAAGTTTATGCTCTGCAAGTCAACAAGCAATAACAGCTCAGAAACACTGCCATCTACATGCTAGGATGTCTTATTAAACAGCTCCAACTGATTCCAGTCCTATAACACCAACTCCCGCTCCACACAGTCATCTTCTCATCTCTCAAACCGGTAAGAATGACAGAGATATGTCCAAGTGCCAAGGTTGTTCATTCCAGGGTTCAGTGTACAGTGCCAATTCTGAAAAAGTTGGGACAGTATGGAAAATGCTAATGAAAACAAAGAGGAGTAATTTGTAAATGTACTTTAATGTACTTTAATAAAACATATAAATGATACTGAGTCTTTATTGGTCACATATACATTACAGCGAAATTCTGTTCTTCACATACCCCAGCATGAGCACAGGGTCAGCCATGATAGAGCACCTCTGGAGCAGAGATGGTTAAGGGCCTTGCTCAAGGGCCCAACAGTGGCAGCTTGGCAGTGCTGGGGCTTGAACCCCTGACTTTCCGGTCAGTAACTCAGGGCCTTAACTGCTAAGCCACTACTGCCCCCACTAAGCTACCACTGCCCAGACGAGGTAGTCGGTGCTTTATCTAATCAAATGCATAGTTGTTTTTTTTAAGGTAAGCATTTATTTTGAAATTGATGCACGCAACACATTCCAAAAAAGTTGGAACAGGGGCAATTTAGGACTAATAGTGATGTGACAAGTTGAAATAAGAAGGTGATGTGAAACAGGTGAGGTAATCGTCTAATTAGAGTATATAAATCAAGTATATAAGGAGCCTCCAAAAAAGGCCTAGTCCTTCAAGAGCAAGGATGAGTCGAGGCTCGCCAATCTGCCAACAGATGCATCAGCGAATAATCCAACACTTTGAGAAGAACATTCCCCAAAGACAAATCGGTAGGATTTTGGGCCATTTCACCTTCTACAGTTGCACAATATCATTAAAAGATTCAAGGAATCCGGTCAAATCTCAGTGCGTAAAGGGCAAGGCTGAAAACCACTTCTGAATGCGCTGATCTCCAATCCCTCAGATGTCACTGTCTTAAAAACCTTCATGAGTCTGTAATAAAGATCCTGACATGGGCTCGGGAATACTTTGGTAAACCTTTGTCACTCAGCACCATTCGCCGCTGCATCCACAGATGCAAGTTAAGGCTTTACTATGCAAAGCAGAAGCCGTACATCAACACTGTCCAGAAGCTCCACGGCATGGATAACTTGCACATCTGTGAGTGCATCATTAATGCAGAATGATATGTACACATTTTAGAGAACGCATCCAGAACAGGACAACGCCAAACCATATTCTGCCTGGATTACAAGCGCACGGTTGTGTAAATAGAGAGTGCGGGTGCTAGCATGGCCTGCCTGACCTGTCTCCGATTGAGAATGTGTGGTGCATTATGATGCGCAAAATAAGGCAACAAAGGCCTCGTACAGTCGCGTAGCTGATGCATAAGGCATAATGGATGAATGGGGGAAAATTCTGCTTGGTAAACTTTTGTCTGTATGTTTGCATTTTCCATACTGTCTCAACTTTCTAGGACTTGGGGTTGTATTTCTTCTCTCAGAATTTCACATCTGACTTGTTTCTTTGATAGCATGCAAGGAGGTACATTGGGTGAAGATTATGCAGTCACATGATCACTTCATTGACCTGGTTTTTAACATTTTTAACCACCCTCCTGAGTGCAAAGTGACAGGGGAATGCCTATTGACCCTCAAACAGGGACATCACATGGCAGTGGAAATCACTTTAGAATTTCGAACTCTGTGGTTAATGGCTGGAATGAGCCAAACATCAGCACGTCAAGTATGTAGACACTGAACCGACCTGTAGAGACGGTAACCTGTCGTTGGATGCTCTCATTGATTGTTTCAAAAACTATTCATAGAAAAAGACCACCTGTCCTCAATCAAGCCTCAGTCACCACAGCTCCCCTGCTCCACCAAGCAATCCTTTCCTAATGTTGTATGTATGCTGTATGCGTACGTTTTCCCTTTCAGCTCTTGACACTTCAGGGTGCATGCTACTGGCATCGATGTGTATGGCTTGATCAGCTGTAATCCACTCACCAACTGGCTTGCCATCCAGAGCTTGAATATGCTAGTAAATGGAAACTCCGTAGACCTTATTATAACAGTTAGTCTCTGCTCGTCACATAAAATTCCAATTCTAGCAACCGTCCCACTAATACATTTTTCATGAATACAAGTTCTTACTTAAAATATGGAAGCTCATCTGATGAAGATGAAAAGGAAGAAGGCCAGCCAGTTTCACTGGAAGCACCGTTAATTGTAATGTACCATTAAAAAGTTGTATTGTTTGGATTTAAATAAGCAAATACTTAAGAGCCTATGATTGGATTGTTATTGCAGTGATTAATATATTTTCAGCTGGCAACAATTTTTTCACGCTTCTCATTTCTTAAACAACCATGTCGGAAGATGTGGGACGGTCGTGGAACAGATGTTACCGTGTTTCAGAAGGGGCAAATTATTGTCCTGCATCAAGCAAATAAAACAACTATGGAGATTAAGGCTGAAATCCCTGGAATAGGGTTAAGAACTGTCCAATGCATTAATAAATCCAGGAAGGATCAACTTTGAGGAAGAAATGTGGTCGGAAAAACGAAATGTTCAAAATCTTGAACGATCGTGATCGGAGATCTTTAAAACGCTAGAACTCATGGCTATGTTTAATAGTGAAACTAAGAGCGTTTCTATACACACAATGTGACGAGAACTTACAGGATTGGGACTAAACAGCTTTGTGGCCTAATCAGTGTGAGACTGTGTGAGTGTGAGATGACAGTGTGAGTGTGAGAGATATAAATGACTTCAATTTGCTAGGGAGCATAAAGATTGGACTATGGAGTAATGGGAAAAGGTCATATGTTCTGATGAGTCCAGATTTACCCTATTCCAAAGCGATGGTGTGTCAGGGTAAGAAGGGAAGCTCATGAAACGATGCACACATCATGCATGGTTTCTTCAGTTGGTCAGATCGAGGCTCAGCAACATTATGCGGCAATAAAATGAAGTCAGCTGAGTACCTGAATGTACCGAATGACCTGGTTATCCCATCAGTGGGGGTTTTTTTCTTCTTGTCGTCTCCCAGGACAACAATGCCGAGATTCATCGTGCTCAAATTTTGAAAGAGTGTGGCTAAGAGATAAAAAAGAGGGGGAGGAAGCAAGCCTGTCGATCTAGGAAGGAGACACACATACACGCACACACTCACACGCACACACATACTAACAAACACACTCTCTCTTTCTACACACACTTTATCTTCTGTTCTGTTCTGTAGTCTTGTTTAAATACAGATGCTGACAAGTTTGTGTTGTTAACTTGTGGGGAAAATGTGTGTTTTTTGGTGTGTGTGAGATTTTGTGTTGAAAAGGACAGGTTCTGAGTGTGTTATTGTACACATCACACGACCGGGATCCACTGCTTCATCTTGAACCCAGGTTTCACGTCATAGGAACAGAACAGACAAAAACGTTCAAGGAGAGGCGTGACTTACAGTTCTCCATGTACTCCGAGATTCAGGAATTTCCCTTCATTTTAATCAGATCCCAAGGAACTTGCTACTTGAGAAGTTTTCTCACTGGATACTTAAGTAGTTTTACATGTACTTGAGTAAAATTTTTGGCTACTCTACTCACCTCTGGTTATTGCTCTGGTTATGTTGAATATCACCATGCCTATTTGATAGAAACCCATACATCTATTAGTTGTGTCTGATGTTCTGTGCCTATTATTCCTTTCATAATGTACACAGATCAATCATAACGTTAAAATCGCTGACAGGTGAAGTGAATAACAGTGAATATCTCATTACAACGGCACGTGTCAATGGGTGGGATATATTAGGCAGCAATTGAACAGTCAGTTCTCAAAGATGACGTGTTGGAAGCAGGAAAAATGGGCAAGCGTAAGCATCTGAGTGACTTTGACAAGAGCCAGATTGTGATGGCTGGATGACTGGGTCAGAGCATCTCCAAAACAGCAGGTCTTGTTCCCAGATTGCAGTGGTTAGTACCTACCAAAAGTGGTCCAAGGAAGAACAGCAACAGGGTCATGGGCTCCCAAGGCTCACTGGTGCACATGGGGAGCGAAGGATAGTTAATCTGGTCCGATCCCACAGTAGAGCTAGTGTAGCGCAAATTGTTAAAAAAGTTAATGCTGGGTCTGATAGAAAAGTGTCAGGACACAGTGCATTGTAGCTTGCAGTGTATTTGGCTGCGTAGCTGCAGATTGGTCAGAGTGCACATGCTGACGTCTGTCTACTGCCGAAAGCACCTACAAAGGGCACGTGAGCATCAGAACTGGACCATGAAATTAAAGGAAAGGTGAAGAAAACCATGGACCAAAAGAGAAGATGGCCTGGTCTGATGAATCATGTTTTCTTTTATATCATGTGGTGTGTGTGTGTGTGTGTGTGTGTATGTGTGTGTCGCTTACCTGGGGAAGAGATGGCACCACGATGTGATATAGGAAGAAGGCAAGCCGGTGGAGGCGGTGTGATGCTATGGGCAATGTTCTGCTGGGAATGCTTGGGTCCTGGCATTCATGTGGTTGTTACTTTGACACGTACCACCTACCTAAACATTGTTGCAGACCAAGTACACCCGGTTACACAGTAACAGTATTCCCTAATGGCAGTGGCCTCTTTCAGAAGGTTAATGCGCCCTGCCATACTGCAAGAACGGTTCAGGAACGGTTTGAGGAACATGACAGAGATCAAGGTGTTGATTCGGCCTTCAAATTCCCCAGATCTCAATCCGATCGGACGTCTGTGCGATGTTCTGGACAAACAAGTCTGATCCAAGAAATTCATTCTGATTCATGGAGGAGTTCAGAAATGTCGTTCTTCTTACCATCACAGTGTGCACCTCATTAATTTTCCATGGATGGCTGATAGACTTTTTGCCAATCAGGAAGTGTCATGCAGTGCCTCGGAAGTTGTGTTTCCTGTGTTTCCTTAGTTACTGCTGATACAGAATGATATTGGGCATTTCACTCACCTGTAGGCACAGCATCGGGATAAGCCCTTCTGCACAAACTATATTATCTATGGACAAATAATCGAGTTGCTTTCACCGAACAAAATAACACATCTAGATAGATCTTTACACAAATATATATATATATATATATATATATATATATATATATATATATATATATATATATATATATATATATATATATACATTTTAAATTTTTTATTAAAGGTAGAAAGGTGAGAAGAGACATTCAATTTAGATCACAACTGAAAAACTGAAGCTCACCACATACTTTTTTAGGTTTTTTTAGAAAAATTAACATAATATTATGAAAACTTAATTTTATGTGTAGAATGCACATGTAATTTTATCTTTATACGAATGTTATAGCTTCACAAAAATTGAGAAAAATGTATTCTTTTAAAGTCAGTCAACATACATGGAGAAGACTATTTGGTTTGTTTATATTCCAGTTTGTTTGTTGTTGTTTTTTTTTTGCCTGTTTCTGTATTGAAAAATAAATGTCAGCGAGTAGTCTTTTTTTCTTTAGAATTTGCCCCACAAATGTCCTGTGTGACAATGTGAAAATCTCTTAAGATATTAGGCCACTAAGAGCTGCCAGAACAGCTTCAGCGCTACTTTTTACAAATTCTTGATGAACACCAGTCTTCCAAAAGATATTCCCTCAACTGATGATGTTGGTGGTTAAATAAAATAACATAGCATATGATTTACATCATTTTCATCCTCATCAGATCCTCATCAGATCATTCAGCGAGCCTTTTTGCACTGTGGAGGGAAAAAAAAACACCCACACAAAAAAAAAAAAAAAAAAAAAAAAAAACAAAAAAACAAAAAAAATATAAACCCCCCCCCCACCACACACCCCCCCCCCCCCCCCCCCCCCCACCAAAATTGGGGGCTTCCTCCGGAGAAAAGAATAAATAAATACCCCCAGCACTAGACATATCCAGTATATGATTTCACTATAATACTATAAGTATGGGTTTTTCTAAGGAAGATTAATGCTGAAAAATACCTCAGACGTTATAGATAGACTTTAACAACATAGTCAACAGAAATTCTCTATTTTAAACCCTTACACTCCTCAAGCGCTCTGTCTCCCTCTAGAGGACAATATTGTGAAGCAGTTTATATATATATATAAAAATCATAAGAATGTGTGTGTCAGTAAAGCTGTTTAAACTTAAAGGATGTATTTTCAAGCTGACTAAGATCATAATTTTTTGGGGGTGTCATAACTTTTTAAAAATCATTTTTACACAGAGTGAATTGTGTGTATTGGACATTTAAAAAAAATCCAACTTGTTTAAGCTTACTTGGCATTAATAAAGCAATATTTATTTAGGTAATGTTAGATAACCTTTAGCTAACATTAGCTTGCTGGCAATCTAAGTCCGGAGCATCCCTGAGAACCTGGTGCATTGTCCTCATTAAATTAAACTGCTATTAGACGGATTAGCCACAGTTCTTATACTTTAACCCTCCATACAGTCTCTGAATTAACCCCGGGAGTGTCTAAATCAAGGCCTCAAGAGTCACACAACCCTACAGAGCTTCCTGTTTACCCTCTTCTAACACACCAAATTCTGCCCACAAGTTAGTTGAACAGGGAATTAGTTGGTGAGTGGAGACAGGTGTGTTAAATGTGTAAAAACTACCTAGCATGTTACCTAAATAGTGAAACTTACATCAACCTTACATGAACTGAGTCAAGTTACTCTTGTCAAGTATTCCCACTGTAAAGGGCTTTATACCACAAGTTCTGACTTAGACTCAAGCTGGAATGAGTTCCTGCCTCAGATTACCTGATGTCCCCCCAAATAATGAATAGATAGATAGATAGATAGATAGATAGATAGATAGATAGATAGATAGATAGATAGATAGATACTAAAACAATAATAATAATAATAATAATAATAATAATAATAATAATAATAAATGTTTGCTGTATTTGTTCATGATAATATGTAGTGTGTGTAGAGAGTCGGTACAGCTGCAAACAGAATTCTCCTCACTAGCCTGCCGCAGAGACCGACTGCGCATGCGTGGAACCAGCCAATGAGCTTTCAGCTCTGAAATGACGCTCGGCTGGTTAAAGTGCTGCACACTAGCGTCCTAACAGAGTAGTACACTCGGCACTGCTGGACGCACTGTTTAGTGTGCTAGTAAGCGGGCTTGGTTGGAGAGAAGACGCTTTACGTGGCAACGAGTCTGGACGTGACATCTTCCGCCGAGGACCTGAACTCTTCTCCCCCGCTGTTCGGGAAGTGTGCGGCGGAATCAGCAGCTCAGGCTCCCAGGTGACATGTTCAGCATGTGGCCGCTTCTATGGGCTGCGTTTGTGCCATGCATCACCTTGGCTTATGAAGTGGACCGGAAGAAGCTGGAGGGTCTCGCCAGAGCCAAAGTGGAGGTGAGGAAGTCTGTCTTTTCTACACGAGACCGAGATTAGGGTCGTTATCTCATCAGATACACTGCACGAGGAGGAGGAGGATGAAGAGGAGGATGAAGTAGAGGAGTGGGGTTAGAGTTGATGGAAGATAAATGTGTTTTTTCTTCCTCTCCTGAAAATGTGGTCTGTAGTGTTCCTCCAAACCACAGTGTGTTCCAGATCCTTCAGATACACAAATCCTCCAACCTACAGTGGTGGAAATCACAACCCACTATTATGAGAGTCATCATATTTATTATGGAGTTCTTGTACTGTAATTATGAGCCTGTTTGATCGGTCTCTTGAATGAAATGGGATTAATACAAAGCATAAAAAAACAACAATCAAGTCGACTCTGATCATTTTAAAAGTATTATTGTAAAGTTCCTTAACTAAATCTTTAGAGTGTCTGTGGAATTCATTTGACAATTAAATCGGTCCCTGGTTACAAATAATAATCCAAAAAGAACCCCATTCATTATTCATCTCAAACTGTAATCATGTTTCCTTCCTGGAAACCAAATACACTTAACATTTTTCCAGCCCGGTATGATTAACCCAATTTGATTAAGTTTAGCAAATCTGGCAACACTAGTTCTGAAACGCAAAACTTTTTTTTTTTTTTTTTTGAAAGCCAAAACAGTTGGTCACATTATGTGTCACCTGGAGGAACTGACTCTGCATGTGTGACCTGGTTCAGTCTGAAAAAGTCTTTGTGTAATGTTTAGGTTTCGCATTACTTCAGGATTTTATAACCGACGCTTTACAGTACAGTGTTGGACCCTGGTGTAATTATTATTATGGAATTTGGCAGATGCCCTTATCCTGAAGGATTTACATTTCTCTTTTTATTTTATTTATTATTTAATACCACTGCACAGTTGAGGGTTAAGGGCCTTGCTCAAGGGCCCAGTGGTGGCAGCTTTGTTTTTAGAACAAATCTCATATAGAGAAATCATAAGACCTATTTCTCTTTACTTCATGACCATATTCCGTATTGTATTTCTTTCCAGAGCTGTGGAGGATGACAGCTGAATAGACTGAGGGAGGTAAGCTCACAATATTTCAACATTTATTACTGCGTTCTAAAATATATCTGGATGGATCCCACAGTAATTGAACCTGTACATGTACCTACTTGGTACGTCCACTCATTGGCCGTTCTATCCTGAAACCTCTCAGGATAAATGTAATTGATGTAAAGCCTCTCATATAGGTTGCTTTGTAGATGTACAAATAATCTTTTGCTGTAGAGTTTAGGATTATGATATTTTTGTATTTATTCAACAAAAAAAAATCGTATTGATTGAAGATTGCTGTGAATAATTTGTAATAAGTTTTGTGAGTTTTCCCCCCTCTTTGTTCTCAGGTCAAGGCCTTCGTGACCCAAGACATCCCTCTCTAGTATCCTTCATCCAGTTTATAATGAGATTAATTGATTGAAGTTTAATCCTGATTATGTTCAGAATGTTTTCCATTATTATTATTATTATTATTATTATTCACTCCGCCATTTTCAGTGGTGGATCCGGAGCCGATCCCAGGGGCGGACACGCACTCACTCACTCACTCACTCACACACTGTTCAGTGTAGCCGATCTGCCTACAGGCATGTTTCTTTTTGGGAGGTGGAGGAACCTGGGGAATCCAGAGGAAAACCACGTGGACATGTGTGAAATATTTTTCTTATTTTCCATGATTGAATCATAATCATTTAAGATCAATTGTGTAGTAGCAGCAGCAATAGTAGAAGTGGTGGTAGCAGTACACAGTAGTAAACCCTGCCCCCACCAATACTCTCTTGAATTCATGTCCTGCTTACATTGTCCAGGGTGTATGGTCCTTTTTTTGTAATTAACACTTTTATTGATTCACAAGTGAACACCAAGAGACAAACAACATACATAATGAATCAAACTTTTAACATAAATCCACACAACAACCCCTCCCCTACCACCCCCCCACACACACACACACCCTGGTCCCCCCACGAACACCTTGTGGTCAATAGAATATAAACTCACATATTAAAAAAAAAAATAAATAAAAATGCACACAATTTAAAAAAAACAAAAAAAAAAAAAGAAAATAATAAAAATAAAGGTAAAATACAATAATCAATTATAATAAAGTATCTATCTATCTATCTATCTATCTATCTATCTATCTATCTAATCATAGCCTAAACTCTAAATTACAGTGTCTTGCGAAAGTATTCGGCCCCCTTGAACTTTTCAACCTTTTGCCACATTTCAGGCTTCAAACATAAAGATATAAAATTTTAATTTTTTGTGAAGAATCACCAACAAGTGGGACACAATTGTGAAGTGGAACGAAATCTATTGGATATTTTAAACTTTTTTAGCAAATAAAAAACTGAAAAGTGGTGCGTGCAAAATTATTCGGCCCCCTTTACTTTCAGTGCAGCAAACTCACTCCAGAAGTTCAGCGAGGATCTCTGAATGATCCAATGTTGTCCTAAATGACTGATGGTGATAAATAGAATCCACCTGTGTGTAATCAAGTCTCTGTATAAATGCACCTGCTCTGTGATAGTCTCAGGGTTCTGTTGAAAGCGCAGAGAGCATCATGAAGACCAAGGAACACACCAGGCAGGTCCGTAATACTGTTGTGGAGAAGTTTAAAGCCGAATTTGGATACAAAAGATTTCCCAAGCTTTAAACATCCCAAGGAGCACTGTGTAAGCGATCATTTTGAAATGGAAGGAGTATCAGACCACTGCAAATCTACCAAGACCTGGCCGTCCCTCTAAACTTTCAGCTCAGACAAGGAGAAGACTGATCAGAGATGCAGCCAAGAGGCCCCTGATCACTCTGGATGAACTGCAGAGAACTACAGCTGAGGTGGGAGAGTCTGTCCATAGGACAACAATCAGTCGTATACTCTCCAACGACCCTCCTCAAGAGTCCCCCAAAAACGCCAAATAACTGCTCCATTTCTTCCTGAAGGAATTCCCAACTCCAATCCTTCTTCTCGACCCCTCCTCAAAGGCAGCCACCCTCCCCATCTCCACACACCACTCTGGAAACGAGGGCACTCCATCTGATTTCCATCCCCTTAAAATAACCTGTTTACCAATCATCACACTGATCATAACCCAATCTTTTTTGTACCTATCCTCCAATTTTGTGACCTCCCCATCTCCCAAAATACAGAGTCTAGGGCAGAACGAGATCGGAGTGTTCAACACCTCACATACAAAGCTCTGCACCTTCAACCAAAATTCTTGGATCTTACGACACCCCCAAAAAACATGGGTAGTGTCTCCATCTTCTGAATGGCATCGTCAGCATGTGGGTGTGTCTTTAAGACCAAGCCTGTACAATTTAGAGGGGGTCCAATAGAACCGATGTAAGATCTTAAATTGTATAAGGCGCACCCTTGCGTCTCTAGATGCAGTTTTTATATTTTTTCAAATCCTAGCCCACTCCCCCTCCCCCAATTCCAAATTTAAATCTTTCTCCCATAATCTCTTGAGAGTGGTCGAGACTCCGTCCCCTAGACTCTGAATCAGTAAGGAGTAATACACTGATGCTTCATGTCCTCTTCCAAAAGCAGAAATCACCTCTCCCAGAGTATCTGCTGCATTAGGGGGGTGCATGCTACTCCCAAAAATAGTACAGAGCAAGTGGCCTATTGAAGATACCTAAAAAACTGAGATCTGGGAATCCCAAAATGTTGAACCAACTCTCATAAAGATCACCAAGTGTATTAATCCCCCTCGTGATCCACTCTGACCAACAAAAAGGGGACTTATTAATACGTAGTTTGAATCTTGGGTAGGCCTAGCCCACCCTTTTTAATCGGCCTATATTACTTATTGAAATTTCAAGGTGTATGGTCCTTGATTTCGCATCTTTCTCAGTCATAACTTGGTGATGAAACACATCCCTGGTGCAGACCCTGAGCTCGTCCTCCTGAACCATTACTATGAGGAGCTGGATGTAAGTACAAACATAATTGTTTTCATAGTAATAGCTAACTCACAGGGGTGTATACCATTTACGATTCACGTGAACTAAGGCTAATAACAACAACCAGATAACCAAAGAATAATATATAATCCTTGATCTAATCAAGCTCGGAGACGTCTATTTAACGTTTATGGAAGGAGTCTCCAGCGTGAACAGTGATGTTCACACATGTGACGACTTATTTCGCAGAAGTTCCTTAACTATAACTACAGAAAAGTCTGTACTATAGTCTGTAGTGTATATTCTATCTATATTCTCAGTGTAAAGGTCCCTCATGAGCTAATAGACCACAGCAGTATTAAAGAATGCTATGAGCAGAAATGTTTTCTCCATCCTAGGCAGAATTCGAAACTTCCTTTAGGTCATAAAGCCATTAAATATGCCGTCTGAAGGTCTGTCTGTAAGTTAGTCTTTATTCATCTTTACCTTCGTATTTGACCAACAAGTGCTGCGCTTATTATTTGCATGAATAATTATCTGTACCCTCGACACACATGGTCTCACTTGGGGGGTTGGGTCTGAACTTGCAGCAGTTTCATCGTGCCAGTAATCGGGTTTCTATTGCTTTTTCAGCTTTTTTAAAAAGAAAATTGCACTAGATCAGATGTCTTCCAGACCATTTCCTGGAGCCTACACCCCGGCTGACGCATGGCTGAATGAACTATCTTGACTGTGGCTCATTTAAGTAATGGAGCCCTCTTTAAGATGTTAACAGATATCCCATCAAGGGAAAATAGTGAGAAGAGGACAGGGTCATGTTGAAAATTTGAATGTAGACACATTTTCTTGACCGCAGGTGCTTATTGGCACCACCTGCTGGACAACGTTCAACAGACACCAAAAATCTTCAGTTCTTTTCCAGTGATGCTGGAACACTGTGTGGGTCTTCCTGCCAGAGTACTTCACAGTTCCCTTCTCATTTTAGGGAATCTTTTCCCAAGACTTGTATACGACAGCTGGTGCTTCCAGTACAACCCCTATTGCACAGTAGTGGTTGAAGTAGCAGAATACAACGTGTCCAGTGTTCTGAGTTAAAGGATTTTATGAAATGAGTATGGGAACATTTTAACATCCCAGCCCATCATTAAAAATAAATAAATAAATTTAACTGTTGCACTGTTTGAACATCAGATGTCCCAAACTGTGCAAACCACGGAGTTAAAAATGTATAGAGAGCACTCTAGACTTGTGTTAAACCTTTTCTATAGTGTTTTTTTTAATTTACGATTATTAATATGGTTCATGCAGACAAAAGTTTTCCTGAGAATGGAACTGAATCGAATTGTGACCAGAGTCTATCTTTACACCCTTACCAAATCTCCATTTCAAGATCCATTCTACAAGATTCTCCCTAAAATAAATGTAATATCTTTAGCTAGAGCCTTTTGTAGCACTTGCTCTTCTATTCTGACATCAGCTCGCTCGGGAACAAAAAAATCCTGAACTATGCGGTTTTACATTACTCCAGGAATTTCCTAGTACAACATGGATGTTCTTATTTTTCAGGTTTTAAAAAAAAAAAACCCCCAATCTAATCTATACATTGGGAAGATTTGCAGGAGGTATGCGTGTTCTTTATTCTGACCTGACGATCTTCTTCACTCTCTTGGTTTTCCATTGTAGCGCATCCCTCTGTCCCACATGACCCGTACCGACATCAACGGTCTTCTGGAGGAGTTGGGCTTCTATAAAAAAGCACAAGCCGAAGATGACGTGCCGGAGGAGTTTCGCTTCTCGCCAGCTAAAGACAGCCCCTTTAAAGAGCACCACACTAGAAGAGCACCCACAAACAGTGACCTACCACAGGAGCCCCAGCCTGAGAAAGAGTCTCCACACAAAGATTTATAACCTTTTTTGATATATTACCATGAATATAAAAAAATACGTAGGATCTGTAATGAAATACGTGCTCTGATTTTACAGTACTGGTGTGTGTGTGTATACATACACACACACACACACACACACACACACACAGCTGATTGCAGTGAGCTGTCATGGAGTCCAGGTTCTGCCCAGATGAGAACTGAATGATGCCCCAAACTGTAAAATCATTGTGTTGATTGGTTTAGGGCTGATGATCTACGTTCTTACTGGTGTAAACTGGTCTCCACAGAGTGCTGCATAATGATTGCACAGAGAGAAAAATGAATAAATATTTTTCACCAGAATACTGTGTGTGTGTGTGTGTGTATAAATATTTCAAGTCAATAATCAAACCAGTGCTTTCTTAAAAGGTTTTAATATCATACTTCATATTCATTCGTAGTGTACACAAATGCAGAGTGAAAAATCTTCCTAGGCGCAAACACGTAAAACAAAATGATCGTAGCCGATATACACCGTGTTACCGAGTTAATCTATAGTGTGGAATAAAACGCTAGTTTAGAACAATCCCCCGCTTTTATTCTCCTTAAGAAGCTTATCAGTAATAACACTGTTTAGTAAATAGATGCTCATGCGAAGGCTTCAGATTTCTGAAGGGAGGGGAGGGGAGGTGGAGAATGGGGGAAAAGGCCTGCTTTCTCTCCTCTCTGCTCCGTAATAAAGTAGAACAGTGCACCGGCTACTGTACGAGAGGAAGACCAGAGCTTGGACACCTTCTCAGACTCGCTCTCCTCCATGTAAGCATGAGTTTACTCACAACGTTTTTATTTAAGAATAAACGTTAGTGTAAAATAATTTGAGAAAATGACTCCAAATCACTCCAAACAAAAGACCCGACTAAGACGCACAAATAAAACGTTACGATATTACAACATTTTTGTGGTGTTTCTTTGTTTTGTTTTTTTTAAACGCTAGTTAACAAAATGACAGCTTATTGGTACATTAACTGAATTCTCAGCTACATCAAATGAACTCTGCCCTGTAAATCCATCATTTCTTTTTTAAATATTTTTTTTTGCAGATCAGTAATCCAGCCAATAGTTACAAACTTGCTCAAATTATATATATATATATATATATATAATGTGTGTATATATATATATATATATAAATAAACAGTTTTGCATTCTCCTGGTAAGCATAATTCATCTTGGATTAAAAATAGTAAAATGAAGTGCCCAGGACATGCATGGCTGAAACATTTCTCTCTGTAACCAGGGTGGAGACGTGTGTGAGATTGATGAGCCCGTTTGTCAAATTCAAATCTCCATCAAAGCAGAGTTTATGAATATGAACAGAGTAAAGACGATAAAATTCACGAGCGGAAAAAGAGAAGCAGAAATGACAGGAATACGTTGCTTGTCTGTACATGTGAGTGAGTGTTTCGGACGTCTGTGAGGCTGTGGTAATGTTGTGGTATGGTATGTTGCGTAATCCCCCCGTGCTGAAACAGTTCCTCCTCTCCTACTATGGAGTGGAAGCCGGTCCTGGGATCGATCAGCATTTTGTTTTTTAAAACAGGAGAGTCTGCTTTAAATCAGGGCCGAGAAGCATCGCTGTTTCGGCACGGGGAGGCGCTGTTCAAATACAAAGCGGTGAGAGATCGTATCGTATCGGCGCGGCGCGGCGCAGCACAGCACGGCTTACAGCAGACTTCAGGTCACTCGTGCCCTATCAGCGAAAGCAGCTCTAAAGAAAATTCAAGTAAACAAAATGGTGAAGCATGCACATCAGATTGCTCGATCGGCCACAGTACCACAGAATAAACGTTACAAGCCGTTAAAATGTTAGCTAAATGCCACTGGCATAGAAATAAAATAAGCATCTTTTCTGGGATTCTAAATGAAACATTGTCTTTTCTCTTTTAGTTGATTTTTAAATTAAAATAGTAAAAAAAAAAAAATTTAAACCATTTTTTTTTTAAACACATTTGAATGCTCTAAAGCACTACAGCGATACCCGCCATGTGGTGATCTTGTGCTTTGGTTCGTTGCAATCGAAACGTGGGATACGATGAGAAAAAACAAACTGTTCAATGTTCTACCAAAAAAAAAAAACAATAACAACAACATGGTGGTGTCGGTCTTCGGGGTGGAAGTAAGCGCTCAGTGATCCGAGCGCGCTCGACACGACATCTCGTATCTGCGCAGGTGATTGACCAGCGACTGCACGTAGGTGAAGACGCACTTGGAGTCAGGCTTCTTACCCATTATCATCATGTCCTCCACTTCCAACAGGGGCATACAATTAGCAAAGGCCCTGATGGACAGAGATTGGAAGAAGGAAACAATCAGATAATAAAACTAATTATGAATAAGATAAGATGATAATAAACGATAAGATTCATAAGATTTTGAAGCCTATACACTCGGACTCTGCGCTCTGAGCCCAGCTTCCTGACAGGCTGGGGTATGCGAGGAAAAGAATTTCATCTGTTAGCAACCGTCTTTTTCAAGACACCTAAAAGCTTTGTAAAAAATCCTGTGGGGGATTACTGATGTATTTTATGGCGAAGTATAAAACGTGAACAATATCTTGAGCTTGTGTTAACCACAGACCTTTTTTCAGGCGTTTAACCGAAAAACCCTATTCAAAAACCCCAATGACTTCGGGAGGATGGATGTCCAGTACACAGGAAAATTAAGTCGAGATCACGAGAAAACAACAGAAAAAAATTAAATAGTAATAATAGTAATAATAATAATAATAATAGTAATAATAATAAATATAATAATAACGCATGGCCGCTTAGGGCTTCCGTACACTTTAGTGTAATAGAGCATCAGGATACACAGCGCTGCGTCTCTTCCACACAAAGCTACATTACTGGATTTATGACAATGACTGTAACTAACTGTAAATCAGCAGACATTAATTGCACTGTATAGTGATTTGTTAACACTTGGCAGGAAGCAGGCGCAGACCTGTGGTTCCATCCTTCAATGAGCACTACAAAGTGAAATGGACGAGCTTTTCAGAGAAACCACGCCAAGCCACGCATAAAAAATGGTTGCCTTTTACATTTTCTGGAGCTGACGAATGAAGATTTGTTTAGATTTTTTTGTTTTGTTTGGTTTCTAAAACAGTAGCTGAGGCAGATAAAGCCGGACAGGGATCACTGACTCGGGAGTCACTCGCTCGGTGTCACACGACCCAAACCAAGACCATGTTTGGGCGTCGGATCTTGGAGCGGCGCTCGCTTTCACAAACACCATGCGAAGGGTGAACGTGGCCAGACCCCTCGATATGACGAGGGGTGTGTATGTTGTGCACCAAAACTGACAAACAAAAGCTCTGATAAAGATCATCGGAGTAGTCTGTACAAGCTGAACGCACACACAGTACAGTACTGATTGGCTCTGCAATGCCTTTTAAGTTCCCCTAGTCCTGGTTTAATGGTTTCCTGGTTTCATCAACGCTTCCAAACACAACCAAATCAGGAACGCGTTTTTAGATGCAAAGCTCATGGGGCACTGTGTTTTTTAGGGAAACAGTAATAGACCCTCAGCATTAAAACTAGGGGTTATGTGTTGACGTGAAGTCAGGATTGAAGCACTATTTAACTCGTGTCGAAATCTGATCAACGCTTTAGATTTTATTGTTTTTTTTATTCAGTTGCTACGGTTACATTGTGCGTGTTTACTGGCAGTACATTAGAAGAGGAAAAGGCTGGTTAATTCCTGAACCGGCCATTACTGCTACAGCTGCTAAAAACCTCGCACTTTATATTCCCAAACATCAGGCTGTACAGGATTTTACCGGGGTTTTTTTGTGGAAAACTACTGCAGCTGATGAAATTGTTTTGCGCGCTCTTTTGCAGTGATGTTTGTTGATAAACGAGACCTTATAGCTGTACTCGTGTTCGACGCGTGTGAATCGAAGAGGGTTTGGGCTGAATGAGAGTTGTGATGACGTCACATGACCCGTCTCGGCCCTTATCTGCAGTAATATTTTTTAAACCGCAAGCTCCTCAGGATACTACAGAGTGAGCTTGAGTTTGACGTTTATTTCGGCGATCGCAAAACCGTGAAATCCTGGAGGGAATGACATAAGTCATAATATCCATAATATAATTGCATTTTGTGACATATCACATCATTGGAAATGAAACCTGACAAAAAAAACCCTCTATGATGGTTTTATCATCAAGGAGACATTTTACTATACAGATATAATCAAAATGATTCAACCCCCAGTGCAAATCAGGTTTATTGTCAGAATGTACAGACTTTCAGCTGTTTGCGATGAACAAATCAAACAAAAGCAACTGAAATAGTTCAACACAACGAATGCTTCAAGTGTTTTTCCCAAATTCAACTGACAATGCAACTTATAATGATTTCTCCAGTCTCAAAATTATTCAACTCCTTCATGGCAAGCATATTTAGTACTAAGTAGCTGTTATGACCTTCTGCAAGCAAGATGCAAAGCTTCTGTCAGCGTTCCTGTGGAATCTTATCCCATTCCTCATCAGCAATGGCGTCCAGCTCAGTACTATTCTTTGGTTTGTGTGCTGCAACCGCCTTCTTCAAATCCCACCAGAGATTTTCCATGGGGTTCAAGTCAGGTGACTGTGATGGCCCTGTGGAATCTTCCAGAACTTCTTCTGCAACCAAGTCTTGGTGGAATTTGGGATATGCTTGGGATCATTGTTCTGTTGGAAGGTCCAATGACGCCCAAGCTTCAGCTTCCTCATAGACGGCATGACGGTTTTCTCCTAGGATTTCCTGATACTTCAATGATTCTCATTCTTCTGCCCCATCCAGGTATTTACATATTTTCTACCCCCAAGCCAGTTCATGTATTTCATGTGTTCCAGCTCAAGCACACCTGGTGCAACTAATGAAGTAATTGATTAGTTCATCAGCTGTGCTTGAGACAACACCTGTTTTGCATATCTGTGATGTTGTGAGGGATTCTATTCAGGGGGTTGAATAATTTTGAGACTGGAGAAGTCATTAGAAATTGCATTGTCCGTTGAATTTGGGGAAAACACTTGAAGCATACATTGTGTTGAATTATTTCTATTGCTTTTGTTTGATTTGTTCATTGTAAACGGCTGAACGTCTGTAAATTTTGACAATAAACCTGATTTGCACTGGGGGTTGAATAATTTTGATCGTAACAGCAGGTATCAGCTTGAGAGATGAAAAGGGAAAATCTTATTCTTTACACTTTTAAGATATTTCATCTTATCTCAAGTGTTACTGGTTCTACTTATTTGGCGGACAAATACATACTTACTCGGAAAAACGTAATAAAACCCACAGAAATGTTACAACATGTCGTCACATGGTTTCCGGGTACTGAGTGCTGACTGACACACGGCATGCAAGGTTTTGGACTGGCTTATCAAAACTCATATTCCCCAAATACGTTCTCACCCTCTTTCTCTCCAGATCTTTATTCCCAAAACATTTCATTAGAACATTCATTCACTGACTGGCTGCTGAACTCAAACACTAAGAGTTGACATGTTCTAGGGTCAGAATCTGACCTTGTTGCCTAGCCAAAAATAAATATATAAATCCCTCCCATCACCACTGGTCAGGTCGTTCCTGAAAGGTTATATTGCCACTCTCACCGTTTTTAATCAGTTTGGACCTTAGAGGGAGTTTTTGGTTTTGACCAAGCCTTTCTGCACCAGGCCTCTGTAGAACTCCTGC
This sequence comes from Ameiurus melas, assembly GCA_012411365.1. NCBI lineage: Eukaryota > Metazoa > Chordata > Actinopteri > Siluriformes > Ictaluridae > Ameiurus > Ameiurus melas. The sequence continues at coordinate 15,773,200 of CM022773.1, read as the reverse complement.
AGGTACGTATACACACACTTCCAGTCAGGCTCCCGCAGCCGCACCATGTCGTCCACATCCAAAAGCTGGGGACAGTCGGCAAGCTTCCTACTCGCAAATCACGTCGCCGGACACGGCACATAAAGCATATTGGGAAAGAAAGAAAGACAGAAAGACAGAAAAGAGGTATACAGGAGTCGTGAGCAGCCAACATTCAGGGTGAGACAGGAGACAGTCAGGAGATACAAGACAAAACAAAACACACACAAAAATAGAACAAACATTACATCGGTGTTGACTTACATTTTGATGTGCTTTCATGCTTCATAATCATATTCACACACACACACACCAAAAAAAGTCAAATGGCGCATCAGTTTACGTCCATTTAACTTTGTTGGTTATTTGAGCTGTGGATCATTCAATACACACAGATAATGCAGAGACATGTGACTTTCACGCCTTTGTTTTACCAAGACAGAAAATGTGGATCACAACGTGTTCAGGAAGGAAAATGCAGAGTGAGAAGAAAGGCACCTAACCAGCAACTCGACTCGCGCTTACATCTACAGGTGGTGAAATCGGATCCTTAAACTGGGGTTGAAAGCACAGCACAGACACATGCAACACTAGGACATGAAGAGAACAGGCTGCAGGTGAACGTAAACTGCAGCTGCTGGCACGCAGGAAGAAGAAGTCGAGCAATGGAAAACAGAAGAAAGGGAAAACTGTAAGCAGAATTAACACGAGGTCTATTAAAAGAGCAGAAAGCTTGAGGGGGAACCGACAACAAGAGATTCCCTAAACAATGCCGAGTAACGCTTATCTTGTGTTATTCATTAGAGTCCAGCTGGAGGTGTCTGGTTTAGTAAAGAATCGAGCTGTAGAACTGGTTACCGCTCTGCATAGAGGAGGGGCGGTGAGAAACGGAAACAGAAATCAGCAGAAATGAACGGATTAATCGGCCATTTATTTTGGCGAACACCGAGGGCCGAGTCCCTGAGACAGGAGGATCTGGCGTGAGGAGTTATGATGGTGGAGAGGGAAGTATTCATTCGGTCCTTATCCTTATACAGTATGTAAAACGTATCATCATTAGATTGCTGCAAGGGCTGGATAGTTTCGATAGCATTGGAATATATATGTATGTTAGTGCCATTGTGGAAACGTTTTCCTCTTAGAACCTTTGCAGACACCGAGGAGCACACTGGTCCACAGTCTGATCATGGGGATACAGACTATGAGTGATTAGACTACGAGAAATCATGGGAAATCTAGCTATCATTTTAGTGATCATCATTTGTGCGTGGTAGTCTGGGAAAACCAGTCAGAGGTTGCTGTGGCAGAATTCTAGCAAAAACTTTTCTGCCTATAGCATACTTTACACGTTTAAGAAACCTTAAATATATTTTGCTGAAACAACCGGAAAATGTTGTACTTGCTGTTCAAAATCGTCTAGACTATCCCGCTGAGGCTTGTCCGAGTCTCTGATTCGTAGTTGAACAAGCAGGTTTAACAACCATCCATCTTCTGTACCGCTTTATCCTACAGAGTCGCGGCAGGGAGCCTATCCCAAAGGACTTGGGGAACAAAGTGGGTCCACCCTGGACAGGATGCCTACCCATTGCAGGGTACGATCACACACACAGTGGACAATCTGAAATTGCCAATCAGCCTACGATGCACGTGTTTGGACTGGAGGTGGAAACCCCAAAGCATGGGGAGAACATTTCAACTCTGTGCGAACAGGGCCGAGGTGGGAATCGAATCGCCAAGTGCGAGGTAAACATGCTAACCACTAAGCCAATGTTCTTTTGATTATGTGTGTTGTTCATTCTGAGCCCCACCACCTGCTGCACCACGCACATCAGCCGAGGAGAGATCTAGCTGTGCGCTTAACTAGCTCACCGCATGTTATTACACTATGATAGACACGTTTTTTCGACTAGTCAGATAGGTTTCCAGTTAATCCAAACATAAGATTGGGCAGCACATTTAATACTAATGTATGTATGATTTGGCCAGCCCTGGAATGTCAGCCTCCGATCAAGCAGTCAATAAATTTCAGAACTATATGTTGTAGAAAATGGATTGGCTCCCTGTCCAGGGTGTATCCCGCCTTGTGCCCCATGCTCCCTGGGATAGGCTCCAGGTCTCCCTGCGACCCTGATAAGGATAAGCGGTATAGAAGATGGATGGATGGATATTGTAGAAAATGTGAAGGGTTTTCCCAGGCCTCCATACGCACACACACACACACACGCAAGTGTAAAGTATTTGTATTCCCAGCTTATTCATTAAACAATATTTACTTTGATTTCCCAACTGTATGCATTAGTGGTGAGAATGTTTATCAGGCAAAAAATAAACCTGCATGTGTTTGCCAGGGTGTGTGTGTGTTAATGTCTATACTCACTCTGCTGTTGTAAAGGCCACCTCAAAGTTCTTCCTGCGATTGCTAGGGCTGAGGGTGGAGTAGTCGAAGGCCTCCGGGAAGAAGTTGTGCACCAGAGCGCAGAAGGCCATCCCATCACTCCAGCTGGAGGAGAAGTTCTGAATATCTACGTTCTGAGACAAGAAATTTGGGGGGATGGGGAGTGGAGGAGGGTGTGGGGGGGAGAGCTTTCAGTTATTCTGTAATCACACGTTCTAGCAACTCTTGGTTCTGAAACGCAGCTTGATACGAAACCATGTTAATGTTACTATAGAAATGAGAGCGTATTTCAGTATTGATTTTTACGTATATATTGCAATATAATATTAGTTAACTGCGCCGGTTCTAACCAGTTACCGTACAAAATACTATTCAACAGTGCTGTGATCTAAAAACAGCTTTCCCGAAGCACCACAAACGTTTTCAAGAACGTTTATGGCGTTTACTCACATCATAGTCGCGAGTCTTTGCTCTGCACCAGTCCAGCAGCATTTGCTTAATGGAGTTAGCGTTGGGAACCCCGAAGCTCGTGGAGCGCTGGACCTTCACCTGCGCGACTGGCGAGTTGCTGCTGAGAGTGATAAAATAAAAAATCTTTAAATACATATAATTAATTACTAATAACTGTAGGGAGAAATCTCAATGGCAAATTTTCAGTACACAAATGACTGTGATCTACACAAAATTCATGTGACATCATTTAATTTACACATCCGTGTTTATTTATACATGTTTAAGATACTTCTGGGAGGGGGGAGGGGAGAAAGAAAAAAAAAAAAAAAAGAGTTTAAATAATGAGCTAATACTCAACATCAAATAAATAGATTAATAGAAAAAAACAAGAGAGAGAGAGAGAGAGAGAGAGAGAGAGAGAGAGAAAGAAATGCAGCTCACCTGCCGCCTTCCTTCTCAAGCTTCTCGATCATTGCTTTCCGGGCCTGTAAGGCGGAGGTTTTTGGCATCGTCTGAGCCCTCATGAGCTCCTTTTTACGATCCGCTTGTCTGCGCTCCAGCGCCGCGTCGTCCTCACGATCAAACACGCTGAGAGACAAAAAAAACACATTCTCCATCAGTCAAATCTGACTGCAACGTCAGAGTGAAATGTGCAGACGGATCTGCATGAGGTCTTAGCCGACCTTCCGATCTTCTTGCTTGTGCTGGAGGAAGATGAGGAGTAGCTGAAGGACTTGCTCTGCATGGTCCCCCCTGAAACAAAACCAAACAAATATGCAGAAATGTGAAAGGGGAAATGTTCAGATTGACTGACAAGCTGAACATTTTTAAAATTCACAGTAGAGATGGAAACAAACGGCTCACTGTCAAACTTCTGTGTGTAACAGCTTTCCATGATGGTGCTGCGGGTCATCCTGCTGCCATCATCTACACACACACACACACACACAACACACACACACACACACACACACTTCAGAACTATGGGAGTACTCGTGTTTGAAAACACCCTGAATTATATTTTAAGAAATTTAAAGACAGCTATAACTGCGCTGATGAAATCACGCACCTGCGAAGCGGTTGGTCTTGGTGATCTCGCTGAGGGTAGAGCCATCAGCTGACTTCTCCATTTTCTTCACCACCATCTCTCCCGCGCCTGGCCGATTCTTCTGAGCTCGGTCGTCTCTCTGCTGCCGCAGTTCCTGCAGACGCAGATCCCGCTCCTTCTCCCTTTGGTCTGAGGAGAGACGGAGGAGAGGGACAAGGGAAGACGATTATGTTGATGGAGTTTAGAAATGTGTGACCGAGGGTCAGAGACAGGTTCGTTTTTGTGTAGAAGACCTTAAAAACCAATCGGAAACATCAATGCACGAGTCACACATTAGCACCAATACATTCAGGCGCTAGCAACTCAGCAAACTGAAACCATCTTATTAGTTAAAGGAAAACTTCAAGCAAAATAAACATTAGTTATAAACAGTGACAGCCATGTCTAGAGTAAGGTTTCCAGCGGAGACCACCCCAGTGACTCATCTTAGACACTGAAGAAAACTAAACAGACTACAATCTGTATCTTCTGAGGCAGAGAGATGCTGTAACCAAGTAGCACCGAAGGCATGCAAGTGCATAGGCACCATGTTGTTATATGGCAGCCAGAGTTGGGAGGGTTAATTTAAAAAAATATTACGTTACAGTTACAAATTACTTCATAAAAAAATGTAAACAGTAACGTAATCCGAGTATCACAATATGAAAGTAATATAATCTGATTACCTTTGGATTACTTTAAGGTCACACATGTAAATAAAGTCAAGAGAAAGGCAATATGAATCAAAAATACTTTTATTTAGAGCTTAAAATGTGTTCACTGTTGGATTTGTTTTAAGAAAATACTTAAATAAATGAACCAATAAAAGATCACTGTATCCCTGATGCAGGGAGCATTACAGAACAAAAGTTAGGGTGACCATATTATGGCTTTCCAAAAAGACAGCACTTTCTTTCCCCGTGTCTTAATAGTGTTCAAAACGGTGTTACAATGAACACACTTCAGAGACACACACTATTAGCATCATATAAATTCCTACTTCTTTTGAATGTCCATGGAATAAAATTAAAAATCAGACGCCACGAGTGAACACATTTTACCATTACATTACCATCATTTGGACATTTGAACGACCCTGGTAAACGAAGCAATGGGATAACATGAAATTAAAAACGATCTTATATGGCCATGGGCGTTGTTTTGACTCAGGACTGCTGTCATTTGCTGCCATTGTCAAGTAATTGTTTGAGTCCGTACACAACAACGCTTCATCTTCACGCGCTCACTGAGAGCAGACTAACGGTCGAGAGGCAGGAATTTGGCCAATAATTGCTGCAAGTCTTTTATAATCAAACACTTGATGTGTGAGAAGGTGGGAATTACAGAGAGAGGTTAAAGCAATGCAAACACACACGCACACACACGATGCAGTATTACACCATAAACACATCATAATGAAACTAAAGCCGAATCCCGGATATTTTCTCACATTTAGACACTTTTTTTTAAGGTCAGAAAAAGAGGACGTGTCCAGGAAAAAGAGGACGTGTAGGGGAAAAAGAGGACGTATGGTCAACCTAACGAAAGCATTTCAGAGAACAATGTTCATTTAATTCTACTGAATTAACTTCACACAAAATTTATTCACACATGCACCAGGAGGTTTGTTCAGTGAGTCACGACTGGTCAGAACTATAAACAAGCAGCTGGGTGTACTGTGTTATGTCAAAAGATTCAGTTCTTTGCTGTTAAATGTAAAAAAAAAAAATTTAAAAATAAAATTAAAAAAAATAGTAATCCTGATAGTATTCCCATATTTAATAAATGTATCTATAATCTGATTACTTTGTTTTTAGACGTAACTGTAACAGATTACAGTTACCAGTTATTTTTGTATCCTGATTACGTAACGCTGTTATGTAACAGTATTCCGTTACTCCTCAAGCCTGATGGCAGCCCACAGAACTGTCCGGTAAAAAATTGTGAACTTTGGCACACTGATTGGGGAGGGTCTAAGGAACATTCCTTAGACCGTATTTTTTGGGCCAAGTTCTGCCAACGCTCTAGTGACACCATCGGGTCAAATTTTGGAAGTAAGTTTATGGTCATCATTTTTGAACCCTCCCTGGATTCCCCGGGGTGAGGTGAGATCAGAGCATCCCAACTCATCACCAAATTTGGCAAACGTCATCTTCCGAATAGGCCTCACAAAAATTCACATAAATTCTCAAAATAATGTTGATATTTCAAACGGTTTGCCCATCACGTGGGCAAACAACAAAACTGAAGGCAAAGCTGCCAAACAGGAAGTGAAGCTGTATCTCAGCAACGACTTTGTGCAATGACACAAAACTTGGTACGCTACTTCAGGACCATGCCCCAAGGCTAGGCAAAACATTTTGTGACAGTGCCACTTACTGGTCAAAAGTTACAATAATATGCCGTAAATGCTTCCATTTTTGCTTTCCATTCCAAAACAGCCATTTTTCCTCCTCCACATTTTGTCCAATCTTCACCAAATTTGGCGCACATGATCTTAAGACCTGTCTAAATAAAAGTTATCAAAGGAACTCTGATGTTCAAAATCGTTCTCCCATAATGGACTGGCAAATGCATGAAACTACAAATCATTCTTAAATCCCTTTGCCTATAGTTATGACTGTGCTTTCCTGTGACTGTAACATGTCTGTGAAAGTGCAGCTCAGTGAGTCTGGGAGCTTGGTTCCCGAAAATGCTGCTGGCAGCTTTAAGTAATCATTCAATTTCTACAAAAAATTTTAAATAAAGTATGAAATCCAGGCAGTGAGAGAAATCGAACCGTCAAATATAAACAGTTCCACAGCACTTCTGAACTTTTGGTCAAAAAGACGTTGAAGGCGATGGTGCTGGTGAATGAATGACTAACAGAACTAACTTGTCTATGCTTCACAACAATAAACGGAAATATAAACCGATAAACGGCCTTGTTCTTAAATAAATGAAAAATTGTTAGCACTGGCACACACACAAACAGCAAAACATCTTAATAAGTAAACACTCCAAAACGTTTGTATGATAAATGAATACATTTGATCATGCAGTTGTAATTTTAATGGCATTCCTGCACCGCTTAAACACAGATTCCAAATGAGCAAACACACTGCAGGCACGTGCACACAACAACACACACACACACACACAAACTCAGGCAAAAGCACACGTGAGCCATGATCCTACCGAGCTCCTCCTGTGAACATCCCAGCCTGGCTTCTACAGGCACGAAAAGGAAATGAATGATGGAGAAATCAAAAAGCAAGTCAGGAACGTCGAACCATCATGTAGAAGGATATAGAGACAAGAGACTTATTTTCTTTTACCTCTTTTTTTCTTTCGGAGCTCTCTCATGGCTGCTCTGATCATTTTTCTCTCCTCAAAATCTTTGGAGTCATCAAGCTGTTCATAGCAAAAAATAAAGGAATCAATCAAATTAGCACCAGCACCACTCCTGGAGTAGTACATTCATTAATGTCATGCATGGTCACTTCTTATATACAGAACCATCCGAAATTAACGGAACGGCAAGGCCAATTCGTTTCAAAGACCAAAGAGATCAAATCAGACGGATGCGAGACGAGAGTTTAGGATTTCAGCCTTTATTTGGACGCGGATCTGGAGGTGTTAAACAACACAAAACCTGAACCTATTGTATCAGACCACCCAATTTGTGGGAAAGCAAAATTATAAGAACAGATGAGTCTTGAAGTAAATTAAAGTAAACACTTAATATTTGGTTGAATTTATTTGGCTTAGTGGTTAGCACGTTCGCCTCCAGGGTCCGGGGTTCGAGTCTAGCCAGGGCCATGTGTGTTCCTCCCCCAGTACAAAAACATGCATAGTAGGCTGATCAGCGTCTCTTAAGTGTCCATAGTGTATGAATGGGTGTGTGAGTGCGTATGTGATTGTGTCCTGCGATGGACTGGCACCCTGTCCAGGGTGTACCCCGCCTTGTGCCCGATGCTCCCTGGGATAGGCTCCAGGTTCCCCGCGACCCTGAAAAGGAGTAAGCGGTAGAAGATGGATGGATATCTCTAGCTTGCAGTAACTGCATCAAGCCTACAACTGTTGGTGTCTTCTATTTTGATGCTTTAGCAGGCTTTTACCATATCATCGTAGTTGTTTGTTTCTGGTAGTTTCTCCATTCAGTGTCGTCTTCAGGGGGTGAAATGCTCAATTGGGTTTAGGTCTGGTGATTGAATTGACCAGTTTAAAACCTGAAAGTCCTTTGTAGAGTCAGCAGTGTATTTTGGATCGTTGTCTTGCTGCATGATGACGTTCCTCCAGATTAATTTGGATGCATTTCTCTGTATATTGGCAGAGTTTTTTTCTGTAAACTTCGGAATTCATTCTACAACTACCATCATTATGAGTTCCATCATCAATAAAGATTAGTGAGCCTGTTCCCGAAGCAGCCATGCAAGCGCAAGCCATGACACTACCTCCACCATGCTTGACCAAAGAGCTTGCATGTTTTGGATCATGAGCAGATCCTTTCTTTCTCCACACTTTTGGTCTTTCAATCACGTTGGTAGAGGTTCATCTTGGTTCGTGGACTTTTGTGGCTCATCTCGGTATTCTCCAATCTGCCTTTCTGATTCTTACTGCTGATGAGTGGTTTGCATCTTGTAATATGGCATCTAGATTTCTGCTCTCAAAGTCTTCTTTAAATGGTGGATTTGATAAATTCATCTCTGCCTTGTGGAGATTGTTGGTGATGTCACTGACTATTGCTCTTGGGTTTTTCTTCACAGCTCTCACAATGTTTCTGTTATCAACTGCTGTTGTTTTTCTTGGCCGACCCGTTCCATGCCTGATTGTCAGTACAGCAGTGGTTTGTTTCATTTTTTGAGGACATTCTAAATTGCTGTATTGTCTATGCCCAATGCTTGTGCAATGCCTCTGACAGATTTTCCCTATTTTCTCCACTTCATAATGGCTTGCTTTTCTTCCATAGACAGCTCTCGATCATCATATTAGCTTGTCCTTTTTAACAACAAATATAGTCTTCACATGTGAAATGGAAGGCTAAAGCCAAGAGCAGATGCTCACACCTTTTTATTTGATTTATTTATAGATTTAAAATATCAATCGGACGGAACGCACCAGGGTAACAAGACACACCAGGGTCAGTCACATGTTCCGATATTTTTTGTTCGCTTACCAATTGGGTGGTCTGATCCGAAACGTGCTATGCTCTAGGCTGCTTAACACATCCACATACACAGGAAATATCAGGAAATAACACAGGATTCATCTTTTGATCTCAAACCCAAAAGTCTTCAGTCTGCAGTCAAAAAAAAAAGAATTGGCCTTGGCGTTCCAATAGTTTTGGAGGGGACTGTACATAAACTAGGGTTTAGTGGTCACGGTACCATTTTGTCCAAGATTTCCTCATCCTCGATGGCCTCGAGCTGTTCGGAGGTGAGTGTGCCACTGCTCACGGTGCTGCTGTGCGTGTCTCTTTTCAGCTGGGATACGGATGAACCGTTCTGGACCAGTGGAGCATCGCTGGCTCTCTGGAGAGCAGGCTCGATTGAAAACGTAGGCTCTGTTTCCATCTGTGAGGGACAGGGGCAGAAAAGAAAGGCTTATTATATCACTGTCATACATTTCTTTTATATATTACTGAAGTGGCAGCAAACAACTTTCAATAGGTGAATTATGAGTGTTTAAAAGAATAATACAAGTAAAGAACAGTAGATAAAAAATGGAAGTGTGTGTATGTGTGTGTGTGTGTGTGTGTAGGGTCTAGGGAGATTGTGTCTGTATGGGATCCATTCTTCCAGCTGTGTTTACACAAAGGCCATGGAAGCAGGCTGACATTTAGGCAGGCATGAGAGCTCGCCGATTTCTGCGAATGTTCCTGGGAGAGTGACCAGCCCGCGTGCCTGCTCTCGCCTCTCTCACTAAGCGTTCCAAATCAACTAGGAACTCCCCGTCCTGCCAGGTGGGATGAAGCGCGCTTTGCGAGCGAGTCGGTCGTGACATGGGGTGACCGATATGATTTGAGCAGGTCGGTCTACTGTACTGTATGTACGGGAACTGAAATAGCTCTCTAGCACCATCAACACCATTTTACTTTATTTATGTTTACACGAAGACACTCTGGAGTTCATCCTGCGATGTATTGTAATACTTTAGTGTGGAAGTAGTGTGCATCGGTCGTGAACTGGATTTACAGAGAAATATCCAGCGAATAGATCATACGGTTTGACCGCTGAGAATACGGACAACGCTGTAGGCAGCTCTACCGTACACACTACACGACGGTGTCCGTCACCACACGTTGCCCTTTAACAACCTCTAAATTACAATCGAGTTCGAGAGCTCAGATCAAGCTGTAAACACACACTGAATCGCAAAGTTATTAGGCTTGTTTATTAACTAACAAACTAGTCACTCTCACTGTGTGTGTGTGTGTGTGTCTGAGAGAGAGAGAGAGAGAGAGAGAGAGAGAGAGAGATGAACAGAAAGAGGTCGGGACATGGTGAGTGTCTTCAGTGATGACAAGTGAACAGGAAGACGAGGACCAGCTATAAACAGACCCGGTTTTCTTTCCATAAGCACACGTGCTATAGAATATTCGTGCAGATTTATTTCAAGTGGTCAAAATGTCAGCAAGGCTATGACAGGATGTGGGTGTTTTTTTTTTTTTGTCCTCAGCTATAAACACTGTAGATTTTCTTCCAGTCTCAGTGGACACATGTCCAACAATGACGGGTCCAAACAACAAAGTAAAAATAGCCCGAGTCTTACTGTGGAGAAAAAATTAATCTTGGCAAAGACATAAGCTTTTAATTGAATGAAGTGTCTGTGGGGAGAGTCCCGGACACATGATGTAAGAGTTGGCTGTGGTTACTTAAGTTCACCGTGAATTCATAAGAGTGACGTCCGGTCTATTCTTCTCTTATATACAGAAGGTCTTTATAAATGATCCAAAGCAGCATATAATAAGAACTTTTCGCTTTATTGCGTACACGATATACTGCGAGCTAAAAAAAAATTAAAAAAAGGTTCATTACCAACTTTCATGAAGGTAACTGAGTACAGCAAGTCCCAGTGCTAGAAAATGTACTGCTACTACCACAAAATAATACTCGGGTCACTGGCTGGGCAAAAACTCCTTTTGGTGCTGAATCAGACATGCTGGCCGCAGTTCTGATTAAAGAATCGTACAGAACTGAGCACTGTGCAGGATGAAGCTGTAGACCCGAGTCGTATGGAACTTGGACAGCAAAAGGATTAGACATGAAGAAAGGGCACAGAGGTTAACCCTCCCAGTGACAGCTGCTCTTATCTAGGGATAACGCTCGATCTTTTTTTGGACTATTTGTCTAGTGTAAATGCACAGTGCCTTAAGCTACATACCTGCACTATAGTGCATTGTTACTTACTTGAAAAGTGGCCTATAGGACAGTGCTTGCACTGCGCAGAAATGCGAGCCTGGCTACAAGCTGGCGCAGAGTTTTTGCAAAAGGGAAGAAAAAAAAAAAACTCATATGATCATAAAGTATACCATGCTGTTGCTACGAGAGAAGCAACCGGTCTGTGAAGATGTGGAGGAAGAGCATCGGAGGGCAAAGGTAGGCGGATGTGGGATGGGCTCAGGACTGCTATCAGATTGCACTTTGTTTGGAGGCTCGGGATCTTGATCCGGAGGAATTGGAGCTGCTGGAAGCCCAAGAGCATGACACAGGGCTTCTATCTGCCTGGCGAGTGTCTCCTGCTGGAGTCGTAATCGTAGATTCTCCTCGTGCAAGATAGCAATGGCTTCGACAGCTGGGGCAACCCGAGCAGCGGCCTCGTCAAGACGTGCGCTGATGTGCCCGCCAAATGCCTTGAGATCGCAGTGGATGTCCTGCACAGCACATTGGAGAGTGAGCTCCAGCCTGCACACTTCCTCATCGGCACTTAGTTCGTCCTTGTCTGGGGCGTCATCGACCAGAGAATCTGCAAGGAGATCTCCGATCACTGCCTCCAGCCCAGACTCTTCACACTCGTCGTCCAGGATGGTGAGGGGTGCGATCTGGTCTTCCGAGGTTCCCGTGAGGTCGAGGTCGACACCAGGCATGGTGAGGTTTGAAGATATTTTGGTTATAAGTAACGAACACACAGGAGCCTGGACTTGTGAAGGGTTCTTCCAAATCCAGAAACAAGTAATGGAAATATCAAAGCAAACAAAAGATGAAACCTTTCACTGGAGGTGCATGCAGCAGGCTACAGAGTTTGCTGTGACAGTCCCAGGTCTATATACCCCCACCACACACACACACACACACACAGGTCTTCTCTTCAGCTGGTCAGAACAGGACAGCCAATATCCAGGGCTGGAATGTAGTCACCATGGCTGCAAAGGCCCAAGACACCCCCTCCAGCTCAGGTGCCACAGCCGTGTCTATTTATCACCAGTCATTCCATTATTCTAGTGTATAAACACCCCTCAGCCTCTTCTGCTGTCTATTTAGAGTGCTTGCCCTTCACACCTCTACAAGCAGCCAACAGGCAGCTGTTGCTCAACAGGCGAAGTGTTTCTTTTCCAGTAACACACTGAATGAAGTGTGTGCAAGCGTTAAATAAACTGAAAGCCCGTTCTAGTCGAGTGTGATGACTGCAACAGACTTCGAGCTCAGAAATCAGATGTATGGAAAAAAAAAAACTCCAGGTATTCTACGGTATATCATTTTGTTTTAGCGTCCTTTTGAACGCTACGTCAAACGGCAGCTCAAGACACACTGAAGGAGGGTACTAAATACCCCTCTTCGGCATCTACCAGCTGATGCTGCTCTGATTGACGGAGGAGAAAGCAACGTCACCCTTCTAACCCAGACCCCACAGTCGTTTGCACGCTCTCAGTCGTCTCTTGTATTCTATAGAATTCTGAAAGAGAGGCAGATTAGATGTTTTCCAGTGGTGTTCTAAAAGCACAGGATCATCTATGATGAAGCCCCAGAATATTTCGGGTGGAAGGAAAACGCATTAACTTGCTATACGAACGCGCCAGCAGTCTCCCGTTCAGTGGAAAGTCTACATTTCAACAAACTCCAATGGTGTTGAGTGATGGATCATCATTTGGCTCCATGGGAAACTTTACATCATCGTATCCTTCCACAAAAAGTGTCATATACTCCACAATCGATGACATTCCTTGCCATAACTAAAGTGGGTTGGCATTTCAGTACTCGTGAAAATGGTATATTAAAAACAGCCCAGCTGATGCACTGAGCTATTTGAACACAGTGTTGCAACCTACAATAATATAAATAATTCTCTATTTAAACCCTTATATTTATGGCTCTGGTTCTTTACCAAGCCATAGTCTCCAAAATCAGAGCGCTTGGAACGGTAACGGATCATCCGAGGACTGGCAACTCTGCCAACACTTTACTTCCAGTGCAGCAGAAAATAACAAGACATCAGCTGAAGAACTGCAAACTAGAGTCAGTGTTCGAGACAATTAGATGATAGTAAACTATTAATAGACTCTAATAAGTTTATTACATTTTGGGAAAACAGTCCGTACAGGAATTCACTGCGATCGGTGCGGTCAAACATGCTCGATGGTGCTGTGGCTTTTTTATTTTAAAAAAATGTGTGATGCAACTTTTGTTGTTGCATGTACGACTGAAATTCTCTGCACAGTTGTTCGCGGTGAGGTTTTGCTGGTGAACGAGACCTTTTAGCTATAATCACGTTTGACGCACGTGAAACGAAGAGGGCCGAGTCCAGAATGCGCATTGTGATGATGTCACATGACGCGTCTTGGCCCAAACTGGCGAGTATTGCGGAGCTTGCTTGATTTCGCGTTCGTTTCTGCGATCGCCGAACCCTGGAGCGACTGGGAAAAGTGCTTCGAGGCATCACTGAGCTGTAATGTATACGTGCTGAATAAAGACTCATTATCAGAGTTCAACAAAACCGGAAGGTTTATTCGACTGAAGTGAATTACTTCAAGCAATTGTGTACATCCTTTAAAAAATGTACACAGTTTCTACAGATGAACAGATGCAGCCACACCTATTGTTGTGGATGCTATAGGTTTATATTCATTATAAACGTGAATTTTCAGAAGACAAGGTTTGCAGTAAAGGCATGCGAGTCTGTACAGGACAATAACATTCATCAGACAGCTGCCTGCGCAGAGACCATGCCTCTGATCATTCTGGGCACTGATAGCAATACATCGGTGCGGCCTATATCAGGCACGACTCAAAAAAAGGCTTCACCTAGCCAGAAACTTTGCATAAAAGAAAGAGGAGCCAGGTAAGAGAATAGTAAGAGAATGTTCTTAGTGTAACTTGTTTACAAATAAAAGAAAGAAAGAAAAAAAGTGAATATCTAGTGTCAGCAGATCAGATATGGAACAGTATATAATACTCCATGAATGGCAGACGTGTGTGTAACATGAACTATGACTGATAGCCATTAAGATATTCTTAAAAAATAAAAATAAAAAAATAAAAACTTTTATACTAATAACAGAAACCTTATTCAAAACATCCAATCTCGGTCAATTAAACAAACTCCATTGGTCGCCCGCTAAAAAGCTCGAGATCCTAATCTCTGGGTGTTTGTGCAAAATGTCTATTGCTTCGACTTCTTGGTCCATTTTATGGCCTGATTCTAGTTTTAGCTGGCTGAATAATGCCATTTAAAGGAGTGCACAGCTCCCTAATCTGTACTGCACATCAAAAGAAAGGGAAGCACATCGTTCGTGCTTGAGACCACCCAAACAGACCAAGGATGAGTTCCCCCTGATACCCCCCCCCACCCAAAAAACAGACCAAGGATGAGTTCCCCCTGCTACCCCCCACCCAAAAAACAGACCAAGGATGAGTTCCCCCTGCTACCCCCCACCCAAAAAACAGACCAAGGATGAGATCTCACTGCTATCCCACAACAGACCAAGGATGAGTTCCCCCTGCTACCCCCCACCCAAAAAACAGACCAAGGATGAGTTCCCCCTGCTACCCCCCCCCCCAAAAACAGACCAAGGATGAGTTCCCCCTGCTACCCCCCACCCAAAAACAGACCAAGGATGAGTTCCCCCTGCTACCCCCCCCCCAAAAAACAGACCAAGGATGAGATCTCACTGCTATCCCACAACAGACCAAGGATGAGTTCCCCCTGCTACCCCCCACCAAAAAAACAGACCAAGGATGAGTTCCCCCTGCTACCCCCACCCAAAACACAGACCAAGGATGAGTTCCCCCTGCTACCCCCCACCCCAAAAACAGACCAAGGATGAGTTCCCCCTGCTACCCCCCACCCAAAAACAGACCAAGGATGAGTTCCCCCTGCTACCCCCCCACCCAAAAAACAGACCAAGGATGAGTTCCCCCCTGCTTCCCCCCCCCCCCCCCCCCAAAAAACAGACCAAGAAAGAGATCTCACTGCTATCCCACAACAGACCAAGGATGAGTTCCCCTGCTACCCCACCCCCGGTGCGCTTCACTCTGACACAGTTCAATTATTATACTTGTTTGGCCATAACGTATGAACAGCTGTCATTATATCAAACCTCAAACCAAGCCAAGTAAAAATAGGTCTTTATGGCATAAACATTTACTACAGTAATAATTCCACTGTTCGTTTTTACCTGGGTCTTGATTTCAAGAACATAAAACTTTCGCGTCATTGTTCTGGCAGTTGCTCTCGCTTTCCTGATTCTTTGTCTGCTTTCCCTCTCGTGCATTTTCCCCAGACATTAATCCTTCGTTTGTCCAGAGCGCCTGTGTTAACCTGATGATTAGAGCTTATCCCTAAACGAGATTACGGCGCTGGCCTACAGTCCTCAGTGGAGGAGAACAGGAGTGTGGGAGAAAGGCCAGTGCGAGAGAGCGACGTGTGGAAAATCTTGCAAAAATAAATGCAAAGACGGAGATTCCAAGTCAAATGTAAATAAATGAGCTCGGCACTGCACTGCAGGTGGATTGATGTCTCGGGCCTCGCTTTCGCTCAGCTGTTTTTGAAAGACTATCGTGACGACCGAGATGGCTCTTTCACAGAATAAATAAAGAAGTATGCCAATACCTTGAGGGAGGATCCTGTCGAGTGGCTGGCGCTGGTGAGCTTGAATGGCGTTGCTCTCAGACCAAGTGTTAGCTCTGAAGGAAAATAAATAAATAAATACAGAAAATTTAAGGATATATACACACACGCACACGCTATATACAAATACACTCACCGGCCACTTTATTAGGAACCACTCTTCACCTGCTTTTTCATGCAGTTATCCAATCAAGTGGCAGGAGCATAATGCGTGAAAAGACATGCAGATTACAGGTCAAGCGCTTCATTTAATATTTACATCAATAATCATAATGGGGCATGGCTGTTGTATCTCCGTCTGCCGCAAGGTTTCCGAGACTGCTACCAGTGTTGCTTTTCTGCTCACCACGGTTGCAGAGAGTGAGTTACTGTAGCCTTGCTTTTTTATTATTATTATTATTATTATTATTATTATTATTATTATTATTCGACTGCTCACTGCTACAATAATGTTATTTTCTGCTTTCAGAGCTGTTAGTGACAAATCAATCATCAGTAGTGGCCCTTCCCATAACCTTGTTCTAACTATAGCAACAAGACGCCGACCGTATAAACAGTAATCCGTCAGAACTAAGCCAAGGCAAAATCTGATAAGGCATACGTCGCCTTCGCTAGAGATAGCCGCGGCACAAAAGGCTTACTGTTTGAATAATACGGTAACTGTTTAAGTTAAACAGACTTAAACGGAAAGTACATCTGTCCGTGTACATAAAGACTTGAGATGACCTGGGATAAGGTGAAGGCGGCCATTATTCGGTTTTGTAATCCATCGCACTGGCACTACTCGGAGTTTTAAACCTGGGAGATAAGCAAGTCGCATACCGTAGCTGCTAATAAAAATAAATAAATAAATAAGATAATACCAGGAGCGTTTTACGCTGTTCGAGCAAAGGAGGCGAGAGAGCTGGACAGACTAAAGGACTTAAGCGCCGCTGCATCGCTCTCTTCATGCAGATATGAAGCGAGGGCTCAATCCCACTGCACCACTATCAATCAGTACGTTTACATGGACAACAATAATCTGATATTAACCGGATTACGACGATACTCTGATTAAGAAACTAGCATGTGCACAGTGATTATTGATGACCTTAGTCTGATTAAAGTCATACTCGAAGTGAACACAAATGGAGTTAAGACACGTGGAGTATTGCTGTTTTAATCACATTATCAAGGTGCATTACAGACATGTACACACCTTACTCACACTATTAACGGCGTGTGAGAGTTTTCACCGCATTGTGCGACAGGACACGACCACACACGGTAGTGCTCAACCGTTTCATGGCAAACAAGAGAGCACGGCTGCGTCCCAAACCGCGTACTTACCTACTACAGAAGATAGTAGGTGAAATCCCTAGTACATAGTAGCCGAAATACTTGTACGTGGTTTGGGACGCAGCCCACGGCTTCAAGCAGTCATCTATTTGCACCTATAACATGACAAATAATTAACTACACTTGAAGCTTTCGTAAAAAATTAAAAATGAAACAAAACTGTATACGGTACCATAACGAAGACCAACTGTATGTTAACACGTGAAATTCTGGAGGGACGTCGGACGGCGTGACGTAATGACGTGCGCCGTTAATCGAGCTATGTTCAATAACATGTAAAACCTGAACATGAAAGGAATATTGTAAAAGCGACTCATGTAAACACCTTAATAAATATTATCTTACTCTAAACGTAGTCAGTGTGTAGGCATTGTGGGTCATGTAGTGACAAACTGCTGAAAATGAAAGACGTCGAGTATGAAATAAAGCTCGGAAGCCGTTAAAAGAGCGCGTGTTGATCCTAATTCTTGAGATGGAGTCGTTTGAGGGTGGATTTTTCCTTTAAGAGCGATATAAAGTCCTGGTGGCTTAGACAAACTCAAACGCTTGGTAAGATCGGTCCTCTCGCTTACTTCGCCAAGAATAAGTTCAGAGAATGGAAATGAATTACGGAGTAAAAACCTCATTCATCAACATCCACACAAGTCGTTACGCTGCTATTGCTTTCCATAAGGATTCGGTAGCAGTCAGGCTGCTTATTGAAATGATTTATTTATTTTATTTTATTTAAAGTACTAAAACTGTATTGAATGTCCACAACTCCACAGCGTCTTAGGATACTACCTAAAAGGACAGCAATTTAGCCTAGATCTCTTTTCCATCTACAGAGGGGAGAAGAAAAGAAAAAAGACAAAAAAAAAAGAGGAGGAAGAGCACGTCAGCGACGGTTAACGTTCTAATCTTGGCTCCGGCTCAAGGCGGCGATTTTGATCCCAGCTGCCGGCGGCCATCACGTCTCTTCCCTCCTGCTGCTTCATGCTTCGTGAGTAAAAAGCACGAGATAAATGACAGAATGGAAACATGGAGGCTTTCAAATATGCCCCGGACGGCTTCAGGATGCGAGGACGAGCAAAGTGCTTCCAAAAAAGGAAGACCGAGTTGTGGCACAGTGACACACACCTCACAAAAACACGCACCCTGAGAGAACACGAGAGAGAGAGAAAGTGTGTGTGTGTGTGTGTGAGCTGAGTGTTAGCTTTCTTGTGATTACAGAGACCAGGGCTTATCTGGTTGGCCTTCTCACAGCTGGTAAGCAGTAACCTTTAATTAGCGGATTGTAAAGTAAAGCTTTTAGTGCAGTGTCACACACACACACACACACACACACACACACACCCCCACCATGATTGTTAACACTGAAGACATCATTCGCTCTCGATGTTTAATCTTGAACAGTAAATATGTACCTCCATAATCTGCACTGAGCGACGGACTAACAGTCGAACGCCGTTCCTAAGCGAACGAGGCCTGGGCGACGCTTTAAACACAGCCATGTGGAGGGGAAAAAATTAATGAAATATGCACCGACACGATAAATGATATACTTTATAGCACAGTAATTATTGCACAATTTGTCATTTAAAAACAAAATGGTGTTTTGCCCCCCCACTGTTATTCAACTGTTTGGAAACGTTCAAATGACGTGCGGCATGATTTCCAAAATGGCTGCCAAACACCGTAATGCGCGGTTTCGCTCACTGAAGCGCCTCGACATCGCGTTCCATTTAACCCGATCCATTCTTCCCCGTGACGGACTGTTAAAGACATTAGGCTGAGCATTTTCATTAGACGTATTATAAAGGTACATTTTTAAAAGGAGAAAAGGGATCGCTGTTCGGCTGACCTCAACTGGGGGGGAAAAAAACATTAAAAAACAAAACAAAAACACACATCTTTACTGTGTCCTGAATTAAACATCCTTCACAATGAAGAAAATAAATAAATAAAAACGTGTTATAAAGCCGGGAACAGCAGCACATGTGGATTTATGGGACAAGCAGATTGTGCGTCTTGGCTATCGTTTTATCTACCCCTATGATTGATAGATCGAGAGAGAGACAGAGATAGAGACCGACAGAGAGAAAGACCAAGAGAGAGAGACAGAGATAGATAGATATAGAAACAGACAGAGAGAAAGACAGAGAGAGACACAGATAGATACAGACAGAGAGAGAGAGAGATACAGAGAGACAGAGAGATAGATACAGAGAGACAGACAGAGAGAGACAGACAGAGAGAGAGACAGATAGAGATAGAGACAGAGAGATAGATAGAGATCTAGACAGACAGAAAGAGATAAATAGAGACAGAGACATAGATAGAGATCTAGACATACAGAGAGAGATAAATAGAGATAGAGACAGACATAGATAGAGATCTAGACATACAGAGAGAAAGACAGACAGATAGAGACATAGATAGATACAGAGAGAGACAGAGAGAGACAGATAGAGACAGAGAGATAGATAGAGATCTAGACATACAGAGAGAGAGACAGAGAGAAAACAGCCTCTTTTTCCAACGACCAGATGAAATAAATAAATAAATAGCTAAATAAAAACCTCCCTACTGATGTGTATGTGTATAAACGCACCACGTACAACTGCTTCATGACTGGCGCTCTCTATTAACCGCCTGCTGCACGACACACATCCAGCACTCTGCATCATCACTAGGAACTACTTTTTACTAGTAGGACGAGAACATGCATGTGGCTTCACAGAAGCTCTTTAAAGATGCATTTCCATCAGGGTGCTCGTTAAAACGTTGTGGTTAAACGACTAGGTGCGCTCGCTGGTACTGAACCGTTCTGGTAGTACAGAACGGAAGCTGCTTTTTCCTCCGACGTGTCCGCGTGCCGCGGCGGTTTAGAACGCTTCTCAGAGCCTCAAAGCTGCACACGGCATCGACGTGTGTGGACTGCATGGAAGACAGACACGAGCACAGACCATCATGCATCATGCACCGTACCTGCTCTCTGCGAGGCAGAGCCAGCGAGGATCCGCGGCATCGCTCCGGACATCGACACGGCGGAAGACGAAGACGACGAAGTCTGAGTAGCGGAGGTTCTCTCATCTTTGATCTCGATGGTCAGGAAGGCCTTCATGTCGGACTGAGGATCTCGCCGGACTTCCTGCGCGTCTGGAGATGCTGTTCCCCTGGGAGTCTCGCCCTCTTCTGAGCTGCAAGAAGCACTCCTGACATTTTCATTACTGCTCTGTGGCCCGCCCACCGCGTGCTGCGATTGGTCGAGGTTTACCCCTCTGTCCGGAGGAGAGGTGGACAGCGAGAAGCACGGAAGGTTAGGAGAAGAGGAGGAGATGTCCTGAGAACCGTCTTTGGGCTCGGAGTAGGCGGTGTGTGCAGGGGACGTTCCTCTGTGCACGCTTCTCTGCACACTCCTCAGCGCCGTAGGAACCGCCGCAGGTTCTGTAAACTTGCGCGCTCGGTCGCGGACCGAGCCCCCTCGGCAGAACGACGGATAGGACGGCGGTTTACTTGCACGTACTGGAAAGAAAGCGGACACACGAATACAAAGACGAATACAAAAAGGACACAGTAAATAAAATTTTACAGACAAATGTACATGCAAAAGAAGAATTACAAATTACAGCCAGGGCGTGTCCCAAATCCTCTTAACCTTCTAACTGAAGCTGATATAGGATCCTTCTCTTCAAAGTCATAACAAAATAAAAGTAAGTGTGTGTGTGTGTGGGGGGGGGGGGGGGGGCATTACAAACTCGCAGCGTACTGGGAAGGCGCATGCATGCTGTGATTGCCCTATTCGGTCATGAGCACGAGTGAGGGATTTGGGACGCAGCCATCAGACAGTGGGGGAGGGACGTCTTGATACTGTATAGACAGGGAACACCTTTTTTTTTTTCTTCCCCGTCCTCCTCCTTCCTTGTGTCCGAGAAGCTTCGTTATGTTCCATGCAGCACGGAAAGTGAAAACAAGCATCGATCTTACATAGGTTATAAATATTAAAATAATACGACAGCAGGAAAAAGAAAAAAGAAAAAAAAAAGTGTCTTAACCAGTTCAAATCTGATTTCCTGTTTAAAAGGAATTAAAGATAAAAAAAATTACCTGCAGCATTTCGAACAGGAAACAGCGGCGTGTTTGTGCTGGACGTGTCCTAGGGAGAAGACAGCAAGCGAGACGTTAACTTTCACGCAACGTGGACGTAAATATCGATGCACTCGCTTGCAACATTATATGCAACCTGAAAAGGTTGGTACTTGCAGGATATGTTCGATCTAAAAGGTGCATTAATTCTGATTTTTTTTTTGCTTTTACAGAGTCCTGTAACTGGCCCAACCACCCCAGGGCCTTCTAAACCACCTTCATCTTGCCTGCTGTCGGAAATCGCGCTCTTCCTGAGCATTCTGGACAGGACATTAGTCGAAGCTGCTTGGCGCGTCACATGTGTTTAGAGAATATTCTCAAGCAGACGGAGCTGCAGTGGACTCTGAGGTGAGGTTTCGGATACGTGCATGGCCGTGGAGATGAAGTGGGGTCAAGGAGTAGACTACGGTTTTGTAATTTATCTTCAAACTGCTAGATCTAAAATTATCACCAGTGCACCTTTAAGAATAATAATAATAATAATAATAATAATAATAAATCACTCAACATATATACATATGCACACATATGTATATATATAAAAATATATTTGTTTATAAAGCTGTGCTTTGCATGCAGGGTATTTTCCCCTGGCATCCTTGACACTGACTTTTCTACCCCTGCTGTATGGAGGTATTTTCCAGACAGAAGGTTGGAGAGGGGAAAACTGGAGGCTAGTGTGTTTATTTAGCATGGTTACTGACCTCCTATAAAGTTGTCTCTCATTCCAATAAAACAATAATGTTTACGTAGTTGCCTAAACAAGGCCGTTATAAAAACCAGGACACGGCATCCGTGATCGGCGGACGTGATGAATTTCCAGCTGAACAGTACCTCCTAGTGGAACCACTATGACATTGTTGTGCGTGTTACCTTCTGCTTCAGAACGGCGTCTTCAGAGGAGTATTTGACGGCATGCCGGCGCTGTATGGAGTTCACGGCCCCGTCGGGCGCGTCTACGCCGTTGCTTTCGAGAGAACACGGCTCAATGGGAGCGTGGGCCTCCGTACCGGTGCCTGGTGACGATCCGGCGGGTCTCTCGTCCACTTGCTCCGAAGAAGCGTGCACTCTGGAGCAGGCGTGGGAACCGTGACCGCGCTCCGAGGCGCTGGAATCGGAATGGGTCCGGTACCGAGGTATGACCTCATCGGAGGAAGGCGCATCTAGCTCGGAGCGGGCGGTCAGAGGGCAGGACACCGCCTCCTGGAGCGGGTCGAACACTAACACCATGTCAGACTTAGAGCCTGAAACACACAGCAAAGGGATTATGTGCTAAAATGTTCTGCAGATGGCTGTGACCAGCCCTCGAGACACTTCGCTCAATACCTTTTTCCTGGGAAAATAATGTAGATTTCCTTCAGTTCGAGTCCCCTGCCCAACCCCCCCACCCCCTTCTACCACATTCACACGTGTTTACACCACACCGCACCCCAGACCCTCATCCAATTTACAAGGGAACACTCCAATTTGCATTCCTTCGTCTCATGCAGCAGTCGGAGGCGAGCGCTCACTGCCTGATCTAGTCTCAGATGGATACTGCAGTGTGTGGTAAAGGGTGAGAAAGGCTTACTCGTTCTCCTCCTCACAAAACTGAAGCGTGGTCAGCGGCACACACGCCCGCAGTCTGAAACCGGGACAACAACAAAACAAAAAAAAACCTTTTAAAAGCAAAACCAGTCACGCAGGGGCTTCCAGAGTCTGACATTTGAGAAAACCTTTTTGGAGCCTTAGTTAAAGAAAGCATAAGTGTGGTGGTGGTGGGGGGGCGGGGTTGGTGTATATAATTAAAAGGTTTTAGCACACAGAGGTCCACACACACACACAGGAAGTAAACAGGTTCCAAGCCTGAGAACTTCCAAGTGTTAGAAGGTTTGAGGGTGGAGATAAAGACATTTCCTGCCGCCGTATACGCAAAATGGGTGCGCGGCTGGAAGACAGGAAATAAGAATCCAAGCACAGGATGTGAAGGGTGGACTTATCAGTTCAATGATTTGAGGGTCACTTACACGCAACACTGTATTATGTACATTAGGACGAATTTGATAGAAGAGAGAGGAAAACAAATAAATAAATAAATAAATACATTGATTAATTCATAAACCTTTAAAAGAAGAAAATACGGAAAACACTAAAGGAACAGGTCATTCCTCTAAATTCCGCTTCAGACAGCCAGCGAGTGCGAGGTCGCACGGCCATGACGGTAAAGAGCACAGGCACTTATCCCAACTAGGTATTTAAGGTAATAAAAACGTCTGCACTGATCCCCGTCGTCTGTCGGAGACGACTCTACACTGATGCTTTTCACATCTGCTGAGGAAGTGCAGTCATGTCTCCGCCGCTGTCTCTCAGGGCGCAGTACGGAACGCGGTCGCTTTATTACTGCGTCTGCACGCGGTGTGTGTGTATGTGTATATATATATATAAAAGACATATACATATTGTATATATAAAAGAGAGAGAGAGAGAGAGAGAGAGAGAGAGAGATAGAAAATTGTGCCTTGTGCCCCTCGTGACCCTGTGCAGGATGAGCGGTACAGAAAATGGACGGATGAATGGATGCTCACTCATCGTTCACCCATGGTCTAACTCATCTTCACTAATCGTATGCAGGAATTCCCAATGCTGTCCTCGTCATCCCCAGCACATACAGCATGTTCTTGAACAAAAAGCCATGCGAACCATTACCTGGCAGCATAACATTACATCTTAGTAAAGAATATTTAACTAAACGTTTAAACGATGCTCGGTAAGTTTTTGTGTGCAGCAAAAAAAACGTTCAGATTACTGATGACATACAAACAGCAACTGAACAACTTATGACTAAACTATTAAAACAAACTAGAAAAGCACCTCGAAAACATGTGTCCTTCTGTCACACTGAAAGCCTTGGCAAAAGCCCAACACATTGTTTTCCATCTGCATACACAAAGCCACTGTTTTTAAACAATCGCAGCATTATAGAGAGACCAAACTGGCACGGAAGTCAGTCTCAGACGACTGGCCTCGGTCAGGTTTTACCCAGGTCACACGACGAGAGTTACACAATCCTAACCAACTCTGGTCTCTCACAGACTTTCTGTCCTGGATCATCCTTCGGTCATCAAACCACACACTGAACGAGAACACATTTATTTCATTTATATATATATATATATTCTTTAAAAGAGTTCCCAGCAACGATCCTGGTTCTCGGAAGCCGGACTCTAGAGAACATGTCCTCAGATCAAAACAAGTGACTTTGGTTATCGGTTGAGACGGTCAGAGACGGCCCGTGCTCCGTCATGCTACAGCCGACATACAGCATAAACAGACCTAAATATAAGGGGTTTGAGTATTTTGCACGCCTCACACCACACCACAGAAGAATCTGGGAAGGTTTGCGCTCCTGAAGAGAGGGGACTCAGAATTTAGCCTGGTTAAATCCTGCTGTTCCATACAGCTGGGTTCATCACGTGGCTGTAGGAACGGATTTAAACAGGACGAACTCCTGCTGCTCGGAGGTTTCAGGAGAAATGGCCGAGCCAAACCTGCAGACAAAAACACTGTGGAATCTTCCGGTGCGTTGCGACAATAATGAACAACTGGAACGATGTCAAGATTAATAATACTTTTGAAACCCGCGCCGTGAATTCAAAATCACGCCGAATTAGCCACGAGAAAATGTTCTGCAGGACTTTGAGCTCACATCCTGTAACCACGTGAGCGAGTCATACACCGACCACGCGTGTCCAAAACGCACATCCTACGTGAGCGTACGTGTTATTTAAAGCCGACAGGAGCGCACCACTGGGACGCGGCCACTCGAGGAAGCTTGCGTTTTGGCTTTAGCTGCGTGTTTTAAGGCTAAAGATCACACTGAAATGTAAACATCCTTCCAGATTCCTGCACTGTGATAGTGTGGAAAGGATTTCCTCAAAAAAAAAAAAACAACAACAAAATGTAAAAACCCTCAGAGTGGGAGTGCCACTGGAGCGCATTAACTTCAGAACAAATC
The DNA here is from genome assembly GCA_012411365.1 of Ameiurus melas. Classification (NCBI taxonomy): domain Eukaryota; kingdom Metazoa; phylum Chordata; class Actinopteri; order Siluriformes; family Ictaluridae; genus Ameiurus; species Ameiurus melas. The sequence continues at coordinate 15,747,742 of CM022773.1, read as the reverse complement.
CGCTGCTGGCGTAATTAGTTGTTTATGATTAAACTTTAAGATTGCTGACTCAGAAAAAAACAGAACGGTTGCGGTCTCTAAACAGATTTTCAGGCTCCGTGTGAAATCGCGTGTTCACCTCCACATCTCCCTTGTCCTCGCCCCAAACTTCCTGTTTCTTTGTGTCTCATCGAATAACAAAAACAGTGACTTCCCAAACTGTCTCAGGCCAAGTTTGGAGCAGAGGAAGGGGGAAAAAAAGCCCCAACGAGAGAGCGCAAAATTACTGGTTTAGAGGAGCTAAGCATAGACGAGCAGAACCACACATCTCGAGGCCTTGAAGAAAAACCACGCTGCGTAAACGCACTGGCGCACCAAATATAGCGAGCGAAGACAAACTGACCAGGTAGCGAACTCGCTTGGAGCTTACATGAACCAGGAGAGATGTAATGCAGCATGACCTGAGCAATTATTTCTGGTCATTTAATGACCAGTGTTGGTTGAACGTCTTAAGCGTACAGAGGTGGCCCTTCCCGCGGAGCCGGGACTACACCCTCTAAACAAACTGCAGCTCCAACCACATGAATCCCACGCTAGTCAGAACTCGTGTAATCGCCAGGATTTCAGAATAAATCACCTGCAAAGAAATACAAGCAACCGTAATAATTTCGTAATAAGTCGCGGTTTACGCTTAATGCCGTGCGCTGAAGTTTTTTAAGCAGTCGGATTGTCTATGGCGAAACGTTCACGGTGTGAACGTTGATGTTCAACTGACCTGTTCGCTGGGACTCTTGGCTCGGGCTTTGGCTGTGGAGTTTCTCAACCCGTTCAGACTTGTCCACGGTTTCCTTTGGCGTGTCCTGGAAGAAAATATATATTTTTTTTATCTATTATATTCTTTAAAATAAAAGTAAATGAGGAAATTCATGAAACCCAAGCATCAAATATTAGTGTCGGGTCGTAAAAGCAGACTCCTGCGCCGGACATGACGCTTTACCATAACCGAGCATCACTCAGACTTCTGAGCCGTGAATCGTTCCTGCCCAGGTCCCACGGTGGTGTTAATCAGGACAGAGAGAGACGTGATAAAGCAGGACATGATTGAGAAGCATTAATAAACCGACGGAATCGTAAAAACTGAGCTGAAACATGCTTCAACGGTGTACATCAGTGAGCTATTAAAGAATACTGCTAAAACCTGATAGGATACTGAGGACAAAGTGTCTCTCACACACCTATCTATAGTGTGCTAGAACAACTACTATAACAGCAGCTCGGACAGTAGGTCCATCTGTAAGACAGATCTTTCGTTTATATTAATATGCTCATAGTAGAGGTCGAGCGATTATGGATTTTAAGTTGAGCAGAACCTGCCGATAACCGATTAACCAACCGATCGAGTTGTAAAAATCCATACTGAAGGAAAACCGAACACTCCTGACCTTTATGACAAAAATAAACAGTTCTGACATGAATATTAAAACATACTGTACTTTTTTAAATGAAATTAATAGATAAATATTAATATATATGAATCAACTATTCGTAAATATTCACATCAATATTAGATATGAAAATATTAGACGTGAAATACAGGCCATTAAATTAAAACCGGACAGTACTGTAACAAACCCATTAGATGATAATGTAGCAATATCAGATCAATGTTTAGAGTGTTTTGCTCTGCTTAGAGAGACCGAACTAGCTACATTAATCTCTTCAGCCAATTCATCAACCTGCATACTAGATCCTGTACCTACATGTTTCTTTAAACAGATTTGTCCAGGAGTAATTGAACCGGTTTTAAATATAATCAATTCTTCCCTAAGCACTGGATATGTACCTAAATCACTTAAATTAGCAGTTATTAAACCCTTGATTAAAAAACCTGACCTTGACCCGTCCCAATTGTCCAGCTATAGACCAATATCAAATCTCCCCTTCATCTCTAAGATCTTAGAAAAGGTTGTAGCAAAGCAGTTATGCTCATACTTAGAAAGGAAGAACATTCATGAAATGTATCAGTCAGGATTTAGACCTCATCATAGCACAGAGACAGCGTTAGTTAAAGTAGTAAATTACCTTCTACTGACCTCTGATCAGAGTTGTGTCTCGCTGCTTGTGTTACTCGACCTTAGTGCAGCTTTTGATACTATAGATCACACTATTCTCCTTGATAGATTAGAAAATGTTGTTGGCATTAAGGGAAGAGTCCTCTCCTGGCTCAGTTCTTATCTGACCGATCGTTATCAGTTCGTAGATGTAAATGGTGATTTCTCCATGCGTACTGAGGTTACTTTTGTTGATATATCTGTAAAGCTGCTGCGAGACAATGTCTATTGTAAGAAAGCGCTATACAAATAAAATTTTGTTGAAAATATCAATAAAAAGACATCCAAACTGAACCAAAAAGTAGCACTCCAGACAACAAATAAAAATAGACACGTCCAAAATGAATTAAAAAACACTTCAAATAACAACAAAATTTGTCGGTTATTTCCGGTCGTTTTTATTTCGCCTCTAAAAGGCCGCTCGTGTGCTCCGTAACGACGGCAGACTCTTCTCAGCGCTCCCGTGACGGACGCAACCGGGAACGACGTTCTTTGTGGATCAAATCAGTCGACCTCTAGCTCATTCGAATACGTTGTCATTTCTATAGTAACGGCTCGCTGTCAGAGAGACATTTCATTCATGTGCAAGAGGACGGTAACAGCGAGTCCACGTATGCTCCTCATAACACCATCCCATCATCGATTATTTCCCTGATACAGAAGCCAGTGCGCTCGTGTTTTATCCCCTGCATGTGCGCTATAGTGTTCACAATTCAGAGGAAGCCACTAAAATCTCACCGTTTCGTTCTACACAACATAATGCATGTTAGGGCCCAAGGATGTAAACCGCTTTCGGAAAATTGCGAAGATCTGCAAACTAGTCATTTCTCCCAGCAACAAGCGCAGAAGTGAAGAAGAAAAAAAAAGTGATGTTTCATGTCATTAATGAAACTGATGAAGGAACGACTGGAAACGAGAACAGGTGTATGACGTGAGGAGACATGACTGACTGTGTGTGTGTGGGGGGGGGGGGGGATGAGTTTTCACAACATTAGACTACTTGTCTGGGGGGTTTTTTGGGCAAAACTGACAGTGACCTTGAACACCTTCTGTAACAGTATTAAGGGCTGCTATGGGACAACAAGAAAGAGCTCGTCTGTCATGACTAATAGCTTACAATTAGGAAGGGGGAGATGTGGGGGGTTAGTCACTCACGCCACGTGATACAAAATCACACAAAACTCCTCGTCTACTCGTCCAAAAAACTATTTAACAGCAAGAATTGCGTGTTCTGTTGGTCTTTCTTCAAACTAGCAGATTCAGCTTGTAAAGTTAAACTAAACTAAAGCAGACGGACGCTTTAGCCCTCCGTTTAAACCAGACACATTGTTAAAGGGGGGGGGACCCCAAAAAACGTGGAGGTCGTTAGGAGCAAAGGGAAATACATCAGTAACACATCAGTATAACCATATACTACAGTCTAATTACAGGAGCTTTCAGCCAAGAACACAAGAGAAACTCTCTCACTAATGTCCTCAGTCTGTGTGTGTTTGTCTTTTGCTGATTTAGCCCAGCCTTTGTGTGTGTGTGTGTGTGTGTCTCAAGTTTCCACACATGCTGTCCTATAGTTAAAACCCAATTTGGTTTTCAAATTGTGACCACAAACACCAAATGTACTGCACTGAAGCCTTTAGTATTAAAATCTCTCTCTCTCTCTCTCTCTCTCTCTCACACACACACACACACACAATCACATGAATGATATTTCGCACCCATCAGGCTGCTGTTCCTGTCTCATTTCTCTTTTCCTGTCCGGCTCAGAGCGGGTCGATGCTGCGAGTCTGGTGTGTGCATTGTACCACAGCGAGTGGCAGACTGCATAATCGATTCACACACACGCATATACATACACACACGCACCCCTCATCGATAAAAAATCAACCGAGAAGTATTTAAAACATGAACTCATTCCAAATCACCTTAATAACAAATCTATCCTGAACCATGATTCAAGTCAATGCAATAAAATGCATCTCAATTTAGCCTTAAATTTGGCAAATGTTAAAATAGTAAGCACACACCAAAAAAAGAAAAGAAAACAAAATAACAAAAGGTGTGTTAGTTTTTTTTCTTCTCCACAGCGATAAAGTAATATTTACCCTTCCTGTCCAGGAGCTGCTGTCTCGGTCTCCTCCAAATTCCAGCATGTGCAATGCACAGAATGAGTCGTATTCTACCTCTGTGACAGTCTAGCCACTCCCACACAGACACTCCTCCCCCATCAGCCTGACACGCCCCGCCCACTCTGTTCTGTTTCACTTGGCTTCCTCGGGTTCTCCGTCTCCTCCTCTTGCAGGTAGACGGTCACGCAGCGTTTAAAGCGTCATCCCTAACGAACCGTCAGTCGTCGTCTGCTCAGTTCAGACCTTGCTGTTCGAGTGACCTACAACTGCAAGAATTCCAACCGGGGCCAGAACCCGAAGCCACCAAACCACTACACTCGCTGTTGTAGGACTGAAAAACGGGTTTTAACTCACACCTATAATTATACCACCCATAAATCTGCTTTATAACAGTCACGGTTAAATTTATTCCTACTCACTCTTACATAGTTCTGGCTGTAAATGTGGCATCTTTCATGCGGTACTGAATTGAGCACTCCACAAATGTCTTGGAAGTTTGGAATTTGCACAATTTCAGCAAGAAAACTCTAAAGATGTCATTAGAAGGGAGAAAGACGGTTGTGGGGAGTGAAGAGACGACAGCCAGCGAAGGCAATGGATTAAAACAGCGGCCAAATTTTTTCTGTCTGCCTCCAAAAATGTTTATTTTTCCTCGAAACCATTTCTCCAAAGTCAGCATGAGCGTGAGACCGGGTCAACGATGAAAGCCAGGAGCTATTATTTATTTGTGGCATGTTCTATATGATTATTGTGAGCTGGGGAAAAAATAATAATAAAAATGTGTGCATCAAATAAAATGCAACCTTTATTACAAGAATATTTGTGTTCCAGTCCACAAGATATTGATATGTCCCCGTGTCTCTTCAAGGCCTCCAGCCGTCCCACATATTTGGCAGATTCCACCCACGGCACATGTGATTTTACTCTGACGCTGACATAGGTGTACTCGGGCTGGAATTTCACGTGGGTGGATTGAAGTGTAATTACCAAAATACCTCGAAGATTAATGACGGAAACACGGTTAAGCCTAGGACACTGACATTGATGGACAGGTCATCATAATTGGATTTATTTATTTGTTTGTTTTCAAACCTGAAACGCAAAACTGAAAGCGCACAGCAAAACAAACCAGACTTTCAGGAAGTAAAATGTTCTGCTCACCTCATCATAAAATGTAAAGAAATGGGGGGAAAGCTGTAGGATACGTAATCGTTCCTCCACCCAAAAAAATAAGTAAGGCACTTCCTTAACAGTAAGAAAGTAATCCAGTTCGCAGTGAGCACACGTGAAACTCCAGACATCCCGAGCTCGGGATCCAACCTGGGAATACTGGAGCCGTGAGGCAGCTGCGCAAAAACTAGAAAATAACAATAATAAATAAATACATTTAAATCCACAAACTGTAAAAGCAACCAGAGGCAGAGAATCGTATTGGATCTCCAAATCTCGTTTACTGTCCAGAAAGGTCAAATCGGTGTATTAGAGGACGAGAACAATCCTGTCTGAAAGGAATTACAGTGGCGACTGTAGCAGAATGAACTCCATTCTTCTGGGAAGGATTTCCACTAGATTTTTTGTTTTTGATTCGCCCACTCAGCCACAAAAGCATTCGTAAAGGTCAGCGTTCCTTTTTAGAAAACCAAGAAATTTGATAATGGGTGTGTACAGTTTGTGAGTTTAGATGCCTTTTGAACTTCGTGTATCTCTCTCAGTATACTGAAGATTTCTTATAAGAGGGGGCTAGTTACACGACAGACCAAAAAAGCTTAATGATAAAATCACTAGGCAATGGCACGACGAGGTTGTTTTTTTTTTGTTTGTGTGTGTGTGGTTTTTTTTATTTCCTTCATTCTGCATTTACAACTTTAACTTTCAAGATGAAGATTGAACTTTGGGTGACCATCGCCTGCAGAGATCCTCAGAAGTAACCACTGGGTGGTGGTAAGTGCTACACAATGTACAGGAAAGCTTTACATGCTGAAGCACTCACCGGTTAAACAGAATTAATGGGACAGATTAATCTCGCATTCTTCACATTTCCGTGAACACTGAGGTCTGAGCCTGTTTATGTATTTAAGAAAGTGAGCCAGATGTGTGAGTAAGAGGTGTTAATAACAGTCTGGTGAGTCATATCACTGTCGTAACGTTGCGTATGAGTTTTCGGCGCAGTTAAGGCTGCCAGGGTTGTGATGACAGAATTATGGCTGAGATGTTTGAACAGGTATACAATACGATGAATAAAGGGATGTGGAGAAGGTGATCATTTCCTTCAAACTCATCCGATTTGCTCTTCCCTGGAATTAGATGTGATTTTTTTTTTGTTCTGCTTCTACTGACATTTTCACTCTATACGTCTTCTCAAGAAAGTTCAAGCTGTTCATTTACAGTTAAAGACGTCCTGTATTTCATCATCATGAATAAACGCTTTCAGCAGAATAGATGGGGAGTTTCGGTATCCAATTAAATATAGTTGAACTGAAACCTATACTAATCTCAAATTCTTCTTTTTTTTAAATTAACTATTTTCATTAAACTTGGGGTCTACGAATTAAGATTACCTAGGTCTTCAAATATCAAAATCATACCTTCTGAATAAAATCATCTCAACCTGCTGCTATAGAAGCAGCTTTGTTTGATCATTTATTCATATTTATAGTAACTTTAATAGTTTTGAGTATAATATATACAATAATAAGCATTATACCCTTATAGATAGCCTAGTTATATATTAGAAAACGTAATAGAAAATTTATTGAGATAGAAATCCGGTCAATGATTCAATTATCACAAAGTCAATATAATAGTGTGTTTCAAATCAGTATAGTATAACGGATGTAAAGTCAGAATACAGTGCTGTGAAAAAGTATTTTTTTGTCGCATACGAAATAGTCTTCAAACAAAATACAACATAAAACAAAGGCAACCCGAGTAAACAGTTTTTATTCATCTTTTTTTTTTACTGAAGCAAACAAAAAATTATCCAACACCTATCACCTGTGTGAAAAACTAATTGCCCCCTTTAAACTTAAATCTGATTGTGCCACCTTTAGCAGCGATAACTGCAACCAAATGCTTGCGATAACTGGGAGATCAGCGTCCTCACACCATCACACTTCCACCACCATGCTCGGCCATAGGTATGATGTGGTATAGATATGACCCCTGTCTTCCAAACAGTTCCACTTTCAACTCATCAGTCCACAGAACATTCTCCCAAAAGGTTTGGGGATCATAAAAGATGTGTTTTGGTAAAATTCAGATGAGCCTTAACGTTCAGGGTTAGCAGTGGTTTTCACCTCGCCACTCTTCCATGGATGCCATTTTTGCCCAGAGTCTTTCTGATAGTGGAGTCATGAACATCGACCTTTACTGTTGCAAGAGAGACCTGTAGATCCTTTAAATGTGGTCCTTGGGACTTTTGTGACTTGCTGGATAGTTGTGCCCTTGGAGGAATTCTGGAAGGTCGGTCACTTCTGGTAAGGTTCACTACTGTGCCAAGTTTTTCTATTTGGAGATAATGGCTCTCACTGTGGTTCTTTGGCGTCAAAGAGCCTTTGAAATCACTTTCTTCCTCATAATTTCTGGAATTTCTTTCTATTTTTGCATAGCGTGACATTGTGCAAGACCTTTTAACCAACCTCATGCCATTGAAAAAGTTGTATTTAAGTGTTGATGTGATTGAACAGGGTTTGCAGTAATCAGGCCTGGTTGTGTCTAGTCTAGCTAAACCTCATTATGAATGCAGTCTCATAGATTTGGTGAAATAGTAACTACAGGGGCAAATATATTTTCACACAGGCCCAGTTGGTTATGAATACATTTTTTGTTTCAATAAATAACATCATTTAAAAACTTTATTTTGTGTTTACTCAGGTTGCCATTGTCTTAGATTTTGTTTTAATGTCTGAAACAACTTATAGTAGTGTGTAAAGGCAGTACAGTATAGTAGTGTGTAAAGGCAGTACAGTATAGTAGTGTGTAAAGGCAGTACACTATAGTAGTGTGTAAAGGCAGTACAGTACAGTAGTGTGTAAAGGCAGTACAGTACAGTAGTGTGTAAAGGCAGTACAGTATAGTAGTGTGTAAGGGCAGTACACTATAGTAGTGTGTAAAGGCAGTACAGTATAGTAGTGTGTAAAGGCAGTACACTATAGTAGTGTGTAAAGGCAGTACAGTACAGTAGTGTGTAAAGGCAGTACACTATAGTAGTGTGTAAAGGCAGTACAGTATAGTAGTGTGTAAAGGCAGTACACTATAGTAGTGTGTAAAGGCAGTACAGTACAGTAGTGTGTAAAGGCAGTACAGTATAGTAGTGTGTAAAGGCAGTACAGTACAGTAGTGTGTAAAGGCAGTACAGTATAGTAGTGTGTAAAGGCAGTACAGTATAGTAGTGTGTAAAGGCAGTACAGTACAGTAGTGTGTAAAGGCAGTACAGTACAGTAGTGTGTAAAGGCAGTACAGTATAGTAGTGTGTAAGGGCAGTACACTATAGTAGTGTGTAAAGGCAGTACAGTATAGTAGTGTGTAAAGGCAGTACACTATAGTAGTGTGTAAAGGCAGTACAGTACAGTAGTGTGTAAAGGCAGTACAGTACAGTAGTGTGTAAAGGCAGTACAGTATAGTAGTGTGTAAAGGCAGTACACTATAGTAGTGTGTAAAGGCAGTACAGTACAGTAGTGTGTAAAGGCAGTACACTATAGTAGTGTGTAAAGGCAGTACAGTACAGTAGTGTGTAAAGGCAGTACACTATAGTAGTGTGTAAAGGCAGTACAGTACAGTAGTGTGTAAAGGCAGTACAGTATAGTAGTGTGTAAAGGCAGTACACTATAGTAGTGTGTAAAGGCAGTACACTATAGTAGTGTGTAAAGGCAGTACAGTATAGTAGTGTGTAAGGGCAGTACAGTACAGTAGTGTGTAAAGGCAGTACACTATAGTAGTGTGTAAAGGCAGTACAGTACAGTAGTGTGTAAAGGCAGTACACTATAGTAGTGTGTAAAGGCAGTACACTATAGTAGTGTGTAAAGGCAGTACACTATAGTAGTGTGTAAAGGCAGTACAGTAGTGTGTAAAGGCAGTACAGTATAGTAGTGTGTAAAGGCAGTACAGTATAGTAGTGTGTAAAGGCAGTACAGTATAGTTGTGTAAAGGCAGTACACTATAGTATTGTGTAAAGGCAGTACAGTAGTGTGTAAAGGCAGTACACTATAGTAGTGTGTAAAGGCAGTACAGTATAGTAGTGTGTAAAGGCAGTACAGTATAGTAGTGTGTAAAGGCAGTACACTATAGTAGTGTGTAAAGGCAGTACAGTAGTGTGTAAAGGCAGTACACTATAGTAGTGTGTAAAGGCAGTACAGTATAGTAGTGTGTAAAGGCAGTACACTATAGAAGTGTGGAAAGGCAGTACACTATAGTAGTGTGTAAAGGCAGTACACTATAGTATTGTGTAAAGGCAGTACAGTAGTGTGTAAAGGCGAGTACACTATAGTAGTGTGTAAAGGCAGGCACACTATAGTATTGTAAGGTTAAAGGCAGTACTATAGTAGTGTGTAAAGGCGTACAGTATAGTAGTGTGTAAAGGCGGTACAGTAAGTAGTGTGTAAAGGCAGTATACTATAGTAGTGTGTGTCTAAAGGCAGTACTATAGTAGTGTGTAAAGGCAGTACAGTATAGTAGTGTGTAAAGGCAGTACACACGTAGTGTGTAGCACTATAGTAGTGTGTAAAGGCAGTACAGTACAGTAGTGTAAAGGCAGTACAGTACAGTAGAAAGCATCACTATAGTAGTGTGTAAAGGCAGTACAGCAGTAGTGTGTAAAGGCAGTACACTATAGTAGTGTGTAAAGGCATCAGTACAGTAGTGTGTAAAGGCAGCTATAGTATTAAAGGCAGTACACTAGTAGTGTAAAAGGCATAGTAGTGTAATTAGTAGTGTGTAAAGGCAGTACAGTACAGTAGTGTGTAAAGGCAGTACACTATAGTAGTGTGTAAAGGCAGTACAGTATTCACTAGTAGTGTGTAAAGGCAGTACACTATAGTAGTGTGTAAAGGCAGTACACTATAGTAGTGTGTGAAGGCAGTACAGTACAGTAGTGTGTAAGGGCAGTACACTATAGTAGTGTGTAAAGGCAGTACACTATAGTAGTGTGTAAAGGCGCACAGTATAGTAGTGTGTAAGGGCAGTACACTATAGGTGTGTGTAAAGCGCAGTTACTATAGTAGTGTGTAAAGGCAGTACACTATAGTAGTGTGTAAGGGCAGTACAGTACAGTATGTAAGGGACAGTAGTGTGTAAAGGCAGTACACTATAGTAGTGTGTAAAGGCAGTACAGTACAGTAGTGTGTAAGGCGCAGCACTATAGTAGTGTGTAAAGGCAGTACAGTATAGTAGTGTGTAAAGGCAGTACACTATAGTATGTGTAAAGGCAGTACAGTACAGTAGTATTAAAGGCAGTACACTATAGTTGTGTAAAGGCAGTACAGTATAGTAGTGTGTAAAGGCAGTACACTATAGTAGTGTGTAAGGGCAGTACACTATAGTAGTGTGTAAGGGCAGTACAGTGGTAGTGTGGAAGTACACTATAGTAGTGATTATAGTAGTGTAAAGGCAGTACACTATAGTAGTGTGTAAAGGCAGTATCAGTATAGTGTGTGTAAGGGCTACACTATAGTAGTGTGTAAAGGCAGTACACTATAGTAGTGTGTAAAGGGCAGTACACTATAGTAGTGTGTAAGGGCAGTACAGTACAGTAGTGTGTAAGGGCAGTACACTATAGTAGTGTAAGACACTATAGTAGTGTGTAAAGGCAGTACAGTACAGTGTGTGTAAGGCACTATAGTAGTGTGTAAAGGCAGTACAGTATAGTAGTGTGTAAAGGCAGTACACTATAGTAGTGTGTAAAGGCAGTACAGTACAGTAGTGTGTAAGGCAGTACACTATAGTAGTGTGTTAAAGGCAGTACAGTATAGTAGTGTGTAAAGGCAGTACACTATAGTAGTGTGTAAAGGCGTAAAAGTATGTATATGTTAGAACTAATAAGGCAGTACAGTATAGTAGTGTGTAAAGGCAGTACACTATAGTAGTGTGTAAAGGCAGTACAGTACAGTAGTGTGTAAAGGCAGTACACTATAGTAGTGTGTAAAGGCAGTACAGTATAGTAGTGTGTAAAGGCAGTACACTATAGTAGTGTGTAAAGGCAGTACAGTACAGTAGTGTGTAAAGGCAGTACACTATAGTAGTGTGTAAAGGCAGTACAGTACAGTAGTGTGTAAAGGCAATACACTATAGTAGTGTGTAAAGGCAGTACAGTATAGTAGTGTGTAAAGGCAGTACACTATAGTAGTGTGTAAAGGCAGTACAGTACAGTGTGTGTAATCACTATAGTGTGTGTAAAGCAGTACAGTACAGTAGTGTGTAAAGGCAGTACACTATAGTAGTGTGTAAAGGCGTACATTAGTGTGTTAAGGGTACACTATAGTGGTGTAAAGGCATGTTGTGTAAGGTTGTGGTAAGTCAGTGTGTTAGGCAATACACTATAGTAGTGTGTAAAGGCAGTACACTATAGTAGTGTGTAAAGGCAGTACAGTATAGTAGTGTGTAAAGGCAGTACAGTATAGTAGTGTGTAAAGGCAGTACAGTATAGTAGTGTGTAAAGGCAGTACAGTATAGTAGTGTGTAAAGGCAGTACAGTATAGTAGTGTGTAAAGGCAGTACAGTATAGTAGTGTGTAAAGGCAGTACAGTATAGTAGTGTGTAAAGGCAGTACAGTATAGTAGTGTGTAAAGGCAGTACACTATAGTAGTGTGTAAAGGCAGTACAGTATAGCACGTATAAAGGCAGTATATCATGTTTAAAGGCGCTATAGTAGAGTGTGTTTACATGCAGTATAGTATAGTATGTTTAACGGCAGTATAGTAAAGTGCATTCACATCTAGATCTAAATACCAGGAAATAAAAGGTGAAATTCTAGACTCTCATATCCATATTTTGATCTCAAACCCAAATGTCTTTGGTGTAGAACACAAACAAATGAATTGGCCTTACCGTTCCAATACTTTTGGAGGGGGCTGCGTGTACTCAATGTTTTTCAATAGAAACTTCTATTCAATTATTTTGTTATGCAAAGTTTGTTGTGTTGCTACAAACATGTCTGCTACTGTTTTATTAACAACCTCTTAAATTTAATCATCTAATCCCCCCCCGCACCCCAAAAAAAAAAAAAAAAAAACCCACACAATTAGTGATCAAAGCTCAAAAGGAGCACAGTCATTATGTTATGGGACATGTTCTGTCCAAAAAAACAACTCTGTAGAAAACTTTCAAACCACAATGGAGAAAAAAAAAGGCTTGCAGGTTAATTCACAGTGTTATGAAATGAAAGAGAGAGCTAAGCTCATACCTTAATACTTTTCTTTATATACACTGCCATTAAACTTCATCATTCATAAGCACAGAATTAACTTTCAATAGCTGTTTGTGCGAACTAAATCACATGATTAGCCCAGTTCTTGGAAGTCAGACTCAGTTTTAAGCCGTGAGACCTCTGGTTAAAACGTTTATTTTAGACTTTCTGTTTATGGTTATGTGGTGAACCGAGAAGTTTTTTTTAGTGCTGATGACCTAAATACAAGAGTCCTGAAGAGCGTCTGATTTTAAAACCAAACCATGGTGCAACTCAATTAAAAGGTTTTGTTTTTTTCCCCACACAAGTATCACTGGTGGTCAGTTGAGGTAAATTCCAGAGGAATAAACATATAGTGAAACCAAAACAATTATGAGACACCAATTTAAAGAGCCACCATACAGCTATTGTGCACAACACCACTGGAATGAGACGGCAGCATTCCAGAGACGGCACTCGACATGCTTTGCGGGAAAGATCAAAAACGCGGTATTTTTACGTAGAACTACGAACTGGAACTAAAAACCGTCTAGAGCTACAGCAATAAGCTTTTAATTAAGAAACCAACTCTAAGCAGAATCCGCGATTTTTGTGGGAGAAATTTGATCCTTGGGGCCAAACGCTTTGTGTCTGAACTTCTGATGTGCAGATTTTCTGTAGTGTTTCTATTTGACCAACTATTTGAGTAAACAAAAGTATTATTTCTTGTTATACTTGGCCTGATGTTGGCACATAATATAAGCATTGTGTGTGATATATATATATATATATATATATATATAAATAAAATCCCCCCCCCCCCAAATAGGACCACATGCTTCCTCTGAAATAGTCACCAATCATCGCCTTCCACTATTCACTCACCTCCAAGTCCAAGCTTCTTTGAGGCTTTTGTTGTTGCCCGGTCAAATGAATCTTCTCTAGTGCACCTGCTTGAAAGCAGATAGGTATAAGATATATATCCATGCTAACAACACCGTGTTTCATTCAAGCATACAGCACGGCATGTCGTCCATACCCTCAATCTCTTCATCTCTCAGTCTGCGAATGGCTGCACGGATGAGTTTCCTCTCTTCGTACTCTGTGCTACTACGCAGCTACAAACAAGACAGAAAAAAAAGAAAAGAAAAAAAGACAAGCGGGAATCAACAGTATTTTAAAACCAGGAATTAAATATGCTCCTCAAAAAACTACTTGAAATATTCTGTCAAACAGATTGAAGTAATAGTTTCTATTAGTTTTCCCTCTGTAATAATGTATTTGCGTAATATACGGTATATTTCCTCAGTCATAATACTCCACATGGGTATTTCCAGCATGTTTCATTTCCAACAAACCTGGGTTTTGCTTCACACATGGACATATTATGTTGCTTTATTTTCTATGTTCCTTTCCTTAAAATCTGTGCCTGACGGACTACAGGCTATTTGCTTTAGCCGTTTGAATACTGTATACAGAACGATATTAAAATCATGAATTTATTTGCAGAGCTGCAGAATACTGGTGTCCAATACAAAGAAACGATTCATGCTGCAATCTGTCGTGGGGGGAAAGGAAATTTTTCCAAATTTTCCAGCGTTTCAGGCTCAGAAAAACATGGCTGCCCAGAACAAGATGATCTCTGGGGATGGCTAGTCTCTGAATTTGAGAAACATATATAAAGAAAGTTCATGTCGAGACAAAAACAGCGTATGAGATTGAACTGTGTTGTTGGTCTTATCACGTTCGTGTCTTTGGACTTAGAGCAAATCGCTGGAATTACGTTGTCACTCTGAACTTACTGTACAGTATAAAGTGATGGAAAGGGAAATATGTTTACTGTCGACTGTGCATCACTATATTGTTGTGATGTCAGGTGGGTTTACGGCACTGGGTGGATGCGGCCCGAGTTCCCGACTGGGAACTCCGAGTATTCCGTTGTAGTTTTCAATGGATTGAAGCATTATACCACCGGTAGCTGCTAATAAAAGCTATAAAAACCCCATGTAGATATTATTTTCCCAGTGAATCGTGCGCGGCAGCCGTACCGACTCCACTCTGAGAGACATTTCCTTAAAGATCTAGCGTACTGCACTTGATGAAAGTGGTTTACAATTTTCTAGATTGCAAAAAACGACTAAATACGGCATGCCTCAGCACTCAAAGACGTTTCCCCAATGTGCAGGCAAAAGCTGCTCATAAAATCACAGACATATCTACCCAAAGGGGACTAAAAATATCAGACCACCCCTGAATTTGGCAAAAAAAAACTAGATATTTTGGGCTGACATTTTCTTAAGGGTGGAGAGAGAGAAAAACACAGACCGTGCCGAGCCAAACGCTGTACGTGTAGCTATTTATAGAAAACGTCATATAATGTGGCAAGATCCATAACTGTTGTGGCGGCCTGGGAAAATCCTTTACATGGTAAACATTTATACTACTATATAAGCCTACAGTTCGAAAAACTGCACGGGTCTCAACCACAAGTACAGTGAAGAGAGTGAAAATTTGTATCTGACAACTTGATCAAAGTGTGATGTTCGCAGTGTGAGGGAAAACTCACGTGGCAAGGTAATAGACATCTTTACCACGGTGTCTGTTAACTCCTAAACTAACACCATCTTCACAGGAAGCTAGTGTAAAGGAGTTTAAAAAGTAAATATAAGCAGTACCAGTATTCAGCTACAGCAACAGCTAACAAATGTTTCCCAGGTCACCGTGCATATTAAATGGTCAGATCCATACACAAAAGGTCTTTTTTCCCCCAACACATTTTTCCCAACAGATACCTACCAGCACAGAGAGCTCATCAATTTTTATTCTTTATGCTGCACTCCGCTGCATACCAGAAAGTATTTTTCTTGGCAGGAAACAAAGTCAGTCAAAGTATTAAGAAAACATAAGACTGGAAAATGTGAGTTTGGAGGAAGAAGTGAAATGCTCGCCATACTTGTATGCAAGTGGGAGAAAGAGGACGGACCATGGGCTTGGCTTTAATACATTCCCAGTAGCGTATGAATTGACCAACTCGGATCAAAAACAATAGCCAATTGAAAAGGGGTTGGGTTGAGTGGGTTCACAAGACTTTTCCAGTCAGAAGATAAATTAACAAGTGGAACCTTTCATTGTAAGTACTAAATTGACACCGACCGATCTCACAGACCGTCCAGCAGAATCAATCATCAAGTGGCAAAATAACACTGAGAAAAAAAATTTTTTTTTTCTACTACCGATGCTGATTTTCTTTATCGTCATGCCTGTGCTCCTGGGCCCGTCTGAATCTCTTATTGGTCAGTGCAGCCTCCATGTCTTCGATCTCACGGTGGCGCAGCTCTCGAATAGCTGACCGTATGACTCGCCGCTCAGCCACGTCCACGGTGCCATCAAGCTGGAAACATGACATGCGGTACACAGGTTACATGAGGTTTAAAGTTACAGTAGAGTCCTAGCTAAATGCCAAAGTAGAATTAAATAACCTTCCGTTATATAATCAACAGCCACCAGCTCATTCCTGCAATTGTTCAGATAACCATATGCTCAATACATTCAATCATGCAGATACAGGTCAAGAGCTTCGGTTTCAAAAAAATATTTGATCTCTAGTCTCTAGATTAGTGGTCACCGACCCTCTTCCTTCAGATCTACCTTCCTGCAGGGTTCCTCTCCAACTAAAATCGAACACACCTGGTTTAAGATGATCAAGAACTTAAGGCGCCGATTAGATGGTCAGGTGGGCACGGTTACGGTTTGAGCTGAAGTCTTCAGGAAGGTGGATCTTCAGGAACATGCTTGGTGACCACTGCTCGAGAGTTTACACTGCATGCTGCAAAACGCCTGGTTGACGAAGGAGGCCAGAGGAGAATGGTTCCAGAATTGGTTCCAGTTGACTGGAAGGCTACAGCAAGCTTGAACAACCACTTTCTGCAACCGTCGTGAGCAGAGAAGCATCTCAGAACGCACAACTTTGAGGTGGATGGGCACAGGCTCTATATATTCATCCATCCATCCATCCATCCATCTGCAACCGCTTACTCCTTTTCAGGGTCGCGGGGGAACCTGGAGCCTATCCCAGGGAGCGGCTCTATATATTCTATATTTTATTCTCTATAGCACAGTGCTCAGATCAGAATTCTCCATTCTGATTGGCCAGAAGGTGTTGATTACTTTTCTATAAACCGTAGCAGTGTCGGCTGAAAGGCGAATCACAGGTTAATATTAACGCGCTTGTTCAAATATGTAATCGTTTCTATGGAAACTTGTACACTAGACACAAAACATAACTTAAGCCTTATAATGAACATTTTTTATTTTTTTTACATATTGTCGATACGGTTAGGTTTTCACTTAGGTGATTTTATTTATCTAGTATTTTTGGAAGGAGTAGAAATGACGTCCCAAAAACGAAGGCCACTAGAGCAGCAGGCAGCGAGTAGTTAACTCCTCTGCTCTATCCATTGCCTGTCCCAAGTAGTTCCTATACTTTTTTTTAAGGATATGATTGAGTGCCAAGTCACAGTTGGGTGCAGTGCCAGCTCCACACACATACACACACAGTTTCCTAAAAACTGATAAGGCAGGTCAAGCTGCAGCTTGTTTCCCTGAGATACAGTACAACTGAAAGCTGTGAAACACTGATCCATTGAAATGGCAACTCCAATTGTAGGATTAACATACACCAACAATATCAGAGAGTAAAAAAAAAAAAAAGAGAAAGAAAAAAAAAAAAACCCAAGTACGTGATGGAGGTTAAAATAAAGACAAAGTGCTGCTTGGGGACGTCGGTGCAACGTTTAAAAATACACGGAATAATTTTAAAGAAACTGCTTTGCTAGTAGAACATGTACTGGCAGTTTTTTGATGATGAACATTATCTAATGATGGTGCATTTGACTTTGGGGGGGGGGGCGGGGCTGGGTGCCTGTAGATATCTGTGTGTTGATGATCTTCGGGGCTGATTTGAGGACTCTCTGGAGAGCCTTCTCGTCAGCCAACCACGGCATCTTTACACCACAGAGCAGCTGAACACACTCGGAGGAAAGTACCAACTGCCCTCTTCCACATACATCAGACATGGGAATGATTGGTTAGTGCTGGTCATGTGGTACAACTCTATGGTGAACATCCTTCATCTTGGATCGGTCAAGCTTAATGAAATTAGCAGCCATTTGCTCCTCCTCCTCGTCAGATCCCACGCACAGAGAGTGTTGGTCTGATTATTTTTAAATACTGAATCTATGGACTGCTATTAAGAATAGATTTTAGCTATTTTAGGTTAGGGGTTTTTTGTAATACTGATCAAACACTCACATTTTTACCTGATTCCCCCCCCACACACACACACTTTCAAGCATGTGAGTGAATGAGTGACTCAGTAAGTCCATCGCTCACGCAGCATTATTTTGTCCTTATAAGGGCATAGGGCACATCCCTCAGCCTGCTGTCTTTAAGATGAGAGCTGAAACTCGAGGAAAAGGAGCTCTCTCCATGCCATCAAATGAAAGGACATATCTCCAAAATCGGTCGAAAATTTCTTTGAGGTTATTGAGATTATGCCATATGTTAGATTTTATTTTATTTTAGGCTACAGAGTTCTCAAGAGATCGGCGTGGGTTTTTCCAAGCTTTGCTAATCTTGGGTGAGCAAAGCTCGTCTTTTCTTACTATTTTCCACCCAAAAAATACATTTGATAAAAAAAAAGCCGAAAAAAGCATTCTGCACCTGTTTTGGAATTCATTTCTGATGTCACACTCCACAGTAGTGGTTAAAGGCTTAGACGTGCTGTCCATTTGATCTCCGTACTAACGTTATTGCGGAGAGGTTCGGATGGTCAGCGGGCTCGCACCCCTCCTCTTTCCCCATCGCCCTGCTCACCAGCAGCTAAACACAGAGTCATGATACTCTACACACAGAAACCCAACAGTGTCCTGACTAATCCCATAACAGACATGTGGCAATAAAATTATTCATTTGTTTGTACCGACTGAAAATGTATGATACAGTAAGTCGATTTCCGTTCTGCCTGCAGAATGGACTGCCAGAGTACTGCGAGAAAGGGTTGGTTAATTAATTAATTAAAAAAACACTGCCATTTCTACAACGAACAGATTGTCCTGGGCAGTTAAACAGACTTAGGAAACAGTGCTCTATACTCAAAATCAGACGGTCAGAAGGATGAGAGGATGCAATAACTGTTCTCCCTATATTAAGACTCTCGCACTGAAAGGATTCTAATTTAAGCCCTTTCCAGAAATATTTAAAATACAGGCTTAGATAGATATATACACACACACACAGAAATCCTTTGGGATCTTGAAATGTCATCCGGAAACGCCTTCATCCAAGAAGATTCAGTACAGTAGGAGAACACTTCCTTACACTAAAGACCGCACAGAAGCAGATCCGGCACCTTTAGCCCGTTTGTTTTTTGGTTTGTTTTATGACAACAGCATTGGGTAGAAGCAGAAAATGATCAGTAGTCTTAAAATAACTGCATCAGGTTGCATAAAACTTGTGGACACGCATCCACACCAACACTTTTGCAAGCCTGTCAGTGTTTCAGAGTTGAGCTGGTATGGAAACAATTTTAATCACTGTGGAGCATTCTGAAAAACAAACCAAAAATAAATAAATGAAAAATAAATAAATAAATAAATAAATAAAATGTTTTGTTTTTTTTAAAAAAAGGTACACGTGCAGCAAACAAATTTTCCTACAAAAAGATTGTTTGTTTAATTTTCACACCACCGATCACGAGTCCATAAAGACGAGCAGACATAAATAACATCTTTACACAACTACTTTACCAGAGCGTGTGTGTGTAAAGCTCCTTCGGATGCGCCTTATTACGCACTGATTTCAATTAACTGCGACGCACTTAGAAGTATTGAGGCAAAGAGACGGGAAGAGCGGGAAAACAAGAGAGCAAACAACTAAAAATAAATCAAGACAGATGGAAAACTGTTGGAAAGTGCACACTGCTGGTCACCCATGAGAGGCTGACATTTATGACCTCAGGGGACTCGGACTTGAGGACTTGGAAACAGTCAGACTGCTCTAAGGAACGAGGGAAATTGGTGTAAAGAAGAAAGAAAAACCCTTTCCTCAAATCTAGCCTGATTTTAGAAGTCTCAACCGCAGAAATTCTCTAGTTCTACACCTGAACCGGTAGCTACAAGGCAGGCGTGGGCAAATATTCAGCTTCAAAATATCACCGTCATCGCTGTTGAGACAGAGGAAAAAAGTGAACGTGTTTTGTCCGTGATATTTGACAGTTTGCTATCTGCATCCATGTAGGTTCATCTTTTATCAAGAAAGAAAATCAAGTTCATCTAATCACAGGAGGTGACAGACGGAAAACTCTCGCCAGAAGATCCAGTAGGACCGGATTTGTTCGTGAGAGGTGCAGCGCATATATATATTTTTTTCTTTTTATTTTTTTGACAAAGTTTAAAAAGGCAGAAAAGCATTTCAAATCTCCCTTGTTTATCCATTAAATGGATTATTAACATGTCTGTAAGCTATATGTATGCAAAAAGTTACAAATTTCACCTCACCAGCTAGAAGTTCCACGGTCACATGCATCACTAACTAATATCTGGCCTGAGTGTGTGTACAACAGCACTGTTACTCGGAATTGTTCGTGAAACCCTCAGTTAGTTCTCCTTCCCTGAATGGACGCTGAAGAATAGCATTCCAGTAAGCAAATATCCACCAAGTCCTAATTCTCGCTCATTCTACACGGTTTTTAATGGGAATTTAGTGGAGGCCATCAGAAACGTGACCTCAAAAGCCGTTCTGGTCAGCAATCCATTACTGACCTTGGACAATACAACAACAACCCAATTAAGATTCCCATGAGAATCCCCCCCCACACACACACACACACACACACACAACCAACCCCCAAATATCCCAGGACCATGAGAACACGAGTCCAAAACTAGGTTCCCAAGCTGGGTTTTTTTGGGGCTTCCAGAAGAAGATTTTCAGGCACATTCCATTTTTTGCACCAAATCTGTTCGTCTGGAAGCCCATCTACGAAACCCAGCAGCAACCAAACGTTCCCAACATGTTTGCTGCAAACTCCAGATGCTCGTATTTGTGGCTTGATGGGTGTCTGGAAAGTCTGAAAATACCTTCCTGCCACTGTGACGAGCCGCATTTGCAGAGTTCAGGTGAGACCAAGAATCAAAACACACATGTTTAGCTTCACAGCAGGTTCATCTCGTCCACAGCGCCTCTTAGCACCAGATGCAACAATACCAGCACCAGATGCAACAATTGAAATAAATAAATAAATAATTATTTACGTTCGCACGTCAGGCAAACGTCGGATCAAACTGAAACGATCGTGACACGTCGGCCTTTTCAACAGATTTTTCTGCAGGACATTTTCCAGAAATAAGCAAATACTGCTGAGCAGATGCTACCTTTAACAATAACGTTATGAAAAGTAAACAAGTGCATCATAACAGTACAATAAAAAACAACTGTCCTTTTCTTTTTTTATGTGGAACTAACCATAAACAGTCAGGTTAATGGAAAATGAGAAGCAGGAACCTCACACTAAAATATATCGGTAGCGGGGATTAGCGTCAACACTAATCCAAAGGTGGAAATAGTACAAGAGGCACTATACAGAGTTGACCTGGATGTGGGGTCCTGTACAGGTCATGTTTCATGTAAACTAGATGTATATGAGCGCAAGCTGTGTGCACTGCTTGCATGTGACATGTAAATAAATGTACTAGTGCTTGGGTGCTCGTGTCCTTGCAGCTCAAACCAGCTCTAATTTCCACTTAGCTTCATGAATCAAAAAAAGGAAAAGATTCGTTCGTGGTGTCGTTCTGCGTGCTCGAACGTGCGACTGATTGTACGGGGTGCAGACAGCGCAATGTTAAAAATAGGTTATAAAAAAGGTATAAAAGTCAGTGTGTGCACTGAAACTTAGCGTCGAAGCGTCACACTGACTCATCAGAATATGTCCCGCGTGAGTCAGCCAAACTCCGACAGGAACATAGTCTGAGTGTAAGGGAAGAGATGATGACTGTCTGAGTACACCTCCAAGTGAATAGTAACAACTTCCTCCTAAATGAATCATCGTACAATACAAGTAGGTCACGAAGTCTGCGAGTTATGAGATTACGTTCATATTAATAATTGGATAATAATAATAATAATAATAATAATAATAATAATAATAATACTACATTTAGATTTATTCACTTAGCAGACGCTTTTATCCAAAGCGACTTACAAATAAGCAAAGATAATATTATTATTAATAATATTTACTATAACCTGGATCTATACCTACGCACAGCTGTTGTGCTCACACTTAAATTCCTTTCAACACACTAAATGTGGACAAACGAGAAGAGTCACGTTCAAATCTGGTTCCTTTCAAGGTTTCGTCCTCATCGCCGTCACCTCTTTCGTGTTCATTAGGGAACCTAATCTACATCTGGATTTCTGTCGCGCTGAACTCAGTGGGCTCTCTGGACCACCCCACAGTAAGGCAGACACATCTGAAAATGATCCATTCTGCATCTCACACATTCTCAACCACTGAACATTTTTAATCCACTCTCCATAGTGGGTGAACCTGAACATATTGTTTCCAGGATGCAGTAAGAACATGGGCGAAAACGGTGCCTTTTTGTCAACACCGACGCATGATCACGTCACATGACCTCCACAATTATAACATGGTGGAACTCCCTGCCTGTACAACAGTAAGGTCTTTTCATTTGATGTCTGGATGCTTTGTAGTATACAGTAGACTCCCGTCTGTCTGTGTGTGCGTGGAAGAATGCAGGTTTTATGTTCATGTTCAGAAACGACGCAAACATCACGGATCGGACGCTCGGCGCCACGTCCAACATTCTGTTTTGCCGCAGTCTTTGCGTTTCGCTGTGGATTTCTGGGAAACTTTCTGAAAAGATTTATTACCAGTGTAGCCAAAATGTAAAAGCAACTTTTTTAAATTGACCAACGTGTGTGTGTGTGTGTGTGTGTGTGTGTTGACTAGGCCTTTATTCGCTGCTGCCCACTGCTAAGCTGCCACTGTCACTGCTGGGCCCTTGAGCAAGGCCCTTAACCCTCTCTGCTCCAGGGGGCACTGTATCATAGCTGACCCTGCACTCTGACCTCAACTTCCTAACATGCTGGGACATGCAAAGAAAAGAATTTCATTGTGCTATAATGTAAGTGACCAATAAAGACTCGTTATCATAATTATATTAATGATATTCGAAGTTGGGATTTTAACTTAACAGCTCTAGAGCAGACGAGAGGACAGAAGCCACGCAAATGGCTGAAACGTTGGTGTCAGGAATCCTCCCCTCGCGTGGAGAAATCCTCAGTGTGCAACATGTTTTCGTTTTGATTTGTGTATCGTCTCCATTATTGGTCATCTCATTCGTGTGTTGTGTCATTTTCCGTTTTCCTTTAATTCGTTTGCAGCGTTAAACCCTCGTGTCTCCGTGTTCGACGTCTTGCCGCATGACTTTGCGAAGCCTTTTGTTTCACGTTGTTATTCTAAGTCCATTTTGCCACGTGCGTTTTGGATTATCGGCTTTTTTTTTTGCTGTTGACTGATTGCCTGACTTGTGCCTATACTCCGTTTACTGATTTTGAGTCACGACTTGGATATCTGCCTGCCTCTCAAATAAATTTTAAAAACCTGCATTCGCAGCCATCTCTACTTGCCGGACACAACATGGTGACACTCATTCCTGCGTAAACAAATGCGCAAGTGCAACACAACGAGCAATCAAAATCAGCGAAAATTATCGAGGTCGTGTCTATATATCGTACGGTACGATAAGACGATAATTATCGTGACAGAAAAATGTGGGACGTGCAAATATAATAAAACATCTCTGAAATACAACTCCAGGTCAATGAGAGAGAGAGAGGGAGACCGAGAGAGAGAGAGACAGAGAGAGAGAGAGACAGAGAGAGAGAAAGAGAGAGAGAGAGACGACAGAGAGAGAGAGAGAGACTTTTGACTTTTACAATCTTTTATTTAACAAAACGTCACACTATACACGTAACAGTTGAAAGCGAGTGGCACAAGTTGGCATGTGTGGATCCGCCACCAAACCTGCTCGCAAATATCTTTTTCTGGGACAAGCTACACTGGATCCCTCAAAGTGTCCTTCATCTGCCCAAAGAAGAGGGGGGGCAGAGAGAGAGAGAGAGAGAGAGACACACAGAGAGAGACAGAGAGAGAGAGACACAGAGAGAGAGAGAGAGAGAGAGAGAGACACACACACAGAGAGAGAGAGACACAGAGAGAGAGAGACACACAGAGAGAGACAGAGAGAGACCGAGTGTATGGAACAGAGAGTGAGGGGATCTACAGTAGATGTAGCCAAAAAGGAAGTTGTACCCACAGACCTGTCAAAACATTAGCTCATGGGACATGCCCAAGCCACTCGCAACCTGTCTGCCACCTTTCACTGCTGTATCCGTTTTCTTTTCCTCTCCTTTCCCCCTCTCTTTTTGATACTCAGTCACTGACTCACTTTCAGGAATTGCCCGATCCTGGTCAGGGTCGCAGTGGACTGGGTGTGACATGGGAATACACCCTGGAGGTGATGAACATCATTGGCGGTTTGGTGGCGTTGTTTTTTTTTTACCTTTTATAGAGAACGGGTGAATTACGGTGTATGATATCGCCTTTAACCTTAAGCTGTTCTAATGACGGATATTCTGCGCGAGACAATAACGTTGGGAAATCGTGACGTGACAGCCTTGCTGATCACGGATACGCGCTCGTACGGTGGGAACTGTTCTGGCGGTCCTTTTGTTGATTCCTTTCTTCAGAAATCAAGATCTCCGTATCACCAGTCATCTCCAAATACATTCCCGAGCGTTATACAACTCCTGCAGAAGCAGTCCCATATCTGGTTCTGTGATCAGAAAGTGCCTGTTTTCCTGTCCAGTACATGCCCAAATATGTTCATATGTTCGGTATGTATAAATAAATAAATAAATAAATAAAGTCTTACAGACATAGAGAGTCTTGATTGTGCCTCATTGTTATAAAAGTACTACCGGTGTTATAAAACTTCCCGGTGTGGCCAAACACAACTGCTTTAAGTCCACTGGCTACAACTCAAAGCCATAACTCTTTTTTTTTTCTAAATAACCTTTGTGATTTTAATGATTAGCCCAGTTCTCAATGAGAAACCCATTTGGACTCAGTGCACAGCTGGGATAGTATTATAAACACTCACCTCCGTGTGTATATATATACACACACTATTATAAACATCACCGCGTGTATATTTCTCTTATAAGATTTATTCGTCAATTTTGACGTAAGTGACTGTAGGAAAGGAGTATACTGTTAGTATAACATAACTTTGTGCACTCAGTAAACGTTTTATTACGGAAGTGAGAAATATTTTTCCATCCAGTTGTTAAACAAACAGTGTGTGCAAGGTGTGAGCTTGGCCAAAGTCCAGCTCTGATTCTTTTTTTTTTTTTTTCCTTTCTAATCATTTTATGGTTCGTTTAAAAGTTTTCCCCATGTTGAGCACGCCCGAGTCTCTCCGTTTGAACGTCGTACAGCTTGTATGATCTGCATTTCGTGTGAATATGAACACGGACACCAATCGAGGGCATTTCAGGTCAGAAACTCACTCCTGAGCACTGCGACGCATCTCTCACAGCTTTTGGGTCTCACAAAAAAGACAATATTAGTGGAATCACTATCAAACGTGTATCTGTATATTGTATTTACTACTCACAAGGATACATATTTTTTATTATTATTATTATTATTATTTATACAATGCTGAACATTTAGTCATTGAGTTCGAGGTAAACAGAGCCTTGGGGCCAGTTTCTCAGGTGGACCTCCATGACAATAACATGGACTCAGAAAGCCAGTGTGAAGGGTTTCTCTAGTCTTTACTCAGACCTCCTACAGCAAAAAAAAAAGAAAGTTTCTGTGAAACTCCAGCACACTGGGTTTATTGGAATGAACTCACCAGTTTCTGAAGAGATGCTTCATCCAAACTGGAGAACTTGTGTTCAGTCATTGTGAGCTTCCACACCAAAAACCTGGTGGAGTCCTGGAGAACAAAGCAAAATTAAACCCTTTCTGGAGCTTCTGCGGTCTGTCCCAGGAGACCTTCACAAGAGTTTGAGCTCTAGATGTTTCCGTGGATGTGGAAAACTCTCATGAAGTCTGAAGCTCCAGCATGTTCTTCACACTAGTATTATACAGTGAAATAATCTCAGTCCAGTCCACAACAACACTCCCACCTGCTGAAGACCTGCATAACAAAAAAGAGCAGGTTTTATTCTTTAAGAAAACAGTATTAATCAAATCCAGGAGTTTGTTTTTCGTGAAAATAAACTCACAATAAGAGCTTTAAGCTTATATCCGAGGCCAGTTCTGTCTCTCTGCTGCTCCTGTAAAACCAACTGAATCGGTCTTCCTTCCACGTGAATAATTAAACACAAGCCCCGCCCTCAGACCGCTCAGCCAATAGAGAAGCGAGGAGAAGGAGTCGTGTACTCTTTGAATTTTTAAGCGGGTGCCAAAGCAGCGCGCGCGCGACTGGCGCCGCCTATCGTTATAGTCGTGAATCTAATCCAGTGCTTTGTAAAACCATATTTACCAAAAGTACTGGACTGAGATTGTGTGTTCAACCGTGATACTATCACTACAATCAAATCGCATTGCTATGACTATGATTATTCCATGTTTAAACACGATAATATTATGTGATTTAATATTGGTGCTAGGGGATAGCTGCTGTACTGTATGTGTTGTCTACAGAAAGCTTAGCAACAGATTCCTTTACAAACTGTTGAACAGGTCAAGGTCACGGTCCATGATATAGGAATGTATGTGACTATCATATAGAAAAGAAAACGCGAGCGAGACGTACTGGGGTTTAAGACGAGACGTACAGTTGTGGTAGTGCTGCTAGATGTCACACCGGCTGAGTAGCACTTGCTCGGAAAGTGGACTGGAATGCCTTCTGTAGAAAAGTACTCGGTAAGGTTCCATAAAAAAAACAAGACTTACATATGAGTGTGATCGCAGAGAAGAAGGTGATCATTTACAACTGAAAAGCAGAGCACCTTATCTGGGAAACAGGACAGCACTGGAAATGACGTCTTCCAGTGAAACTGAATCAGTAGTAATTATTATTAATCACCAAGGAAGGTACCAGCATCCAAAAATGGCCAAAGGTTTGTGGATATCTGATCATCACACCCATATATGGTTCTTCCCCAAACTGTTGTCTAGAATGTCTTTGTATACTGTAGCATTAATAATTTCCCTTCACCGGAACTAAGACGCCCAAGCCTGTTCCAGCATGACAACACCCTTGTGCTTAAAGCGAGCTCATGAAGACAACGTTGGAGTGGAAGATCTCGAGTGTCCTGCACAAAACCCTGACCTCAACTGGACACCTTTGGAAAGAACTGGGACGCCGACTGAAGCACCCCAGGCCTCCTCACCCAACATTAGTGCCTCCTCCTCACCCAGCTAATGCTCTTGTCGCTGAATGATCCCAAATCCCAACAGTCACGCTCCAAAATCTAGTGGAAATCCTTCCCAGAAATATGGAGCTTTTCAACAACAACATATCCTGTAAGTGGTATGGTCAGGTGTCCACAAACTTTTGGCCTTGTAGCATACAGTATGGGTAGTAAATACACTAAGTTTATATAATGAAAGGTCTATGGAATATGGTTGATTGCATGCTATCGAACCCACGCTGATGCGTCTTCACTAAGATCGTTGGTGGACAAATCATTGACTGAGAAGGAAAAGTGAAATGAACGGAGCCACACCACGTTATACCAAACATTTAGTTTATTTAGCATTTAAGCAAAGCATCTGAAAAACACGTAAACACATTTCCAAGTAAACCTGCTCCTAAGATGAACTATTTCAACAAATAACACTGAAAAAGTAAATGATACTCAACATACTGTGACCTTAGTATATAGACCTCAATATAAGGTTTTCTCTGGGTTAAGATTAAATGGCAGACAGAATCTTATCACTGACGTCTATGCTATACTAAGGTCACGACAGGCCAATGGAAATACAATTTGTAACAGTTCCCTGCCCAGCGCTATCATTTTCTAAACTGATTACATTGTGCACAAAACAGATGCAAACTATTACACCGCCCAATTTTACTATAAGGTAGTTTAGTCTGGTCTTAATCTCCTAGCGAAGTGGTATTCTAAGCTCTCAGTGGCTGTTTAAGCGAGAAGGAAAATACCTCTGACGGCCATGTGCATGGAAAACATTTTCTAAGGAACAGCAATCAGTAAACGCACAGCAGGACGGATTATCCAGCAAATAAAAGAAATATTTCACATTGTTTTCACTCAACCGAGCTCACCTTCCTGTTTCCACAGGCGCAGCGTCACATGATCATAATAAGTACAATAACAGGAGTGGCAACTGTGGTCAGAGGCGTACCGCCGCGAAATGTATTTTTGATCAAGTCCCAGCTGCCGTGAGTTCATCAGACATCTGCTTCCAGTGCAATATCACAGAGGGGTTAAGGAACATGAAACACCATCTGTTTGTATGCACCATAAAAGGCTGGAAAAGTCAGTAAATATTACTTTGTTGTTTCTTTGTCGCTACTTGATTGGCTAGATTCGAGAATGGCTTTTGCGTCATGCTCGTAATTCCCCTGCGCTGTTTTCCAAACTCCGAGACGCCGTATGACCGACGTGTAAACCACAGCTTAAAACGATTTGACGCTGTACTCAAACAATTTGCCGTTCTGTCATTTGGGCAAGCATTTCCTGAACCGAACAGTTGAACAACTAATCACGGATACCCAAATAAAGTTGTTTGAGTTGCTAAGTTACACTGGTTAATGCTCTGTGACCTGAATGTTCAAACCCCAGGTCTATAGAACCACTGTAGATCCCTTGAGCAAAAGCCTTTAACCCTCAGCTGCTCCACTGTGTGCTTGAACTAGGTTCTGCTTCACTCGTAAATCATTTTGGATTCAGATCAGACATCAATCTTGGTTTTAATGTTACGGCTGATCAGTTACATTAAAACCACCTTTGATGTCTGATTTGAATCCAAAATGATGTATACTGGAATATTCTATACTCGCGTGCATCTGTGAACTTTTACTCTCTTTTTCACTGCTTATGTCTTTCTCCCTACGGATCTCCTCCCTAAGGGCTGGGAATTCATCATCATCATCATCATTTATACTTTATTCATCATTTATGAATAACGCAGACTAATCCTGTATTACACAGGTTTAACCCCTTATCGTGTTTATGTAATAAAGTGCTTCCATAAAATAATTTGAAGTCGGCTATATAATCAGAAATACATGCCTTACTTTTGGGCCGTTCAGTGTGGGCTGGATAAACGGATATTTGCACAGATCACACAATCATCCTACATACATTCTCTCCAGAACAAGCTGTAAACTATAGAAGAAGAACATCCAGGTGACACCACAATGAAAGTAGCACATGATTAATATACCTGTATGGGGTGATGGGTCAGGTTCTTTGATTTCTTTGACATATTTACTATTATTATTTCTCCATAGGCCTTTTTTCCCCACAATTGCTTAATCACACATACAAGGTTCAGTGATGTAATCAAATCACTGCATTATTATTATTAGTCAAAGGCTTTTGTCAAGTACAGTCATATACAGTACATTCATTTATGTAGTGGTTTCTCCTCTTACATCATACATTGTTTATTATTCAGAAACTGTGATTTATTAGGCTTTATACAGTCCCCTCTGAAATTATTGGAACAGCAAGGCCAATTCTGTTGTTTTCGCTATACATTTGGGTTTGAGATCAATAGATGAAGATGAGATGATAGATCCGAATTTCAGGTTTCATTTCCTGATATTTGCATCTAGATGCGTGAGCTTAAAAGACGGCACCATTGGTGGCAGACCACCCAATTTTTAGGTTAGCAAAAGTATAGGAACAGAAAAGTAAATTAAAGTCAATAAAACTTCATATTCAGTTGCATATGCCTTGCTTGCAATAACGGCATAAAACCAGTGACCCACTTCCATCACCAAAATGTTGCATTCTTCTTTTCTGATGCTATTCCAGGCTTATTTTGCAGATTCTTTCAGTTGTTGATTGTTTCGGGGGTTTCTCCCTTTAGTGGCCTCTTCAGAAGGTGAAATGCTGCTCAATTTGGTTAAGGTTTGGTGATTGACTTGGCCAGTTTAAAACCTTCTACTTTTCACCCCCTGATGAAGTCCTTTGTTGAGTCAGTAGTGTGTTTTGGATCGTTGACTTGCTGCATGATGAAGTTCCTTCCAATTAGATTGGATGCATTTCTCTGTAAATTGTCAGATAGAATATTCCTGTAAATTTCTGAATTAATTCTCCTGCTAAATCATGAGTTCCATCATCAATAAAGATTAGCGAGGCTGTTCCAGAAGCAGCCATGCAAGCCCAAGCCATGACGCTACCTCCACCATGCTTGGAATAAGCTTCTTTGTTTTGGATCATGAGCAGATCGTTCCTTTCTCCACACTTTCTGCACACAGAGGTTCATCTCGGTTCCAAAATGTTTGTGGCTCATCTCGGTATTTCTTTGTGAATTCCAGTCTGCCTTTCCAATTTTTACTGCTGATGAGTGGTTTGCATCTTGTGGTATGGCCTCTAGATTTCTGCTCTTGAAGTCTTCTTCGAACAGTGGATTGTGATACCTTTACCCCTGCCCTGTGGAGGCTGTTGTTGATGTCCACTAACTGTTGTGTGGCCTTGCTGTCCACTAACTGTTGTTTTGGGGTTTTTCTTCACAGATCTAACAATTTTTTGGTCATAGTACAACAGTGGATTCTTTCTTTTTCCAGGACATTCCAGATCGTTGTACTGACTATGCCCAATATTTGTGCAATGGCTCTGATAGATTTCCCCCTCTTTTCTCTGCATTAAAATGACTTGCTTTTCTCCGATAGGCAGCTCTCTGATCTACATCTAAATGTGTACTTATATAGCCAAATTTTATCCAAAGCGCTTTACACTGTGTCTCATTCACCCATTCACACACACACTCACCAATGGTAGCAGAGCTATGCAAGGCCATCGGGAGCAACTTCAGTGGACATGTGGAGTCACCCAGGCCGGGAATCGAACCGCCAACCATACGATTAGCGGACAACCCGCTCTCCCAACTGCGCGACAGCCTCCCATCTACATGTTGGTTTATCCTTATTAACAACAAATGTGGTCTTCACAGGTGAACCCTCAGGCTCAAATCAAGAGTAGACATTCAGAGCTATTAATTCTTTAAACAATCAATTGAATAGGGCACACCTGGGCAACAAGAAACACCTTTCAGTCGCGTGTTCCAATATTTGTGATCGCTTGGGGGAAAAATGGGTGGGTTCAAACAAATGGTGCCATGTTCCAAGTTGTTTCGATGTAAATATGAGGAAATGAAAGCTGAAATTCTGATCTGTCGTCTCATTTTCATCTTTGGATCTCAAACCCAACGTATAGCGAAAACATCAGAACTGGCCTCGCTGCTCCAACACTTACGGAAGGGACCGTATAATTAAGTTAATATTTGTCTACAACGTCTACAAAAGGTGTATGTGCATAATTATATAATAGAACAATGTCATAAATCAACATGCATCAACAGAAAATACAGTTATTTGCATTTTTGTATGAATATTAATCATGAACCAAAATGTCAGAATTATGACAGGCCTTCATAGTTAATTAAAAAAAAATAAAAATGTAAGTAAACAAAAATGTCCTGAAGATGACAGCGCAGATTATCTGCACCGGTTCAGAGTGTTATTAAATCCTGAATTGACTCTTGATTGAGAGACACCAATAATTTAAGCTCTTGTGTGCACTGCTGGATTAAAGTATGATTGTCCAAACCCTGAGAGTTGTAATCTACAACACAGAGAAAGTCTAACATGCGCTTGACTGGGGCCTCTTTTAATTGCGTCCTTAACAGGTCCTTCGCCAGATTTAGAGCACTCTGAACGATCACAGACGGCCGGTACTTATTGAAAGCGTAGTCTGCCAGACTCAGCTCACACACTTTGCTGGCTAAACATTTATACCTCTTCACATCGAGGAGCTGCTCTTCAGTGGCTTTCCAGCTCCTGCAGCTGACGCCTTCGTCTGGGATTTTTTCCTCCGTTCCAATCGCATATCTGGATAACTCGAGACTGATGAAGTAGTCGAGGAAGAAAGCGAGAGTCGGCGCAGCCAAGCGGAAGTTCAGTCTGAGGAGAACGAGGCACTCGAGGTTGCAGAGCTGCTCTCTGGAGAAAGCGTCACAGCAGAGTGAAAGCAGCTGCTTAATGCGCGGCGAGCAAACTTCAACCTGACGGATTCACAACACCACACACACACACACACACACACACACACACACATCAACACTCTGGTGTCTTAAATGATTACGTTTAATCGACGTTTTTATCTGATAGAAGGGAAGTGTCCCTGTGAATTAATTCACTGGCCAGAAAACGATGACGGTATCAAAACAAAATAAACCACGTATTTTCGTGAGTGCTCACGTGTGCTGACGTGTTTCTTTCAAATGAGTGGTGTGAGACGTGAAAATTGCACATCATTATAATAGTCTCTGTTAAGTCTGAGCGCCAGGCATTTACAGCGTTTCAGCTTTCTGATAGAAGAGACACAGCACAGTCTAGTGGCAGCTGGTTGATATCTCAGCCTACGTGCATGGGGACTGCTGGGAAAGTCTGGGGCTGTTTTATTACTTATTTATTTATTTATTTCTGCTTAATCCCTACGTGACCAAGAAAATATCCTTTGGTTGTTCTCGATGACGGGAAGCAGCACATAGACCTCACAAGCATGGCCGTGCATGCTGTTATAGGGAATTAATCAACAACAGCATCAGCCTAAAATGACCACCTTAAAGTTGCTTCTTTTCCTATTTTATTTATTTACTAAAGAACGCTAATCGAATGAAGTGGCGCTGATAGGTAAATGTTACAACGCTGCGCTTTAACGTACAGCCGTAGCCCGTGATTGTGTCCCGTTTAAAAGAGATGACGATAAACTAGCAGGTCCGCGGGCAACAACGGGTGGGTCGTCCTTCGTTAGACTTACGTGTTTGGTTGCGATCAGTAAAGACGTCACGCCGAGTAACTGGAAGCAGTCTGCTGCCACTGACGTCGTGACCAAAAAGCGGTCCATGATGTTCACGGCCAAGCAGCAGGACTCGAACGACAGCCTGAAGTGCTTATAAACGGCTAGGAGCCAGCTCACCAGTCTACAGCGTGCCTCGGCTGTTATCTGTGAAAACACAAGCATAACATTCACGGTTTTCTTTTCTTGCTTATCGTGATTTAGGGTTTTGGTAATAAATAAATAAATAAATACATACATACATAAATCAATCAAAACGGAGCCTGTCCCGGGAATGCTGGGACACCAGGCGCACATGGAAACACACTGTCGCCTGAATTCAGGGTCACACCTGTGACTCTGGAGCTGCACTGCTGCACCACTGTGGCATGGTGGCGTGCTGGTACAGGAAAATAATCAGGGTGGTGCGACGAGTCATGATATGAAGCGGATTCACGGTTAGCACACCTGATCGTTTTCCAGTAACACCATGGAAACCCAATAAGAGGTTTATTCCACTACAACTATACTAGAGCGATTTGTCATCCATCCATTTTCTGTACCGCTTGTCCTATCCCAGGGGACTCGGGGCATGAGGTGGGGGACACCGTGGACAGGGTGCCAACACATACACACACTACGGACAATTTTGAGATGCCAATCGACCTACAAAACATGTCTTTGGACTGGTGGAGGAAACCGCAGTACCCGGAGGAAACCCGGGAGAACATGTAAGCCATGTGCACACAGGGCGGCGGCGGCAGTGGGAATCGAACCCCCAACCCTGGAGGAGCGAGGCGGACGGTCTAACCACTCCAGTCCAGCTCTGACGGATCAGAATGGCACGGCATTGGTACGGTACGTCCCTCGTGGCCAGAGTACTGATATCATTCTGCGTCATTCATTATCCAGTTGTGTTTTTAGCTTTAGTTTGAGAAGTTTGTCTAAAGAAGAAGTCCTTTCTAAAGACGTGTTACCTGAGGCTGACGAGCCAGGCACTCCAGAGCAAGAAAGTCCTCCTCGTTGTTCCTCTGAATTAGGAAGCAGCTCTGCTCGTAGTCGCTGTGAAGGCAGTCAGCTGTCAGTCTGTGGCTTGAGCTTCCTGGCCATGGCTGTGTCGGGTGCTGGAGACATGGAGAAGGGCTGAGGAGGTCCTCTTCAAACCCAGAGTCACTGAGAGTGGACATGCTGGCTCTGATCTCAGTCCGTCTTCCTTTCACACTCTGACTTTGTTTTTTTACGACCTCTAACTCCCAAGCCATGACTGTGTTGGACGGCGTGACGTGAGGTGACGTGACATTTTCCCGGGTACCTTAGCGCGCATTGCCTCCTCGAGCACGCGTCGCCGTGGCAACTCACGCCGGGGAGCGGCGTAGCGTCCCATATGGTCGCTCCAAGACACGCCCACTGTCTGAGGAACCCAAACAAAGCACCTAGTGCACTTTGTAGTCTGCAATAGCTGCTATTTTACACGTAACGGAGTGAGCTCGTACAGGGAGCAGACAGCTAATAGGGATATAACCTAGCATCGCCGTTTCTCATAGTCTACATAGGACTACACATTGAAATGGCAGTTAATTGGGTAGCCTAGTCTACCTGGCCTAATAACCAGCCAAACACACACACACACACACACCACTGAAGATAGTGTATATTAATATTGACAATATATACTAAGTATGGTAAAATTTACATTAGCATATATTGTCAATATTAGCTAATATAAAGGCAAATATCAGTTTAGTGACCCCCCCTTCACCCCCCCTCAGTGACCATGTTAATGGTCTCTTGTGTAGGACTAACACAAACCCTCATTAAATACTATCCATCCATCCATCCATCCATCCATCTTCTACCGCTTACTCCTTTTCAGGGTCACAAGGTGGGGTACACCCTGGACAGGGTTCATTAACTACTAATCATTTTTAATAAACAACAACAACATTATACAAGTCTCTGTTCAGATTTGTTATGTTGTATCCTTACCTGACTTTCCTGTTAAGCATTTATGTCTCGCATTGAATGGCACTGACTAATAGCAAGCACTTTGTTAGTCACTGATCTTCTAATGCTACACAATGTACAGGTGCATCTCAAACTATTTGAATATCATGGAAATGTTCATAATGCTTTCAGTAATCGAATTAAATGGAACTTTCATATATTCTAGGTTCGTTACAGATAAAGTGGCACGTTTCGAGCGTTTTGTTGTCGTCGTCGTTTTAGTCTCGATGATTACGGCATACGGCTCACGGAAATCAAAAATCTTTCCAAAAGGATTTATAATACAGAAATGTTGACCTGAGATAGAGCTCTAATCAGCGAATGAACTCAAAACAACGTGTGTGAAGGCATTAATCTCTCGGTCTGGTTCAGTACACACAGGTACGACCACGGGGAAGATGGAAGTAAATGTTGTAAACTTCATTTGGAAATCAAGGTTCCAGAGTCTGGAGGAAGAGTGGAGAGGCACAGAATCCAAGTCGAAATCTTGAAGTCCAGTGAAACTACTTTAGAGAACTTCGATTCGAGATATTTCAACATATCAAAATACTGAAATTGGGTTTTTCCCCCCTCTCCCCATGCTGCAGGGGTTTCCTCCGTGTACTCCGGTTTCCTCCCCCAGTCCAAAGACATGCATGGTAGGCTGATTGGCGTGTCCGTAGTGTATGAATGGGTGTGTGAGTGTGTGTGTGATTGTGTTCTGTGATGGATTGGCACCCTGTCCAGGGTGTACCCCGCCTTGTGCCCGATGCTCCCTGGGATAGACTCCAGGTTCCCCGTGACCCTGAAGGATAAAGCGGTTGAAGATGGATGGATGGTTTTTCTCCCTTCAAATTTTTGGTGTTCCAAAGTTCCTAAGTATTTAGATTTTAGCTGCTTCTCTTAGCGATCACTATTGCTTTGTAAAATCCAGATTTTTTAGTCTATTTCTGAGCAGTACTGTAAGAACGTGTAACCAGCAGTGGATAAAACTTCATGTACAAAATGATAATCATCATAAATTATTAGCAAATGTAGCACAATATCTGCTCCAATCCAACCCGATACAGTTTGAGGACCGTTTTTTACTTTCTTTCATGCAGAAGGTTAAGAAACCAGGCATCTCTGCATTTTTATTTACATAATCTTTATTGTGCGTTAAAAGACAGGTTTTTTATTTTCTCTCTCACAGATTTTACAGACTGATCAGCATCAAGGACACTTTTTTAAAATGTAAAGTTGTCAGTACTCAACACCTGAGTCTTACGCTATATGATAAATCGCCCTCTACTGATACCTCACACATCTGCTTATAATAAATGTACACTGTCCTCTGTCGATGCAGGGATGTTTCAGATGCTATGCTGCATCTCTAAGCAGTTTTAAGGAGCACAAAGCTTGACGTTTCGCAAGCTTTATTTCATAGCATCAACGTTCAGTGAAATACATTGACTGGATTATAAAACAAACAAATGTAAAAACATGGCATAACTTAAGTGGAAGAGTCTCTTTCTCGCGAACACACACACACACACACACACTATGCTCTCTTTTATAATGAGGACATATGAGAATATTGGCAGGCAAATCCGCATCACATAAAGAAAAAATTCTAAAACTGATTAATGAATGCACACCATCATTCCTTATTTTCTGTCAAATAAATACTGACCCATATTGTACAGCAGGTATCTTTTACATTACATTCTAACGAACAGAAAAACACTAAATGAGCTGAACGCTATTCACTAAACAGTGGTGGTGAAGATATTTTCAGGCGGTTGCGGTATAGGGAGCTGAGCGCCAATGCATCAGTGTCTCACGTCTGAGTCTCTAGCTCCACACGGTGGTTCTTAGTCTCTGATTGGGGAATGGAAGTGCGATGTGTATCGTAAAGTATACACGACGGAAGCTGTTTAAATGTTGAAGCTCTCCCCACAACCGCACGTTCCCTTGATGTTGGGGTTGTTAAACACAAACTCACTGGAGAGTTTTGTCTCGACAAAATCCATTTCTGTGCCCAGCAAGGACAGCTGAGCCTTCTTCTCAATGAAAACTCTCACACCTGGGGGAGAGAAAACACACATTTAGAGCATGAATAGAGTTGGAGCCTTGATGCAGGAAAACAGAGGCGTCCCAGCACGTGAGGTTTCAAGAAGGTGCTCAAAAGGCTGCTAGATTAAACGGCAAAAATCAACATCATCGAAATGACATCAAACCTCCAATACTAGCTACATGTTTGGACAAGATTCTGTCTTTGCTTTCAAGTTTGGGTAAAAGCATTTGCCAAATGAATAAACGTAATACAAACATAATGAAACAAAGACAGTAAATTAAATAAAAAATTCACCCAAATTCTCTTTCCACACTGTTTTTTTTCTTTTTGTACATGCACATCTCCTCATCACTCACCATCCTGTACCACCTCCTCATCTGATTTGTCCTTCTCCTTGGTATAGTCGAGTGTGTAAGTGAGCCCATTGCATCCTCTGGTCCGTACACCAACTTTGAGCCCAATCTAGACCAGTAAAAAGAACTATTTTAACAAATTATCTAATAATAATAATAATAATAGTAATAATAATAATAATAATCAGGCCAATGATCAGAATAAGTCTACTTACATATTCTGGTTTATTCTCTAAAAGCAGCCTGATCCTATTTACAGCCGAAGGCGTCTGAAGAGAAATATAGATCAGCATTATTTCATTTACTCCCAAATCTTTTGAAAACTAGCTGCGTTGATGCCACCCGGCTCAGAAATCAGAACGCGGTGACAATACGCCATAGCTATAAAACGCAACAGCGAACAAAAAACACATCTATTCTGTTGCAGATTCTGTACGAGAACCGGGCCTCGCTTTCAATTCTTACTGATCTACTGATTAAAACCTACACAGACTTGGTACTGGTGGACGACAGCCAAATGCACACTTAACACTTATCTCCAGCTTCATACAACTAAAATCAATAACGCTACGGTTTTCCCAGCGTCAAACACACATTTCCAGCATGCATCTCGGAATCGTCTGCAAATATTTCACAGAACTTTACAGACAGATTAATTTCCCTCAGTAGCCAGGATAAATTTGTTGTTACCCAGATGAGGATGGGTTCCCTTCTGAGTCGGGTTCCTCTCAAGGTTTCTTCCTCTTAAACATCTTAGGGAGTTTTTCCTCACCACCGTCGCCACTCAGTGGCTTGCTCAGTTGGGATAAATTCACACATTTAATATCTGTATACCGTGTTGATATTTCTGTAAAGCTGCTTTGAGACAATGTCTGTTGTAAAAAACGCTACACAAATAAAACTGAATTGAATTGAATTAAATCATGAACTAAACCTTATCAGCAAGCACAGCTCCTACTTCCAAAATGCAGAAGGTTGTCAACAATCCGGTTTGTGCCGGGTTTTTAACCAACAATGAAGCTGCAAGTTTAACTACTGTATGCAGCTGTAACTGTATGTTACCATGGTTACAATTATTTATAGGCAGAACATTCATTTAGAATGGTGATTAAACTGACCGGAACTACCTGCACGTTATACGGTTCGAAACGCACACCTTCCAGCCAATCGGAATCGAGTATTCAGACGGACTGCGATATAAATAAGGAATAACTGACTCCAGTCCGTTGAATTATTAGAAATGAATACACACCCGAGGTGGTAAAGCATTGAGGTGGAGACAATTCAGGGCGTTGTTTTCTCATTTTCTAACAATTCAACAGGCAGCCAATTATTCCACACAGTTATACATTATAACTTATAGCACAGTGATCACACCTCGAGACGTTCCTCAAATGTTTTATTTCAATAATCTGTCAGGTTTTTGTCCAAGTGACGAAGGCTCACAGTTATTGGAAGAGAGAAGAGAGAGAGAGAGAGATTTTATATTATGCTGATAATATATATAAATAAATATGGACAGGCGTAATTCACAGGGTTATTCATTACTGCAGAAAAGACAATGAATGAATAAATAAATATCGCTGCTTGTTCACTGGCTTTTCTGTCTCATTATTACAATCACACACAGATCTCTCTCTATTTCTTGCTCGCTCTCTCTCTCTCTTCCCCCTCCCTCTCTCTCCCCAATAACTGCATATCAATCGCTCAAGCCTCCGTTTCACCTCGTGGCTGCATTACCACCTCAGGTGCGCGTTATTTTTCTAAAAATTCAACGACCGGTTGTTAATTATTACTTACTTACGGAAAGTCTCATTTTTCTGTTGGACAGTAGGCAGACTCTTCCGTTATTCACTCTGCGAAGTGATATGGAACTGTTCGAGATCTGACTGGAACTACTTTACCTGTGCGTTTACTGAAAAACACCTCAGAACACGCGTCAGCCAATCAGAATCACCCCAAGACCATGCTGTTATTCAAATATAACACACACCGGGGCGGTGCGAACCGGCCCGAAGTCCTGCGAGGAGTTATTTTTCATATAACAGCACAGGCTACAGTGTGCCATTCTGCTTACGCCGCAGCGATTCGGCCATGATCACGACGTTGGACGAAATGTCACACATTCCATAACGGTTTACAGTTAAGACTCAAACGTTACGGAACGTCCGAGACACGAGTTAGTTCCCACATGTCTCGCTCGGTTTTCCTCTCTCTCTCTCTCTTCAAAAACACAGATTGTGATTTGACAGAGAACTCGCCCGTCCTGAAGACTTTCTTGAGGGGATCGCCATGACCGTTACAGACCTCCACGACCGTTACAGACCTCCACGACCGTTACACAGCGCCACGACCGTTACACAGCGCCACGACCGTTACACAGCGCCACGACCGTTACAGACCTCCACGACCGTTACACAGCGCCACGACCGTTACACAGCGCCACGACCGTTACAGACCGCCACGACCGTTACAGACCTCCACGACCGTTACACAGCGCCACGACCGTTACACAGCGCCACGACCGTTACAGCGCCACGACCGTTACAGACCTCCACGACCGTTACAGACCGCCACGACCGTTACACACCTCCACGCATACACATCGCCACGACCGTTACAGACCTCCCACATACATCGCCACGACCGTTACAGACCTCCACGACCGTTACACAGCGCCACGACCGTTACACAGCGCCACCTAATGTTAACAGCGCCACGACCGTTACAGACCTCCACGACCGCGTTACACAGCGCCACGCCAAGTATACACAGCGCCACGACCGTTACACATCGCCACGACCGTTACACATCGCCACGACCGTTACAGACCTCCACGACCGTTACAGACCTCCACGACCGTTACAGACCTCCACGACCGTTACAGACCTCCACGACCGTTACAGACCTCCACGACCGTTACACACCTCCACGACCGTTACACAGCGCCACGACCGTTACAGACCTCCACGACCGTTACACAGCGCCACGACCGTTACAGACCTCCACGACCGTTACACACCTCCACGACCGTTACACAGCGCCACGACCGTTACACAGACCTCCACGACCGTTACACAGCGCCACGACCGTTACAGACCTCCACGTCCGTTACAGACCTCCACGACCGTTACACACCTCCACGACCGTTACACAGCGCCACGACCGTTACAGACCTCCACGACCGTTACACAGCGCCACGACCGTTACAGACCTCCACGTCCGTTACAGACCTCCACGTCCGTTACAGACCTCCACGACCGTATACACCTCCACGACCGTTAACAGCGCCACGACCGTTACAGACCTCCACATCGCCGTTACACAGCGCCACGCACGTTACAGAACCTCCACGTCCGTTACAGACCTCCACGTCCGTTACAGACCTCCACGACCGTTACACACCTCCACGACCGTTACACAGCGCCACGACCGTTACAGACCTCCACGACCGTTACACAGCGCCACGACCGTTACAGACCTCCACGTCCGTTACAGACCTCCACGACCGTTACACACCTCCACGACCGTTACACAGCGCCACGACCGTTACAGACCTCCACGACCGTTACAGACCTCCACGACCGTTACAGACCTCCATGACTGTTCCACAGCGCTGACACCTGCCGCTCCTTCCATACACGTTCACTAAACGTCTCCTAAAAATGACATCATCATAACAATTGAAACAGCGCTGTTCTCACTGTTAGATTATATGGAGACTCTGCGCTACAGGTCTCGGTGTAGGAGCTGAAACGATCCTGTATCAGAACCAGCGCAGTGAGATGAACCTGCGGCTCCTGGTACAGCCGGAACTACTTCCTGACCAGAGAACACACAGCAGGTAGACTTGTTCTAACAGCTTCAACACGTAGTTCAAAATCCACAACACTACATCTAAGTGTATACGATTTTTTTTTGTTTTAAATAAAGCTTCAGATGAGGAAATGATCCATTTCCTTTATATAATAAGATAATAAAGCGAAAATGCATTAGTATGGACTCTGAAGAATAAATATACCTAGAGAGCCCACTCTTATCTCAGGAAGCTCCTCTTGTCTAAGGTTCTTGTCAACTCGACATCAAGGGGTTAAAGGTCACAGTTAGATAAAAGACCTCACTAACTACCTAACTAACTAACCACCTCTCTGGAGCGAGTCCCTCGCAGGTGATCTATCCCTTGCATTATCTGACAGAGGAACATTTCTCTAAGTTCACTGCGCCCAAGAAACTTCTAGAGAACTAGCCGGTTCTCGCTAAACCCTTGCTAACGCTAGGCTAGCCGTAACGTGTTTATCGTCACGTACTCGATGTTCTGCTATATCACCACATCTGAAATGAAGCGAAGAAACACTAACCAGCGTCAACGCGGCTCTTGATGATAAAATCTTTCGCCTGCTAACCGCCTTCACAGTCGCTCTTACTATGGAGGCAGACATGTTGGTTATCGCGAAGCTCTCCGGGAC
The DNA here is from genome assembly GCA_012411365.1 of Ameiurus melas. NCBI lineage: Eukaryota > Metazoa > Chordata > Actinopteri > Siluriformes > Ictaluridae > Ameiurus > Ameiurus melas. Next base: position 15,706,152 of record CM022773.1, on the reverse strand, counting down.
TAGATGTAAACACCAGTCGACGACAAACCACCCCCTGCGAGCAGAGCCGTCAATGATTGGCTGTGACGTTTGACGAGCAGTTCCGTTCTCCAATCAGCACGCACGTTGCCCTGCAGACGGCGCGTCTCTTACGCAACGTCCTTGCAGAACTGTTTGACCGACAAAACAAGAATCCCAAATGTCTCAGTTGTAACAAAACAACGAATAACATTTAATTCTATTTTTTATTTTTTTTGCGCAGACATAACTGTGGGGTTTAAACACCACAGACATGAACAGTTCATAGTTACAGTGTCATGATGTAGATACAATACAGTGTCAGTGTTTCTCTAACTCCTTTACAAACAACAGAACACCACGTGTCAGGTCTTCTCACATCTCTCATGTGAACTTGCTCAGTATATGAATACAGTGAGAAACAATCAGAAACATTTATAGGGAAAGATACAAACTTGCAATGAACGGGTTGTGTAAGTGTGCACACCTCTATATTAATACTTTATTGACGCACCATTACACCACTCTGTCTTGACTTGGCAATATTTTCCCATTGTTTCTTACAAAAACATTCTCGATCCATCAGATTGTGAGGGTATGTTTAGTTGGATTCAGGTCTGGGCTCTCACTTTAAAAACACCGATCGTCTTTTGGTTAAGTCATTCCTTTGTTGATTTGGATTTAAGCTTTGGGTCATTGTCATGCTGAAAGGTGATATTCCTGTTCTTCTTCAGCTTAATAGCAGACAGCTGAGAGTTTTGCACTAAAAGCAACTGGTATTTGTAGCTCTTCATGATTCCCACCTTGATAAAAGCCCAAGTTCTGACTGAAAAGAAGCAGCCCCTAAAGCACGATGTTGCCACCATCGTGTTTCACCGTGAGTGTGGTGTTCTTTTGGTGATGTGCACCAAACATACCTTTTGAAATTATCGAATTATTATACCTTTTGGAATTGGTCTTATCAGACCATAGCACATGTTGCCACCTGGTTTGGGGTGATTTAGTTGGGCTTGGATGTTTTTTGTGAGAAAGGGCTTCCATCTGGTCACCCTACCCCAAAAGCCCAGACGTGTGAAGAATACGGGAGACTGTTGTCACATGCAGAGAGTGATGAGTACTTGTCAGATGTTCCTGCAGCTCCTTTAATGTTGCTGAAGGTCTCCTGGTAATCTCCCTGGTAAGATTTTGTCTTGTCCTTTTGTACATTGTGGAGGGACGTCCTGTTCTTGGTGATGTCACTGTGGTGCCAAATTTTCTGCGCTTGTTGGTGACCTTCCCTGTGTTCCATGGTACATTTAAAGTTTTGGACATTCTTTTCCACCTCTCTCCTGATCAATACATTTTGACAAGTGAGATAACGTAGATGCTTTGTCAGCTTTTTGCAGACCACGGCTTCAGCAGTCAGATGAAACCAAGAAGATGTGAAGAAAATCCTACAGAAACAGCTGGTCTTTATTTGGGACATGATAAGTGATTTTGTATATAAGATTGAATGTGATTGGTTCATTCTGATACAGTCACATCTCCTATTATAAAAGGCTGTGCATGCTTATGCAACCAGATTAGTGTGTAATGTTTTTGTGTAAAATGTTTGATTGTTTTTTTAATGATTATTTTTTATACATTGTAATTTCACGCTTGGATTCATTTGTAATCACGAAAACCTGTAAATTTTCCAGAGGTGTGAACTTTTTTATATATTTATTGTAATCAACACATTTGTATGTACTGTAAATGTTATAAATGATTATTAATGAACCAATTTTACTTTTCTATCAGAACATAGTGTGCCAAAGTTGGAGAGGAAGAACTCGAGTGGCCTGTACAGAACCCTGACCTCAACCCCACGTATGGATATGATGGTCAGGAGTCCACAGACCTTTGGCCATATAATGTAAACAATAGATTAATAAAATAGTCAATAAAATTTGTTTGAAAAAGTAGTTATGCTCCCACTTTGCTATTAAAAATAATAGTTTGTTCACTGCAAATATCTACACTAACATGTTACTGCCCCAATGTGTGAATCGGTAATTAGGCTAAAGGCAGACTGGACATACAGTATGAAAAGTTAATCCTTAGTCGTTTGTTAAACAGACTTTTATTATTTTAATTCTGCAAATAGATAGATGCGGTCACAACTTCTGCCAATTTTCAGGCTTAACCAGGGTCATGGCTAGTAGCAGCATGGGTAGACGACATGCAGCTCAGCCCTTAAAGACTGTAAAGCACATTGCTTTAATAGATTTAATGCTAAAATGCAAACACATCACAGGGCCTGTGGTCAAGTTTCAATCCATTCGCTCGGTGAGTAGGCCCTAAGAATGACCTATAAGATGGTGGAGCAGTTTAGAAGCACAACCATTGTTCACTGGGCAGCAACTATAAAAGATTACCACTCTGAACAGCTACGTTTGTTGCCTCTTAGGCAGAAACATGAGCGAAACGTGTACACGCCACAGCACAGGGTTTTTAACTCATCTACTTTATTGTTGAGAAGAAGGATTTACTTCCACCAGGAGAGACAGGCCACTGGGGACACATTCACTCTCCTCAATCACATGTTCACCTGTTCTCATGGTGAGCTCAGAAAAAAAGCTCCCCAGCATCAAAAACACAGTACATGGAGCAGCGTTTCACCAACATGGTTTACACATGACATAAGCTTAACCCACCTTTCCAGAGGTGTTTAAAAAATCCTTGCAAATCTGCTGTGAGCCTGCGATGGTCTTTGGACCTGCTGTCAAAAAGGCACTGGAACCTGGACTGGGTTGCTGTGAACTAAAATCACCATCTGGCTGGTTTCAAGATAATGAGTGAGGACAAAGGTACTGTATTATCACAGAACCAACATTGCCAAACAGACCAGCAACATGGCACCTTTAAGACAGAGCAACCCAGTCCCAGGTTCCAGAGCCCACAGTCTCACTCTTGAGGAAGAACTGGATGGTGAGAGACATGTCTGCACAGTCCTAGCATGCACCTGAGCACCTCTTTATCTAATGGAGTGGGCCCTAAGCAACACCAGCCCATAGAGTATATAGTTTGTACTGTAAAACTCGTAACATCTTGTGGATTCCCTTATGCACAAAACTGTTCTATATGTAACAAGTTAATAATGCTGTTCACATTAGCTAGTAACTGGTTGTTTGGGTGCTAGCTCTATATCTACTGCCATAAACATTTATTCACCTTAAAGCCCAATGAAATGCAGTCTGAAATAATCAATCAGCACCGTTAAGACTAATTGTACATGTAATACATTGTTCCTCTCCCGTTTTTGTAGGAAATCAGTTTGCACAGAATTTGTATGTTTTATACATCAACACCGCCCAGTCCAGGGTGAACCAAGCCCGATGCTGCCTGAGAGAGGCTCCAGGTTCCCCATGTAGCGGTATAGAAGATGGATGGATGCATCAACACTAAAGCTAACTTCAATGACACTAAAATGAAAGAAATAAAACAGCATCCTCGTTTGCACAGATTACATGGACATCTGACTTATCAATTCAGGTCCACGAATTTGATTGGACAAGCGGCGTTCCAAGAGTGCCGATATTTAGTAGAACACTGTAAATTCACTGTTCTAGCAAAAATTCTAATTCTAGCAATATATTCATAACATCGAAACTACACTTACTACGCACTGTCAGTCAGTCTCGACGTCGCCTGGCGACACACGATGCTCGATCCAGCTGTAGCTATGAGAACTTTATTCAATGAAGGAGAAAAAATGAACCAAATATTGGTGTCTGATACGTCAGTTGAACTGAATATCAGCAGGGATGTGGTTCGACTGTACTAATCACAGCCGCGCTGATATTCATTGCACCACCATGATTATGAGCGTGATATTACTTTAATGCAACAGTTCTATAGCTGTTCAGTACTCCTGCTTGTGTGATACTGTTCAATAATGATTTCTGAAGTTTTAGAAATCAATCAGAAATGTCAATGAAGAAAAAGTTCAAACGCCTCGTGAAATTATCAGCAGTCCTTTTAATTCTGTGCCATTTTGCGACTGTACTGTATAAATGTCCTCGTATAATCTACTATAAACACAAATTATTTTCATATATGAGCAATAAGGTTAGATTTGAATTGTTAAAACCACAATTATTAGTTTCCTAGGCAACAGTATGTTTCTAGTAATAGTATGAATAGACACCGTGTTCCTGGACAGAGGAGTGTGACTATCAAATACTTACTCAAGTATTCATTTAAGACACGATAATGTAGTGTTAATTCTTAGTAAAATGATACTAGAAAACAACTATCCTCCAGCTGCATGAATGCCACTACAGACAATAAAGCTAGTGCTATCCAAAAAGGAGTGACATCTACAGTGTACACTGTTATCGCATTACTACAAAAACACTATTTTTTTTCCAAATAACGCCACCACATTATTAATGATTAAGGCTGCACGGAAATATGACTTGCAGGTTAATGAACCATTTTATTAGTCTGATGCTTATTTAGAAACTCCTTCATGTACGCAGCGAGAGCTTGAGCATCTTCCAAAGTCACCGCGTTGTACAGAGAAGCTCGTATTCCACCAACAGATCTGTCAAGAGAAGAAACAATGATTAAAACGGAGTCAGGGATCGTTTGTGTGCTAGTGATTATTATAGCTAGTCTGGTAACCAAAACTAGTCAATATGTAGAACGCCATTTAAACTGCGTTCCATGTTACATATTACCTGTGTCCTTTTAAGGAGATCATTCGAAGTTTCGAAGCGCCTTCCAGGAACTGTTTTTCCAGGGCTTCGTCTCCCTCGCTGTTTCCAATGCGGAACGGAACGTTCATGCAACTCCGGCACCCGACGTCGATGGGGCATCTGAGGAAAGAACATGCACCCGTGGTGTCAGTAATCAAGAACATTTTTCAGAGCCCATTTGATACTCCTCGCTAGTCAAACTTAAGAAACAAAAAATTACTAAATGAAATGTTCTAATCGGTTATTTTATGCTCATTTTTATGTCAATTACTCATTATTATTATTATTATTATTATTGTTTTAACCAATTTATTAAAAATATGCACCTGATTTTTCCCCAAGTTCAAAAGCTTTTACCTTTAGAAGTTTTTTTTAACCTGACAATAACAATAATTAATTCCACTGAAGCTGCAGCAGTTAAAATAAAACTCCAAATTTGAGCCCCATAGCAGAACAATGTGCACTCTGATCAAGCTCTGAGAACCTTTTAAGAGTATCTTCACTGCTGCTAAACAATATTAAACAGATTACAAATGATGAATGACAGTTTTTTAAATTAAAATACACTTTTTTAAAATACTAACGAGTAAAATCCATTGGAGCTGTTGATGATGTCGTATATCAGAGAGGATTTCTGCTTGCTCAGTTTATCCATGGCGTCTGCGCCGCCGTTATTCTTGATCCACTCCAGGACCAGTTTCACAATGTAGATGCTATAAAAATAAAAGAAGAGGAAATAAAATAAACGAGCACGGCATCAACTGCAGCCATGACTGATGGCAACTCGATTTATGACGAGAATGATCCGCCGGTTTAGAACATGATCCCTACAACAGAGGCCTTATTTCTCAGTGTAACGCTGTGCCTGATTCCGTATGAAGCAACACTAATCAGAAGTATCATGCAAAACATACTACAGGCCTCAGAAAGCAGGAAATTCCTTTGAAATGTGGCAAATACACAGACGACTAGAGTCTTGTTACACTACGGTGAGTCATGAGTCAATTAACTGAGAAGATGCAAAATATAGAGTATTCATGAAAAATAGAACATTATACAGGGTATCCCATACATATGGGAAATTCTATTGAAATGATTCTCATGGCTGGATCGGGAAGCTGGTTGTGATGTACATGAAACCACACGCACACAAGCTCATCATGAGTAGGACAGACGACTCTGTGTGCTTACAAGGAAACGGCAATCATGTAGAGGATGTTTTGTCACACAAGTTACATTCTGCTAAAAAAAAAAAAAAGAAAAGAAAAATAAAAAAAAAATAAAAAAAGTGTTAATTTCCCCTAATTTCCTAGAGTTTTCTGTCACAGAAAACTATTTGTCTTTCTCAGTGATGTTTGTTGGTAAATGAGACCTTTCAGCAGGAGTCATGTTCGACGCACGTGAATCGAAGAGGGCTTTGGTCGAATGCAAGTTGTGATGACGTCACATGACACGCCTTGACCCGAATTTGAGGAAATCGGAGGTAATTTTGAAAGCTCCTCCGAATATTGCTCAAGTTTGTGTTTATTTCTGCGATCGGCAAATCCTGGAGGGACTGATATATAGAGACTGATGATTTTACTCTCCAAAAAATACATTAAATAAATAAATTCCGCGACCGTGCCAAGGAGAGAGAGAGAGAGAGAGAGAGAAAAAAGTGGCTAATGAAGATGAATCAGTTAACATCAGAAATGCTTTGGTTATTGCAGTTAATGTTCATGTCACAGTCAGTCTTTCCACGTGACTGAAGCTGATGAAAAACACAGATTTCCTATGAATTTTATTGTGAAACATCTGAACATTTCAAAAGGAAAACAAAGCTTATAAAGTATTACCTGTAGCAAGGTGGAGTGTTGTGAAGGGAATTATTTTCAGCTTGCACTTTGAAATCAAATACAAGAGGGCACTCCTTCAAAGCCTTCCCCAACAGATCCTCCCTTACGATCACAATAGTGACTCCTGCGCTTCCCACGTTCTTCTGGGCGCCCGCAAATATTAGCCCGAACTTGGAACAGGACAAAAAGACACAAATTGAAACCCTTGGGGGTCGGCATACAACTGCGAATTTCAAACCTGAACAATCTAAAAAATAGATCACCTTTGATACATCTACTGGTCGTGATAGGAAGTTTGACGACATATCACAGACAAGAACCACACCCTTGGTGTCAGGAATGAAATTAAACTCAATGCCATGGACCGTTTCGTTGCAGCAGTAGTAGACGTAGGATGCTGAAGGGTTCAGTGACCAACTGCTGCTGTCTGGGATCCCTAAAGGGAGGAGAAACATTTTACATGTACAAGAACACTGCCTTAATCCGCATTAACCGCCAAGCTTAACCCCAATTATTATTCAAATCAACAAGAGTAAAACGTGGGTGGGTGGGTTTCGGGGTTGGTTCTGAACATCCAATATTTAAGCATTTCTGTTTAAATCACCTCAAACTAAAATCTACCCATGGAGTGAATGAAGAATAGATTATCCGGTCACTCTAATTAGACACTTTAGACATACTGCATATTCAGAGGCTTTACATATACATAATACTAATGTGGCCCATCTGGCACCAACAACCACGCCAGGGCTAAAGTCGCAGAGATCATACTTTTACCACCCCGTCATGATGTTTGATGTGAACATTAACTGAAGCTCTTGATTGGCTGATTGCATAACCGCAAAAACAAGAAGGGGTTCCTATTATAGTCTGAGAGCGCTAGTGAAAATGCTTCCATTTTCATTCTTTTCTAATTAAATACCACAACCCCCCATCCAATTTCAAATCAGAAATAAAACAAAAGGTTTGAAAATTTTGAAATATTTAAAACAAGAAAGCAAAATGTTCAATATATTGAGTACTTAATATTCAAGTATCTACACAATTTCTAGGTCCCTATTTAAACGTTAGCAAGTGTGTGTGCGTGTGTGATATTGACCATGTTAACTGCTTTGTACAAAATGTCAGAAGAAAAACCCCACTGGGTTAAGGTTGTGGAGAAGTTTCCATGACAACACTTGCAGAGAGACGGAGACCTGTTGAGAAAGGATGTTGTGTAATCCATTAGGGGTTTAACCAAACAAAACAGGAATACAGTGGGGGTTAAGTCACACATGGACAGAATGAGTTCTTACTGCATGACGTGATCATGTACAAGGATGAAACATGAATGGTACATCTATACACAGCTCACATGTTCCTAGGACCATGTACCATCATACTGGTCTGTCTTCACACCCTGATTTTACATGCCGACTCAAAAGCAATTCAATTCAGTTTTATTTGTATAGCGCTTTTTACAACAGACATTGTCTCAAAGCAGATTTACAGAAATAACACGGTATACAGATATTAAAGGTGCGAAATTATAACAACCGAGCGAGCCACTGCGTGGCGACGGTGGCAAGGAAAAACTCCCTAAGATGTTAAGAGGAAGAAACCTTGAGAGGAACCTGACTCAGAAGGGAACCCATCCTCATCTGGGTAACAACAGATATTGTGAGAAAGAAAAAAAAAAAAGAAAAAAAAGAAGCACCTGGCCATGCTCTAGGTTCTGAATAACTCACCGGTGTAGTTGCCCACTTTTGGATGTACCACGTTCACTTTGCCGTACTTCTCGGCCTCTTTGGCGGCCTTCGCGGACCAGGTTCCGGTAACGATATAATCTGCACAACGGTCCTCCTTCAGACCGATCAGATTCAGAGCAACAGCACTGAACTGGCCCGTACCGCCACCTTGCAGAAACAAAACCTTGTAGTTGTCTGGTACATTCCTGTACGGAAAGTGTAGGAAGAAGAAAAAAAATAAATAAATAAAAAGTGGACAATAAGACACATTTAACATGAAAATTATATAGGCATGTGCATATATTACATTTCCATATTATAACTGCATATACTTCTGAAGTGTTCGTGATAACGTGTAAGGAAATAAACATAACGGGGCATCGCCTTTAGGCAAACGATCGACGCCGGTTGTTACTCTTTCTGCTCTGAAGTGCGATTTATTTTCCTGTAACAGCACTTCTCAGAGGGTTTTAATTCCTCATATACTACGGCAAAAGATTTGCTAAAAACATTTTTTTTTAATTATTAAGCAAATAAAAACTTTTCATATGCTCATCGTTACAGTTAATACTGTGGAATATCCGTGAAACTCATTCCTGTTATCACTTACGTTATAATAGCTATGAAGTCATTCTTTCTTCTAGTTAGTTAGTTAGTTAAATAAATAAATAAATAAATAGATCAATGCAGCTTGTCCCGTTACCAAGAAACGGGAAAGGGAAAAAGTCGTCTCACCTGACGATATCCCATGTCATACACACACACACACACACACACACACATATATATATATATATATATATATATATATATATATATATAAATAAATAAATAGATGTCTCCATACAGAACGCTTCACTATGTCAACCATATTAACCTTTCCTTATAAAATATTAACTTTTTTTTTTTTTACAAATCTGTTTACATGAATGGTGGATTAGCTGTTACTATAGAAACAATAACGTATTAGACCAAATACGTGAATTTCAGCAGACATAAGCACCGTTATAGAAAATGTATTAGAGACACGTTCTGAGCAATCACAACTGAGAATTCAAACAACGCTGTGGTACAAAACATGGTTCATTGCACATCTGGTTCAGTTCACAGGCAAGTGGCCCCTTTGTAGGTTTGACGACTCACAGAAGTTCACGCAGCAGAGTTTCAGCTGTGTTGATTATCTTGGAAAAATCTGATGTCCTGTGGCTCATTTCTAGGAAGAAACAAGGATCATTAATGTCAGCACACATCACACACACACACGCTACGCAATTTCATTTTACATGAACGACGCTACATACCAAGGACACTAATCCCGAGACCATTGTAATCCAGCAGTTCCCTCTGGGCCTGGATCAAAACCTGGAAAGGAAAGCCAGAGACATTTTTACTAATTAGTACAGTAACTCCTTAAAGCAATAGTGTAGTCTGACGTAAATGGTCAATTGTCTGCACTTATACAGCGCTTTTTTCAACCTTAGTGCTTTACGCTGGTTCGTATTTACCCATTGACTCATACACCAATAGTAGCAGAGCTGCCACGCAAGGCGCTAGCTTGCCATCGGGGCTTCAAGGACACTTTGGCATGTGGAGTCACGTGGGTCGGGAGTCGACCCGCCAACCCTACGATTAGTGGACAACCTGCTCTACCACCTGAGTGTGATGTCCATATTCATATGATGTTTACCAGAAGAGTCATAAATCATGATCACTGTCATGGAGCAGCAGCAATACAATTTGTAGTGAATGAGGAGAGAAAAGTCCTTCCTAGCTGGAACTGAAGGTTTCGGTTCGTTATTACTGGATGGTTGATAACCGAGACATGGTGGTATAGGAGGGACACCCACAGCCCAGAATGTGCAGGGGGCAGATGAGAACTTGATCCAATTTAAAGACTTGTATACAGCATTTGTAAATAACTACCTGGAACATAAACTTTATAGCACTCAATCTGCAGTGCTGAGCAGCGTGCGTGGGTGGCACTTACCCAGCAGCCTTTGCTCAAGAGACTAAATGATCACAATGCAGGCGAGTGGAAATTTTTGCCACACTCAAAAGTCCCCGTGAAATCAAAATGGGCCTTGTATGAACATGTTATCTTTAAGGTTATCTATAAGCTAGTGCGCTCCAAAACAGTGACAAAATTCGCATTTCTTGTCTCTCTTAGCACCGACACGGATCAACACTTTTGATGACATCATTCCGCACTTCAGCTTGTCCAATCAAACGCTCCGTAGAGTCTAAAGTTGTCCGCCCTCAACATTACAAAAACCCATGGTACTAACTATCAAGTGTAGATACGCCTGGGCTGTGAAGCAAATAAATGCTATTGGCAATTTAAAAAGGCATATAAGTAATGTTATCTACATTTGATGCATTTGATGCTCATGTAGATAATATTACTAGGATAGCGTTCTTTCATCTCAGAAATATCTCTAAGATAAGAAACATATTGTCACTACATGATGCAGAAATACTGGTTCATGCATTCGTCACCTCTAGATTAGATTACTGTAATGCCTTACTGTCTGGATGTTCCAGTAAGAATATAAATAAACTCCAGTTAGTCCAGAATGCAGCTGCTAGAGTCCTTACTAGAACTAGAAGATACGACCACATCACCCCGATCTTATCCACACTGCATTGGCTTCAAGTAAAATTTCGCATTAAGTTTAAAATACTTCTATTAACCTATAAAGCACTAAACGGTCTCGCACCACAATATCTAAGCGACCTTTTGGTTTATATGATCCGCCACACCTACTTAGATCAAAAGATGCAGGCTATTTGACGGTACCTAGAATAGTGAAGGCTACAGCAGGGGGAAGAGCCTTCGCTTATAGAGCCCCACAGTTATGGAACAGTCTTCCTATTAGTGTTCGGGACTCAGACACAGTCTCAGTGTTTAAATCTAGGCTTAAAACGTATTTGTTTACTCAAGCTTACCCTGACTAGATTATATCTCACTACTTCACAGTCCTAATCGTTTTTCTCCCTCTCTCTCTCTCTTTTTGCCGAGCCCCACACGAATTTATGGAGATATTGGAGATCCAGATCCCTTCTGCCTCTGGATGAGCCCAAATCTTCTGCTGGGACTACGGCTGCTCCTAAGGCCATACATACTTCTCATTTTCACATTATCTGTGTTACATTCACAATCTGTGTTACCCAGATGAGGACGGGTTCCCTTCTGAGTCGGGTTCCTCTCAAGGTTTCTTCCTCAAAAAACATCTTAGGGAATTTTTCCTTGCCACCGTCGCCACTCAGTGGCTTGCTCAGTTGGGATAAATTCCATTTGTTTTCTACCTGTTTGTCTCTGTTTATCTGTTCCTGTTTGTCTCTCTTTAGATGTTTCTGACTGTTTATACCTGTTTTTTATTTCTGTAAAGCTGCTTTGAGACAATGACTATTGTAAAAAGCGCTATACAAATAAAATTGAATTGAATTGAAAAACGGAGGAGGAGCCACTCCATATGTCTCGCCATGACTTTCTGTTTCATCGACACAACGAACAACAATGCGCGTTTCAAGTATACTTTTTCTCCCTTTATTCTTCTTGCTGTTTACCTGTCTACACACATTAACATGGGACATCAGTTTATCCCTGTTATTTGCCACAGGCGCAGATGGTGGCACTCTCCCAAAACCGTACGCAACTTGGACAACCTACGCTCTCTGAATGCGGCCTCTGCAGGTTCCATCTCATTCTCAATCAGACTTTGGAACTGCCAATCTGCTGTCAACAAGGCAGATTTCATTTCTGCATTTGCAACTCACTCCAAACTCAGCGTGCTGGCTTTGACTGAGACTTGGATCCATGCTGAGAACACTGCCACACCAGTTGCCCTGGCCTCCAACTTCAACTTCTCCCATACCTCACGCCCCAACAGACGAGGGGGTGGTACAGGTTTGCTTCTCTCCAAAACATGGAAATTTACCGGTCTGTCTCCCTCTTGCTTATACACTTCCTTTGAATTTCATGCTGTTACAGTCACTGACCCTGCAAAAACGCACTCTCTTGTTTACCGTCTTCCAGGTCAACTGGGGAATTTCATCGATGAATTTGAATTTCTGAATGAATTTCTGGTCCTTGGTGATTTCAACATTCATCTAGACAAGCCACATGCAGCTGACTTTCTTGCTCTCCTTCCCACATTTGACCTGAAGCAGTTCACCACACCAGCAACCCAGAAAGCCGGCAAACAGCTTGACCTCATCCTCACACGTAATTGCACCACACACAATCTTCTCATTAGTCCTCTCCATACCTCTGACCATTTCCTTATCCAGTTCTCCATTTCTCTCCCCTCACCCCCTTCACTGTCTCCTCCTTCCATCTCTTTTCGTCGCAATCTTCGCTCCCTTTCCCCCTCACATTTCTCCTCCATTGTCACAACCTTACTTCCCTCTAACAACCACTTTTCCTCACTTGACGTAAACACCGCAACCGACATGCTATCTTCCACCTTAACATCTTCTCTTGACAGCATATGTCCCCTAACCTCCAGACCTGCTCGCACATCACCCTCTAGTCCTTGGCTCTCAGAAGCTCTGCGTAGCAACCGGGCCAAACTAAGAGCATCTGAAAGTAAATGGCGCAAATGAAACAATCCAATTGACCTAACCAATTACCAGACACTTCTCTCCTCTTTTTCCAAAAGCATCTCCATTGCTAAAGCCACATACTTCCAAGATTGGTAGTTCTCCCAACACCCACATTCTTTTCAAAACTTTTTCCTCTCTTCTATGTCCCCCTCCTCCCCCTTCCCCTACCTCTCTCACTGCTGATGACTTTGCAACGTTCTTTTCCAGCAAGGTTACATCAATCAGGAACCAGTTCTCAACCCCAGACATGCATAGACCGACTCCTCCTCCACGTAACTCCCAACTGACTTCCTTCTCTCCCCTCTCAGAGACCGAGGTCTCTAAACTCCTCCTCTCTAGCCGTCCCACAACCTGTCCCCTTGACCGTATCCCTTCTCACGTTCTTCAGTCCATTTCTCCTACACTATTACCTGCACTTACACACATCTTTAACACATCGCTCTCTACTGGCACATACCCTACCTCATTTAAGCAAGCCCGGGTTACCCCACTACTTAAAAAACCATCACTCAACCCTGCTATAGTTGACAACTACAGACCTGTTTCCCTCCTCCCCTTTCTTTCCAAAACTCTTGAAAGAGCCGTTTTTTAAAAACTCTACAATTTTCTCACACAGAACAACCTCCTAGACACCAAGCAGCCTGGCTTCAAGAGCAACCATTCCACGGAGACTGCTCTGCTTTCCATCACTGAAGCCTTACGACTAGCAAGAGCAACCTCTAGATCATCTATCCTCATCCTACTTGACCTCTCTGCTGCTTTCGACATTGAACCATCACATCCTCCTATCAACTCTCTCCAACCTGGGCATCACTGGAACGGTTCTACGCTGGGTGGAATCCTATCTTTCGGACAGATCCTTCAAGGTATCATGGAGCGTAGGTATTTCTGAAACTCAGCAACTCACAACTGGCGTTCCACAGGGGTCAGTTCTGGGTCCACTCCTCTTTTCCATCTACACTACATCTCTGTCAGGTGATTGAGTCTCATGGTCCCCCCCATCACTGTTATGCTGATGACACCCAGCTCTATTTGTCCTTCCAGCCTGACGATCCATCTGTCTCTGCACGCATCTCTTCTTGCCTGTCAGACATCTCGGTCTGGATGAAGGAGCACCATCTTCAGCTTAACCTGGGAAAATATGAGCTTCTTCTCATCCCAGCCTATCCCTCAATCAACCAGAACTTCACTGTACAGCTCAGTTCACTTACACTCATGCCAACCAGAACGACCAGGAACCTTGGGGTGATTCTTGATGACGGCTTGACCTTTACAGACCACATCTCAGCAACTGCAAGGTCCTGTAGGTTCATCCTGTACAACATCAAGAAAACCTGACCCTATATCACCAAACAGTCTACACAGATACTAGTCCAGGCTCTTGTTCTCTCTAAACTGAACTACTGCAACTCACTGCTTTCAGGCCTCCCAGCCAGCTCCATCAAACCCCTTCAGATGATTCAGAATGCTGCAGCGCGCATTGTCTTCAACCAGCCCAAGACAACCCATGTCACACCCCTCTTCATCTCCCTCCACTGGCTTCCTGTAGCTGCCCGCATCAAGTTCAAGGCCTTGATGCTCACCTACAAGACCTTGTCAGAAACAGCTCCCTCCTACCTCAACTCTCTCCTGAAGGCATACATTCCCTCTCGCAATCTGCGATCAACAAGCGACCAACGTTTAGTAGTTCCCACTCAGCATGGCGTAAGGTCCCTTTCCAGAACCTTCACGCATACCGTTCCCCAGTTTTGAATGCACTTCCAATCTCAATCCGGACTGCAGAATCTTTCACTATCTTCAAAAAACAGCTAAAGACCCACCTCTTCCGTGAACACCTACCCAACTAATAGAGAAAAAAAACAAGAAAAAAAAAAACCCACACACAACACACTTACACCTCTACTCTGTGCACTTTGCTTCCTCTGGTATTCAATTAATGGATCTTGTATAGTAGCACTACTTGTATTGTTCCCTGCTTGATATATCGCTTTGCTTATTTGTAAGTCGCTTTGGATAAAAGCGTCTGCTAAATGAAGAAATGTAAATGTAAATGTAATTTTCATTAAATGCAGCATAAAATTTTGAAAGATGTCAGGTTTCCCTCTACAATACAATAAGTATTTGTGTGTACTGTTTCTCACAAGCCTGCTTTGAAGTCTGGCTGTGTATAAAGAAGGACCAGTAGGACACAGGACTGAACATCTCAGCAGAATGCATGAGGCCCAGACTTGGGGAAGAAGCCCCATTGAGAGGCATTATAAGCAGGCTCTTTCATTCACAAACGATTCAGTCCCAAAACTCAACCGATTGGTATTGGGCATGCATAGAGTCGTTGCTTTCATTTAGTTCCTGCTGACGGCCTGTGCGGTTTCAAGCCACGAAACTGAAATGTGCAAACCAGAGCATTTCATTTCCATTTATACGCATAACCAGCTTCATGTTTATCCATCTGGGGGTTTTTACATTTATTTATTTATATAAATATCTGAATAACATATGCATGCAATAACAAATTCATCTCTCCTGTGGCAGGTCAGTGTTTGAGTCATTGAGTTCAATAATTTGCTGAACACTGTCATTTAAGCATTTCATAAAACAGCACAAAAGGACCAATGATTACTTGCTATGTTTTTACATGGATTAAACATTAACAGACAGCACTTTAAAAAAAAAATTAATTAATTGGTGAGCAAATCCATATGAATCATAACTGACTGGACTGAAATGACCGGTCACAGAAATTTTTTTTTTTTTTAAGAAAATAAATAAATGTCCTCTATGCTCTGAGCAACACTTGGGTCCACTCAGCACAAATATATAGCCTCCATTCCTCCTGACAGGTCTGCTGTAATTCTTTCAGGGGTCATATGCAGACTTTAAATCAGGGCTTGAGACCGAGTCATAGCAAAACTTCTCGTCTTCGAATTATTTTCTGTCAATTGTGTCAAAATATCATACTGTACATTTCTCTTTTTTAGTAGATAAATGGTCAAACAGAGATGCAAGCTTTCGCAGTAGAATGCAAGTCCAAGTTCCTTAAGAAAAAGCTTCCAAGAACAAGCCAATCCTTCTTGTTACTAATTTGTTTGCCTGAAATACCCATAAAATATACTTCAAACAGGAAGATATTGAAGAAAAACAATTTCAGGCATTTGATCTTGCTGTGACATTGAGCCTGATTGGATCCTTTCCAAAATCGGACCAGTTCCACCTAGTGGTGGAGACATACATACATGCATACATATATACACACACATACACATACACATATATATATATATATATATATATATACATATATACACATATATATATATATATACATATACACATATATATATACATATATACACATATATATATATACATATATATACATATATATAATATATACATATATATATATATATATATACATATATATATATATATATATATATATATATATATATATATATACATATATATATATATATATATACACATA
This sequence comes from Ameiurus melas, assembly GCA_012411365.1. Classification (NCBI taxonomy): domain Eukaryota; kingdom Metazoa; phylum Chordata; class Actinopteri; order Siluriformes; family Ictaluridae; genus Ameiurus; species Ameiurus melas. The sequence goes on along the minus strand of CM022773.1, from coordinate 15,689,780 downwards.
TATATATATACATACATATATATATATATATATATATATATATACATATATATATATATATATATATATATATATATATATATATATATATATATATATATATATATATATATATATATATATACACACACACACACACATTTTATTTATTTATTTATTTATTTAATTAAAATCGACATGCATGCAAATGAATGTTAACGCAATAAACATGTCGGTTTTCCAAAAATATGTATTTAACACTACTGTACCTCTTTGTTTCCACAAACGTCCTCAAGGCACCTCTGATATTACCTTTCAAGGTAACCTCTGAATACTGTATTTGTAAAACTGTTTGAACCTTTTTGAATTGTAAAATTGTAAAACCTGATTGAACTTAGACACTGATTAGTGAAATCAGACATGCTAGTGGTGGAACTTGAGAAATAAACTGACGCTGTGACAATTACAAACACTGGAGAGCCTCATGGAGAGGTTTGAAAATTGAGAAGCTGAATACAGGAAATCCAGGGTGTCCCAAAAGTCTCCATATGTAGGGGAACCTACAAAACTTATTTACGCTACATGATTGACATTTCCGTTGACCAAGAGCCATCTTTTCCATTCACGATGAACTTGTGTTAACATCTGGTATTTTGCATGTAACTGCATGTCCATCGCCACCTTGTGAACGCTTCCTGATCCAGTCATGAGAATGATTTCAATACATTCTTTTGGTCAAAGGCATTCTTAAAGTCTATCTGAATTTTTTTCCCCATCATATATAAAATCATAAACTAAGTAGGAAAAATTTTGGAAGATATTTTACTAAAAACATTTTAAGTTCCACTATGTATGGAGTCTTTTGGGACACCCTGTAGACCAATCTGTACTCTGTATAAAAGATGTAATTCTAAATCAGTCATCAAGAAATGTAAGAAACAAAGCCGTGCAGGACCAAGAATGAAAAAGTTAAAGGTGAATCCATCTCAACTGTCCAGCTATAGACCTATATAAAATCTCCCCTTCACCTCCAAGATCTTAGAAAAGGTTGTAGCACAGCAATTATGCTCGTACTTAGATAGGAACAACATTCATGAAATGTATCAGTCAGGATTTAGACCTCATCATAGCACAGAGACCGCGTTAGTTAACGTAGTAAATGACCTTCTTCTGACCTCTGATCAGGGCTGTGTCTCGCTGCTTGTGTTACTCGACCTTAGTGCAGCTTTTGATACTATAGATCACACTATTCTCCTTGATAGATTAGAAAATGTTGTTGGCATTAAGGGAACAGTCCTCTCCTGGCTCAGGTCTTATCTGACCGATTGTTATCAGTTCGTAGATGTGAATGGTGATTTCTCCATGTGTACTGAGGTTACTTTTGGAGTTCCACAGGGTTCTGTTTTAGGCCCACTGCTTTTTACTTTATACATGCTACCCCTAGGACAAATTATTCGTAAGCATGGAATTATCTTCCACTGTTATGCTGATGATACACAGTTGTATGTTTCAGCGAAGCCAGAGGACAGACAGAAGCTTAGTAAAGTTGAGGATTGTGTAAAGGACATTAGACGTTGGATGTTACTTTTACCTTTTACTTAATTCTGATAAAACAGAAATACTTGTACTAGGACCACATGTATCTAAAAGTAATCTTTCTGATCACATGGTTACTCTGGATGGTCTTTCTGTTTCATCATGTACAGCAGTTAAAGACCTTGGAGTGATTATTGACTCCAGTCTATCATTTGATGCTCATGTAGATAATATTACTAGGATAGTCTTCTTTCATCTCAGAAATATTTATAAGGTAAGAAACATATCGTCACTACATGATGCAGAAATATTTAGTTCACTGTAATACCTTACTGTCTGGATGTTCCAGTAGGAGCATAAACAAACACCATTTAGTCCAGAATGCAGCTGCTAGAGTCCTAACTAGAACCAGAAGATACGACCACATCACCCCGACTCATCTCTTTTGAGTCTGGTTCCCTTCGAGGCTTCTTCCACGTGTTGTCTCAGGGTATTTCTTCTTTCCACTCTCTCCTCTTGAGGATCTAGGATCCTCATTAAGGATCTAAATCAACATCTGGATTTCTGTTATGCTGCTCTGTGACAATCCCGATGTTAAAAGCACTACACAAATCAAATTGAACTGAACTGTTCATCAAGACGTTAACTGACCAAGTTCTAGCCATCTTAAAATCCAATCATTTCAGATGTAGGACTTTGAACCGAAAAAAGATTCGAGTGTCAACAGGTCAGTAATGACAGCACAAGGTAAGTAATAATTTTAACTAACGAGACAGAACATAAATAAATAATGTCACGCATAGTTTCGCTAGGATAGTAGCGGTCCCTTAAATAAATATATTTGTTCCATTGAAAAGATCAGCTGCGTTTTCAGCTCAGTAGTGATGCAATAAAACACAAGCTGGACTCTACACCTCCGGCACAAAACGAGTCTAGTTCTTCTCGTTACTAATTCAGATACCAGAAATACCCCTAACACGAGAAAGGAGCTACTAAAGAAAAAACAGTTCAGACATTAAACCTTGCTGTGACCTTGAACCCGTTTGGATCAACTTCAAAATCTTATCAGATCATATCCTGGTTACAGTTGAAATTCTATATTTCCAGATTGCAGCCATATTCAAAATACGATGTTTATATATGCGTACAGGCATCGGAATATTCCGGTATACAAGGTTGTTGTAAATATGCTGCTCTACATATGCGCTTTTCCTTTCCCGCTGTTACTTCCCAGGAGATTCGAGATGCTGTCGCTGCTACCCACAATTCCTCGCAGACTGAGCATGCGCATATGTTTCTGAATAAGTTGTTTACATGCAACAAACTTCCAAATAAAACCAGAATCAGCTTCCAGCATTTACACGATGACTCGATGCTAATTAAAATGTGGCAAAATTCCAATTAATATCAGAACGTCGATGTGCATGTAAACATAGTCGATGATAATCCCATATAAATCCTACAAACTTTCAAACACGTTTTGTTGAGACAAAGAAAAAAGTGCCCTGAAGTTCATTTCAGTGCTTAGTGTTATTCAGTAAGACGTCAAGACCTTTCTGGTGGAGATCATCATCAGAACGTGTTACTTTGCAAGTACATTTAAAATAAACATTTTTTGGCAGAATCAAATAAGCGGTTGCCGTTTTTAACACGTCTGTAGGTTTTTAATTGGCAAGAGGAACTTTCTAGCAAAAAAAGTAAATGATCAGACTGTACTATTAAATGTTCACATTGTAGGAAGGTTTATTTTTAGGCGTTCGTTTCCTCTGAATTTTAGACGATTATCATAAATACGTCGATCTCTGAATGATCCAATGTTGTCCTAAATGACTGATGGTGATAAATAGAATCCACCTGTGTGTAATCAAGTCTCTGTATCAATGCACCTGCTCTGTGATAGTCTCAGGGTTCTGTTGAAAGCGCAGAGAGCATCATGAAGACCAAGGAACACACCAGGCAGGTCCGTAATACTGTTGTGGAGAAGTTTAAAGCTGGATTTGGATACAAAAAGACCCTCTAAACTTTCAGCTCAGACAAGGAGAAGACTGATCAGAGATGCAGCCAAGAGGCCCATGATCACTCTGGATGAACTGCAGAGAACTACAGCTGAGGTGGGAGAGTCTGTCCATAGGACAACAATCAGTCGTACACTGCACAAATCTGGCCTTTATGGAAGAGTGGCAAGAAGAAAGCCATTTCTCAAAGATATCCATAAAAAGTCTCTTCTAAAGTTTGCCACAAGCCACCTGGGAGACACACCAAACATTGAGAAATGGCTTTCTTGCCACTCTTCCATTTTTTTTATTATATAAGTTGACGGGGGGTTTAAGTACATAAATTATTAAATATTGTTAATGCATCAAATAAGTGTATCGCTGTATTGGGTGGAGCGGCTACACCCTGCCAAAGTGCGTTAAACAACAACAACTCTTACTGGATTAAAACTTTATTGAAGCCAAATGTAGTCTAGACTAGTCCAACAACATAGCTACAGTGTAAAGTGAGTGTATTTATTTCTCAGACATTTGTCCACCTTTCTGCAAAATACTTAGTTAATATAAAGGGTTGGGTTTTTTTTTTAATAGGTTTTTGAACCCTCTTTTGAAAACATGAAATATGGATGGTTGAATAAGTTATTTTGGTGTAGGTGCACACCTCATATATGGGGGATAAATGTGGCAATTTCCTTAAAATTACAGTACATTAATGCAGGAAAGAAAGACCTAAATGGACGACTTAAAAATAACTATTTTAAGAAGTTAAAATTATTTTTTATTTTTATTTTTTTAAAGGTAAGATTGACATTTACATGGAATTGCAGTAATGCATCAAATAACTGCTGTATTGGGTGGAGCAGATACACCCTGCAAAGTTCAACTCCTCCTGCTGGACTAATACTTTCACTTTGGCTTTATTGAGGCCACAAAAACATAATATTTCATCTCCATGTATGCACTGAGCTCACGAGAAACTCATACAGACTAGTCGAACAACATAACTACAGAGGATTATATTTAGACATGGCTTTGCCTTAGCCACATCACCATGTTAGTACATGAATAGTTAACAGGAGGAAAATGTAGTCAAAATGAGGGAAAATCTGTAATGTTTCAGTAGTTCACATTTGGTTCCCAAACATACCGATCTTTGAGATCCGGGTACCGCTCATGGCCACTTTGTGTAAAGAGCCTTCCAACAAATCACTACGTTTCTCTGAGTCAGTAAGAAAGCATTCACAATATCAACAAACGTAATACCGGTCCAAATGTGATCACATTAAGAGAAATTGAATGGATCACAAGAATTCAATTAACCCCACTTTGCTTAAACAAACCCCTGACAAATCCAAAGTGCTACTTCCAGGACCATGTGTTCATAAGTATTTAACTGAGAGAATTTTATACTAGTGGATGAAGCAATCCCAAGACATCAATTATCTTTGTTAAATATTATATCTTTAAAAAATCCTAAATCTCTCAGCTGGGGGGGACTTTTGTAGTCAGAGACTTTTGTAGTAAGTGGTAAATATGTGACGGAGCAGCTACACCCTGATAAAGGGTCTCTGTACCTGATGGAGCTGCTACACCCTGATAAAGTGTCTCTGTACCTGATGGAGCGGCTACACCCTGATAAAGTGTCTCTGTACCTGATGGAGCGGCTACACCCTGATAAAGTGTCTCTGTACCTGATGGAGCGGCTACACCCTGATAAAGTGTCTCTGTACCTGATGGAGCGGCTACACCCTGATAAAGTGTCTCTGTACCTGATGGAGCGGCTACACCCTGATAAAGTGTCTCTGTACCTGATGGAGCGGCTACACCCTGATAAAGTGTCTCTGTACCTGATGGAGCGGCTACACCCTGATAAAGTGTCTCTGTACCTGATGGAGCGGCTACACCCTGATAAAGTGTCTCTGTACCTGATGGAGCGGCTACACCCTGATAAAGGGTCTCTGTACCTGATGGAGCGGCTACACCCTGATAAAGTGTCTCTGTACCTGATGGAGCGGCTACACCCTGATAAAGTGTCTCTGTACCTGATGGAGCGGCTCACCCTATAAGGGTCTGTACCTGATGGAGCGGCTACACCCTGATAAAGGTCTCTGTACCTGATGGAGCGGCTACACCCTGATAAAGTGTCTCTGTACCTGATGGAGCGGCTACACCCTGATAAAGTGTCTCTGTACCTGATGGACGGCCTACACCCTGATAAAGAGTCTCTGTACCTGATGGAGCGGCTACACCCTGATAAAGTGTCTCTGTACCTGATGGAGCGGCTACACCCTGATAAAGTGTCTCTGTACCTGATGGAGCGGCTACACCCTGATAAAGTGTCTCTGTACCTGATGGAGCGGCTACACCCTGATAAAGTGTCTCTGTACCTGATGGAGCGGCTACACCCTGATAAAGTGTCTCTGTACCTGATGGAGCGGCTACACCCTGATAAAGTGTCTCTGTACCTGATGGAGCGGCTACACCCTGATAAAGTGTCTCTGTACCTGATGGAGCGGCTACACCCTGATAAAGTGTCTCTGTACCTGATGGAGCGGCTACACCCTGATAAAGTGTCTCTGTACCTGATGGAGCGGCTACACCCTGATAAAGTGTCTCTGTACCTGATGGAGCGGCTACACCCTGATAAAGTGCGCGGCAGGTTATATAAACCCCTCGCGCTCGATGCCGTGACGCAGTTGAGCGCGCGGAAAGATGCGCGAGCGCCGCGATTGAAATGCTCCTGGCTTCCGTTGCAGTGTGAAAGTAATGTAACGCTCCAAACACGGATCACTGGCGTTAATCCACCACCAGATCCTGAGGGGAAACGACGAGGTTGTTTCTTTTCGTGTCAAGACAATCAGAATGAATTAAACGCGTGTCTGATGCAATAGCACCAGTGAGTGAATGGAACTGTTTATCCAGTAACAGCTCTTGTTTACTTCTCTCTTCAGACTAGTAGTATGTATGTATGTATGTATAAATAAATAAATAAATAAATAAATAAATAAATAAGTGGAGTTAAACACTTACAGCTTGAGGAAGCTTCGCCGGTCCTGCACCAAAGTTTAAAACCTTCTTCGTCTCCATGGTGTAAACAGTGTGTTATGGAGAAGATGGAGAAGGTGGAGGAGATGGAGAGCTGTTCAAACTACTGATGATGTCCAGATGCTCAGTCTGATACACTCACGCTTCCGGGCGTGCAGCACGTGAATACAGCTTGCTTGCGCACGCCCACTAAACATTTATTTATTTATTTATTTATTTATCTTACCGGTCTTCCTATTGGTCGATCCCAAATCCTCAACTTCTGATTGGATGTGTGTTTTGAGCGAGGAACGTGATTGGCTTTTCTTTTCACGCCACTAGAACGTGATCAGTTTTTAAGGGTAATCTACCGTAAAATGTGCCACATGAACAAAAACACCAGAACCAGCGCCGGTTGTCTTTTCCACGTCACAGGACATGCAGACATGCGGGATTACGTTCAAGTGACCCTTTCTTGTGTTTGTCAGGGTAGACAGAATCCAAGCAAACAAGCTGTTCTCTCATAAATGAATAAATAAATAAATAAATAAATAAATAAAAATAAATAACAAGTTGAACTGAGAGAACTGGAAATTCAAATCTACAATATTATATAGTCTAATATGAATAAATCTAATTCTATTCGTTACGTAATAACTCTGGTTCTGATGAATAATAAGTATGTGTTGTAGGGTCTTCTGCACCAGACCCTAGTTAGTGCACAACCTCACCAGGATCTAAAGATAGGAGATAGAGATAGCCCTGAAGATGAATAACCCCCTGAATATGAATTATTATCTCGCCTCAAGACACTCAGCCCAAACTCACCAACTCGGTCCAGCTATACAAGTACAGAAGACATGTACTGCAAATATAATATACTATAAATAAGTCTTACTGTGAATATAAGGCGATTCATGGGTAACAGCTGAAATATCCATGAACCTATGTTTTATCCGAGTTGCTTACAGTGAATTTGTAAGCTTTTGTAGATGATACAAAGACTGAGCGTTTTTTGCTGACAGCCTACACATCTGATAGGGAATTAGTTTCACCGTTAACTCTCACACAGTGTAAACATGTACTATCAAATATGTACACGGCTAGGCAGTCCATCCAGGGTACAAAAACTAGATCAGTTCAGTACCGATATGATCATTTAAAATGATTAAAGCTCCTTAAGAAAAACAAAGTACTTTCAGAAGATCATTTTGTTGTGTAGTGATATTTGTCATGTGATGTCATAATATCACAAAACACAAGGAAACCTTTTCTGTGTGCTTTCAAATCACAGTTGTGTAACTTGCTGCACAGATTCAGAAGTTATATATATATATATATATATGGTTTTTAATTAAAAAATCAGATTTTTACAGATACAGATACAGGTCAAGAGCTTCAGTTAATGTACACATCAAACATCAGACCGTGGAAAAAATTAACTGTGGCATGGTTGTTGGTGTCAGATGTGCTGGTTTAATATTTCAGAAACAGTTGATCTGCTGGGATTTTCACACACAGAACTATTCAGAAAAAAAAAGATAAAAAACCATCTTGTGAGCAGAGGGTCTGCAGGGTGAAACACCATGTGAGAGAATGACCAGATTGGTTTTAGTTGAGAAGCAGTTTATAGTAAATCAAATAAGCATTCTTTATAACAGTGGTACATTTCCTCAGTTTAAACATTTGATATGTTTTCTATGTTCTATTGTGAATAACATATGTGTGTATGAGATTTGCAAATCACTGCGTTCTGTTTTTATTTACATTTTACACAGCGTCCCAACTTTATTGTAATTGGGGTTCTCCAAAAAGTTCTCCAATCTCTTCTGGGTACTGTTAAGTCAAAGCAGAAACATCGGGAGCAGGAGGAACCTGGCCTTTGGGGCAGACCAGCTGCGCTGTAGGCCTGCTGTGTGGCTTGTGATCCAGACATTGAACCCACTGTATGGCTAAATGATTACCATGGGAGTGTGGACACATGAGTAATGGAACTAACGGTTAAACTATTACATTTAATAATTTAACAACTCTAGCTTGTTCCTTCCAATGTTTAGAAGTAGATACATAAATACAAGCTTTAATTACAGAATTGGACACGGAAATCTCTTCTCTATATAGTGCGGAACTGTAAAATCTTGAAAGGAAATACATTTGAAAGGGAGAAGAAATGTGATTTTTTTTAAATGGTTACCATGAAATGTGTCAGGTGTCTTTTACAGAAAGGATCAGTAAAAGGGAAAAGTAACAAAAACATTTTCAGGCATTTGCAGATACAAACTTATCTTCTAAATGTTATGGCCACCTGAACAGTCAGTTTATTCATATACATTTCTTAATTCTGTAGGTTAGCTTGGTAAATAGTTACTTCTGTTAAACTGCTCCTTGTCTGGTATCTGAATGAATGTTTCATTTACTAAACCACACTGGGGCAGCTGTGGCGCAGTTGGTAGAGCGGGTTGTCCACTCAGGGGTCAGTGGTTCGATTCCTGGCCCGGGTGACTCCACATGCCGAAGTGTCCTTGGGCAAGACACTGAACCCCAAGTTGCTCCCGATGGCAAGCTAGCGCCTTGCATGGCAGCTCTGCTACCATTGGTGTGTGAATGGGTGAATGAGACACAGTGTAAAGCGCTTTGGATAAAAGCGCTATATAAGTCCATATTTACCATACTATGCTTTATTAAATGAGTGGGTAGGGTAAGAAAAGAGTAAGGTGGATGCTTAGATCAATGGTTTCTTCATATACTTCTTATGCAACTTTAACAAACATTAATCTTGATGGGTCTCTGTATTTATAAATGTACTGTGGAAATGTGTTAAGATTTAACATGTTAAGGTTAGGGTTCACTGTGCTTCTTCACTCCCCCTTACATCAGCAAAAATGTACCATGAGACCAGACAGAATTTTTTTTATCTTTCTTTCTAACATCTACAAAAGATTTTATGTCACAAAACAAACTTTAAAGCTCATAAACTCTTGCAACAGTTCCATTAAAGTACAGTCTGTAAAAGAAGAATGCCTACATGCATTAATACTGTATGTTCAGCAGTTTTGAACACTTGTCAGGTGAGATAATTAACCATTAGTGTATTCACTGTAAAAATCAACTTCATCGAAATAACTGCATAACTTCTTCAGGATCAACAGGTGAGACAGTACTGCTGGTGGAAATACTAGGTACAGATGTAACACCTGGATATCCTCTTTTGTGAAAAGAACAAAGTCCTGAATGGACAGTGACGGATTGAAGCGGTTGTGTGCAGTCGCCCATGCCAGCTGAAAAATGTGGTTTGGGATGAACTCAAGACTGTGCTGGACATGGGGGTAATCGAAGAGTTCTACAGTGACTGGAGCAGCCTGGTTGTCTTGGTGCTGATGGTTCAGACTGTTGTTGTGTGGACTTCAACGTGGTGCCTAAATTTGATGTATATCCAATGACGTATATCCAATATCTCGTGAAAGAAACAGCCTTTTCCACTCCGTTTGGGCTACACCAGTTTGTCACCTTTCATTTGGTAGGATTTGGAGCTACAGCAAATGTTTTAATGACTCATGGACAGAATCTTCCGAATGCACAATGTATATGCCGCTGCATACTTAGATGACAATCATTTATAGTAATGATTGGCAGAATACTCTTGGCTTCCACTTGGGTCATGGGCACATGCATCCCCAAATTGATAAGACAGCAGCCTGCACAAGGCCCAAGACTAAAAAGTTGGTGAGGCAGTTCCTGGGACTGGCTACTACAGAAGGTTTGCACCAAATTTCTCAGACGTCATCAGTCCACTGACTGACCTCACAAAAAAGGAGGCACCAGATCCGGTCCAGTGGTTGGAGCTATATGAGCAGGATGTTTTGTGGAATCAGCTACAGGTCAGATGGGTATGTGGCATGAGGTCCTGGTTGAGCGTTGGCTGGGGACAGAGAGGAGGCAGATTGAATGAGCAGGTAACACAGGTGAGAATCATTATTGATTCTCACCTGAGTGTAATTAATTTTTTGTGTCTCTTATTGCTTTCAGTGCTGAAGACAAATTATATATACACAGCATCTCACAAAAGTGAGTACACCCCTTACATTTTTGATGCCATGATGTTGAACTTCCAGTGACCAGTATGAGGGAGTGTGAGAGCGATGGCACCAAATTTAACACACCTGCTCCCCATTCACACCTGAGACCTTGTAACACTAACAAGTCACATGACACCGGGGAGGGAAAATGGCTAATTGGGCCCAATTTGGACATTTTCACTTAAGGGTGTACTCACTGTTGTTGCCAGCGGTTTAGACATTAATGGCTGTGTGTCGAGTTATTTTAAGGGAACAGCAAATTGACACTGTTACACAAGCTGTACACTCACTACTTTACATTGTAGCAAAGTGTCATTTCTTCAGTGATGTCACATGAAAAGATAGAATCAAATATTTACAACCATGTGAGGGGTGTACTCACTTTTGTGAGATACTGTATATATATATATATATATATATATATATATATATATATATATATATATATATATATATATAATATCTCAAAAATAAAGGGAACACTTGGAGTTACATTGTGCTGTTTAAGTGTTCCCTTAATTTTTTTGAGCAGTATATTTTATATATATATATATATATATATATATATATATATATATATATATATATATATATATATATGTGACGTTAATTGTTAAAAAAAGTAAATAAATCGAACAACAATATATTCCAATATTTCTGATCACTTGAAGAATGGGTGGGTTCTAACAAAAGGTGCCATGTTCAAAGTTGTTTAACACTTCTAGATGTAAATATGAGGACATGCATTCTGATCTATCGTCTCGTATTCATTTCAAACCCAAATGTGGGGGGAAAAAAGTGGAGTGAAAACAAATAAATTTCCCCTTGCTGTTCCAATACTTTTGGAGGGGACCGTACATCGTTTATCATATATGGCAATTTGGGGGTGTATCTTTATGCCAAATCGCACAAGCCCCTCAATTTAGAAAGTTTGGGATTCACAGCTGTGTGTTAGCAAATGTGATCAATTCCAATTTTCTTGTGCGCCCTGGTGGCGTTTACACAAATTTAGAATTTGTTTGAAGCACACTTTGATAAATGAGAACCAAGGACTGTAGCTTTCTGTATACAGTTATTTATTTAAACATTACATATCCAACAACTTGAATAAAGGATGGAAAATGCTGTAGAACAGTCGTGCGCACACCCCAACGCACAGATCGGGGGAATTTAAAGTAAACAAAATATATATTGAAAGATGTGGTTGCATAGAAACAAATGTAAACTTAGCATTGTTGCGTCATAATGCAGTATTGCAATTTAATTTGATTAGACTATAGTTTTGCCTTTACTTACACAATAAGTATTCATCCACCCCTAAATTCATAGTCCATTAAAACTACATCATCCTTCACCGTCATTAAGTTCACGTTCTGCATATATAATCAGTGATATAAAGAGCAATAAAATGATAAGAATATCATACACTATTATTATATTATTACCAGCACTGTAGTATTGCAGCATTTCTGAAAAAATGGTTTAATGAGTAGTGTCCTGTAATCAGTAAGGCTCAGAAGAAACGGAGGAAAGCCTCAAACACATCCTCATTGACCAGCAGAGGCCTCGCTTTCAGTCATCACGTCTGTGTGCAGCAGCTCTGGACTCAGGTTTCGAGATTCTGCGATGAGACGCTTGACACCCACCATCCACTGGCTCACTTCGTTAACGTAGTCCACCATCAGGGCTCGGTGGATCTCGTCCGCTTTGTCCCAATTCTTATTGCTCAGCTCTTTTAAAAAAAAATAATAATAATAATTTAAAAAAGTCCAATAAATGTCATTTTGTTCATTTCACAGAAAGCTGAAGTGCTCTTAAATCAAGGACCACATTTAATCATTATGCATTAGTAACAAAAAAATCTTCAGAAGTGAAAATAGCAATTATTGAACATTTTAAAGCAAAATTATTTATGATCCAGTTTACTACAGGGTAAACTTTCACAGACTTTCCACAACATTAAATATAACTACAGCAGGGGAAATCAGTATTGGACATTTTTTTTTTCAGTAAATATCTTTCCAATAAGTTTATTCACATGAAATTTTCACCAGACATCAGTATTAACTAAAGAAATCTGGAAATATAAAGAATTCACAATATTAAAGTCCATAAGTAAAGTTATGTGAAATAAAGTGGAATGTTGTGAATTCTGTGTGTGTGTGTGGATTTCTTGCGTTAACACTGATGTCTGGTGAAAATTTCATGTGAATAGCCTCAATGGAAATATGTTGACTCAAATAAAATGCTCACGCGTCCAATACTTATTTCCCCCGCTGTTTAAATGGATATAAACAGCATACACATGTTCATTCCGTGGTACAAACCACTAAACTAAATGTATGTAGGTTACATGTATAATAAACAGCACAGTTATTCACAATTCAAAACGAAGCTTAATAAAAGAATTTTTTAAATAGAAAATTAATATACATCTCTTCTCTTTAACAGAAAAAGTTGGATTTGAGAAGACTGAAAGTTGAACGACTCACCTTGGGAAAGTCCATTCATCCTACATTTGACCGGAAGAGAGAGTTTCCCACTTCTCCACATCTCTTCAAAGATCTTCAGTCGCCTCTCAACATCATCACACACCTGTTTCTGTAAAAACACAACAAGGTTAGGATTCAGTGCGCCTCAATTTCATACAGACATTAATGCACAATTCTCACCGGAGCACTCCTTAAAGAAATATCAGCCGAAATACAGAGGCACAGTCCAAACAAACAGCTGGCCTGAAAACAAGAATGAACAGGAAAAAAAAGAAACTATAAACTGACTTGCATTGTCTTGTGGCGTAACCAGGGTATGGACATTGGGGGGGTCCGGGGGGTCCAAGCACTAGACACCCCCATCAAACTTCCAAAGTCTGATACTGAAAATTTGCACATTTAGAAGACAGTTTTAGGATTACAGTTACTGTTTGAATTCACGTGGTTTCTGGGTGATAGAACTTCACACAGCATGGGGAAATAGTAGGGTGCTGTGGACGTCCTGTAGGCAGATGTATTCTCTGTGAACGAAATGCTGTGAACCTTTCCTCACTTTCACTCGCATTTCTAACATTTCTAACAGTCTGTCACAGTGTGAGGGGTCACAACGAACTCGGCGGGAGGATGTGCACGTGAATGTACCGTTAATGGTCAAGAACTGGAACTGAAGTTAGCCTAGATATTTAGGTATCTAGTTACTGACTGTGTGAAAACAGCTCGTATGTTCTGCTGCACTTTTCTACACTTGGCTGCTGTCTCCATTTCTTACAGACGGCGGGCTAAAATAAATCAACGAACCTCGCGTATGCGTGTAAAACACAAGTGTATAATTGGAGGGGGCGCACGTTTTCCTTAACAAACGGAAATGTGATTTAAAAACAGAATAGACAAATAAATAGATAAATAAAATAAAAAGAATAGATGAAGAAAAAGACAGATCTGTTGGCAGGAAAAATTAAAGCGGGATATATAGAAAATATTTTCTCCTGTATATTGGGGGGGACAGATTGGTATTTCCTCAACATTCGGGGCTCAGTGGGGCTCACAGCTCGAGCTTAGTGAGGTTGGATGGAGAGCGTTTGTGAACAGCAGTTTTCAGCTCTTTCCACAGATTCTCGATTGGATTCAGGTCTGGACTTTGACTTGGCCATTCTAACACCTGGATACGTTTATTTGTGAACCATTCCTTTGTAGATTTTGCTGTATGTTTGGGATCATTGTCTTGTTGGAAGATAAATCTCCGTCCCAGTTTCAGGTCTTTTGCAGACTCCAACAGGTTTTCACCCAGAATGGTCCTGTATTTGGCTGCATCCATCTTCCCCTCAATTTTAACCATCTTCCCTGTCCCGGCTGAAGAAAAGCAGGCCCAAACCATGATGCTGCCACCACCATGTTGGACAGTGGGGATGGTGTGTTGAGGGTGATGAGCTGTGTTGCTTTTACGCCAAACATATCGTTTTGCATTGTGGGCAAAAAGTTCGATTTTGGTTTCATCTGACCAGAGCACCTTCTTCCACATGTTTGGTGTGTCTCCCAGGTGGCTTGTGGCAAACTTCAGACAAAACTTTTTATGGATATCTTTGAGAAATGGCTTTCTTCTTGCCACTCTTCCATAAAGGCCAGATTTGTGCAGTGTACGACTGATTGTTGTCCTATGGACAGACTCTCCCACCTCAGCTGTAGTTCTCTGCAGTTCATCCAGAGTGATCATGGGCCTCTTGGCTGCATCTCTGATCAGTCTTCTCCTTGTCTGAGCTGAAAGTTTAGAGGGACGGCCAGGTCTTGGTAGATTTGCAGTGGTCTGATACTCCTTCCATTTCAAAATGATCGCTGCACAGTGCTCCTTGGGATGTTTAAAGCTTGGGAAATCTTTTTCGTATCCAACTCGAAACTTTAAACTCCACAACAGTATTACGGACCTGCCTGGTGTGTTCCTTGGTCTTCATGATGCTCTCTGCGCTTTCAACAGAACCCTGAGACTATCACAGAGCAGGTGCATTTATACAGAGACTTGATTACACACAGGTGGATTCTATTTATCACCATCAGTCATTTAGGACACATTGGATCATTCAGAGATCCTCGCTGATTTGAGAGTTTTAATTAAATGAGGTAATAATTTTGAAAAAAAAGAAGAAAATAAAAGCGAATAACTTTTCAGTTTTTTATTTGCTAAAAAATTTAAAATATCCAATAGATTTCGTTCCACTTCACAATTGTGTCCCACTTGTTGGTGATTCTTCACAAAAAATTAAAATTTTATATCTTTATGTTTGAAGCCTGAAATGTGGCAAAAGGTTGAAAAGTTTAAGGGGGCCGAATACTTTCGCAAGGCACTGTATAACGCTTTCTAGATTATTACCTTCACGGTTTGCCGGCATGCGGTCAGCACACAGAGAAGTGGTGCTTGAACACTGTTAAGGTTTGGCTCATTCTCCAGTTGTACGGTCGAGTCAGGCTGGATCTTCGGAGAACACTGGCGCGAATCTTCTACACCGCCCAAAGAAACGTGACTCTTAGGAGGTGAAGTGAGTCCAGTTACAGGAGGAGGAATTGAATTACTTGGAGGAGTTGAATTATCGACGGGAGAGGGATGTAACCCCGCTCCGGGACCTGCGAACACAGGGGAAAATCAGGGATAAGCTTACAATCATTCAAATCATTTCAGCACTCAGCCGAGGCTCCTCGTCATCCGCATCTCGTCTAGACTCTTAACCTACACTCTCTTGACTATCACTAAAGGGGTGTTAATACTTTTAGTTAAGGAATTTAAAAAATATATCTATCACTGCATTATTGCAACACAGGCAATTGCTTTTTCAAGGCCTGCTTTTTAAAGTTTATGCATCAGGGCTGTTGAAGGACTTTTTATTAGCAATATAAGGTGATTCGATTGAAGTGTTCATCACTCATCCATCAGTTCAGACGTAATCGAGAGGGACGGTTAAGAGAGGGACGGTTAAGAGAGTGGCGGTTAAGAGAGGGACGGTTAAGAGAGGGACGGTTAAGAGAGTGACGGTTAAGAGAGGGACGGTTTTAAGAGAGGGACGGTTAAGAGAGGCAGTTAAGAAAGTGACGGTTTAAAGAGAGTGCGAGTTAAGAGAGGAGGATTAAGTGACGGTTAAGAGAGGGACGGTTAAGAGAGGGACGGTTAAGAGAGGGACGGTTAAGAGAGGGGCGGTTAAGAGAGGGACGGTTAAGAGAGGACGGTTAAGAGAGGGACGGTTAAGAGGAGGCAGTTAAGAGAGGCAGTTTAGAGGGAGCGGTTAAGAGAGGACGGTTTTAGAGAGGGACGGTTTTAAGAGGAAAAAGGGTTAAGAGAGGGACGGTTAAGAGAGTGACGGTTAAGAGAGGGACGGTTAAGAGAGGACGGTTTAAAGAGAGGAATACAGTTAAGAGAGGCCGGTTAAGAGGGACGGTTAAGAGAGGGGCCGAAGTTAAGAGTGGCGCGTTAAGAGAGGGGCGGTTAAGAGTGGCGGTTAAGGGAGAGGCGGTTAAGTGGTGGTTAAGGGAGTGGTGGTTGAAGAGTGGCGGTTAAGAAGAGTAGCGGTTAAGAGAGGGACGGTTAAGGGCGTGCGGTTAAGAAAGTGGTGGTTAAGAGAGTAGTGGTTAAGTGAGTGGTTAAGAGAGTGGTGGTTAAGAGAGGTGGCGGTTAAGAGGTAGCGGTTAAGAGAGAGTAGCGGTTAAGAGAGTGCTGGATAAGAGAGGGACGGTTAAGAGAGGACGGTTAAGAGAGGGACGGTTAAGGGAGAGTAGGTTAAGAGAGGAATGGTTAAGAGAGGAATGACGGTTAAGAGAGGGACGGTTAAGAGAGGGACGGTTAAGAGAGTGGTGGTTAAGAGTAGCAGTTAAGAGAGTGGTGGATAAGAGAGTGGTGGTTAAGAGAGTGGTGGTTAAGAGAGTAATGATTAAGAGAGGGGACGCGTTAAGAGAGTGCTGGATAAGAGAGTGGTGTTAAGAGTAGTGGATAAGAGAGGGACGGTTAAGAGAGGGACGGTTAAGAGAGTGGTACGTTAAGAGAGTGGTGGTTAAGAGAGTGGTGGTTAAGAGAGTGGTGGTTAAGAGAGGGACGGTTAAGAGAGTGGTGGATAAGAGAGTGGTGGTTAAGAGAGGGGCGGTTAAGAGAGGGGCGGTTAAGAGAGGGACGGTTAAGAGAGGGACGGTTAAGAGGTGTGATTAAGAGAGTGGTGGATAAGAGAGTGGTGGATAAGAGAGTGGTGGTTAAGAGAGTGGTGGTTAAGAGAGGGACGGTTAAGAGAGGGACGGTTAAGAGAGTGGTGGATAAGAGAGTGGTGGTTAAGAGAGTGGTGGTTAAGAGAGGGACGGTTAAGAGAGGACGGTTAAGATGGTGGTTAAGAGAGTGACGGTTAAGAGAGTGGTGGATAAGAGAGTGGTGGATAAGAGAGTGACTGGTTAAGAGAGTGGTGGTTAAGAGAGTGGTGGTTAAGAGAGTGGTGGTTAAGAGAGGACGGTTAAGAAAGTGGTGGTTAAGAGAGGTGTGGTTAAGAGAGGATGTTAAGAGATTGGTTAAGAGAGGGTTGGTTAAGAGAGTGGTGGTTAAGAGAGTGGTGGTTAAGAGAGGGACGGTTAAGAGAGGGATGGTTAAGAGAGGGACGGTTAAGAGAGGGTGGTGGTTAAGAGAGGGGTGGTTAAGAGAGTGGTGGTTAAGAGAGGGGTGGTTAAGAGAGTGGTTAAGAGAGTGGTGGTTAAGAGAGTGGTGGTTAAGAGAGTGGTGGTTAAGAGAGTGGTGGTTAAGAGAGGGACGGTTAAGAGAGTGGTGGTTAAGAGAGGGGCGGTTAAGAGAGGGGTGGTTAAGAGAGTGGTGGTTAAGAGAGGGGTGGTTAAGAGAGGGTGGTTAAGAGAGTGGTGGTTAAGAGAGTGGTGGTTAAGAGAGTGGTGGTTAAGAGAGGGGTGGTTAAGAGAGGGACGGTTAAGAGAGTGGTGGTTAAGAGAGGGGTGGTTAAGAGAGTGTGGTTAAGAGAGTGGTGGTTAAGAGAGTAGGTGGTTAAGAAAGTGGTGGTTAAGAGAGGTGGTTAAGAAAAGTGGTGGTTAAGAGAGTGGTGGTTAAGAGAGGGACAGTTAAGAAAGTGGTGGTTAAGAGAGGGCGGTTAAGAGAGGTGGTTAAGAGAGGGTGGTTAAGAGAGGGTGGTTAAGAGAGTGTGGTGGTTAAGAGAGTGGTGGTTAAGAGAGTGGTGGTTAAAGAGGTGGTGGTTAAGAGAGGGTTAGTTAAGAGAGTGGTGGTTAAGAGAGGGTGGTTAAGAGAGTGGTGTGTTAAGAGAGGGAGGGTTAAGAGAGTTAGTTAAGAGAGGGAATTGGTTAAGAGAGTGGTTAAGAGAGGGGTGGATTAAGAAAGTGGTGGTTAAGAGATGGTAGTTAAGAAAGTGGTGGTTAAGAGAGTGGTTAAGAGAGAGGACGGTTAAAAGAAAGTGGTACGTTAAGAGAGGGTGGTTAAGAGAGAGGTGGTTAAGAGAGTTGGTTAAGAGAGATTAGTTAAGAGAGTGGCGGTTAAGAGAGTTATGGATAAGAGAGTGGTGGTTAAGAGAAGTAGTGGTTAAGAGAGTGGTGGTTAAGAGAGGACGGTTAAGAGAGGAACGGTTAAGAGAGTGGTGGATAAGATGAGTGGTTAAGTGACGGTTAAGAGAGGGCGGTTAAGAGAGTGGTGGTTAAGAGAGTGGTGGTTAAGAGAGTGGTGGTTAAGAGAGTGGTGGTTAAGAGAGTGGCGGTTAAGAGAGTGACGGTTAAGAGAGTGGCTGGTTAAGAGAGTGGTGGTTAAGAGAGTGACGGTTAAGAGAGTGATAGTGTGGGGTGCTACCTGAAAAGTTTGAAACAGTAACAATATAACACAAATATATAAAGCTCTTCAATCAGTTCCTCTAAAACCTAATCATCTAATCTAATCTAATCTAATGAATCTGACTCACTCTGAGCTGAAAGTTGAGGTGGAGGAACCCTCTTGTTGAGGAGATTCCGTTTCTGTCCCCCAGTGTTGGTCTGCAAGCCGTATGAGAACTGTGGAGGGTCATTCCAGCCCCTCTCCTGATTCCCTAAACAGCACAAAACAAAGCAGACAAGTAGATTACTACAGAGTGAAAGCTCGCGAAAATACAAAGCCGGTGCTTTAACACTTATATTGACACTTTTTTCCCTAACCGTATTCCGACAACTTCCGCCTCCAGGCACCTTGTAAACAAGCGCTAGAGCCAGTCCTATAGCAGGACACGAGACACCAACCAATCCGCGTGAAGAGGCTGAATGACCATTAACCAATCATAGAAGGTCTGTCGGAATACGGGTTGGGAAAATAACGCTACGTGGACGGGACACAGATATGCAACGGATTAGTTTACAGCGGGTAAGAACCGCAATTCCTGAACTATTATCTCTACAAACCGTTTCTCACATCCGAGTATAAAGATTATAATTTTTTTTTACCTGGTTTAATATAGAAGTCACTCATAGCAGCTAAGCACAAAACTTAAATCAAGACAAGATGCGGATGCCGACACAACACCCTGAAGTATGAACTTCCGGAACATCAAGAGTTTCGGTAGTTTAATTTCAGAATAAAAGTCACGTTGCGACCTCGGAGCCTAGGATGACTTGAGTCGAAACTGTAAATAAAACCGTGTTCATTTTGCACAATCGATTACTTTATACAGCCATTACATTCTGCTTTGTGCCATTTTCTATTGTTAAAGCCACTATGCAAATCAAATGTAATGTTTACCTTTTGTTTTGAAGGGTTCCAGTTAATATGGTTCCAGTTAATAAGTTGATTAAAATATTCACACTCAGCTTCCCCACAGCATTACACCACCTCCACCAGCCTGGACTGCTAACACAAGGCAGACTGCAGCGTCAGCCTTTTGTTGTTTGCTGACAGAAGAGGAACCCGACATGGTTGTTTTTCACATGACTGTATCTGGGATATTTTACTATGATTTTTTTTCATGATTTATTTCAGGTGACAGTATTTTATATATATATATATATATATATATATATATATATATATATATATATATATATATATATATATATATATATATATATATAAATAAAAACAGGTGCAACGTAAGTTATATTTCTCTTGTAACTGGATTATTTTTCATTATTTTATTTTTTTACTCAGGCTATGTAAGGGTTTCTTGCTTCAATGTTCCCTATATTTCTCTGGGCAAGATGGAGAGCTGTAACTGTAACTAACTAACTCTTTGTCATGTTCCTCAAACCATTCCTGAACCATTTTTGCAGTGTGGCAGGGCGCATTATCCTGCTGAAAGAGGTCTGCAGCTGAGGCTGTATGTTCTGACACCTTTCTATCATAGTCATATTGGACCAGACGGGTTAGTCTTCGCTCCCTACACATCAATGAGCCTTGTTCTCCCATGATCCTGTTCATGACTTTGTAGTTCCTTGAACCACTTTTGGTAGGTACTAACCACTACATACTAGGAACAACGCACAAGACCT
Organism: Ameiurus melas; assembly: GCA_012411365.1. Lineage (NCBI taxonomy): Eukaryota > Metazoa > Chordata > Actinopteri > Siluriformes > Ictaluridae > Ameiurus > Ameiurus melas. The sequence goes on along the minus strand of CM022773.1, from coordinate 15,669,206 downwards.
GCTGTTTTGGAGATGCTCTGACCCAGTCGTCTAGCCATCACAATTTGGCCCTTGTCGAAGTCGCTCAGATCTTTACGCTTGTCCATTTTCTGATTCCAACACAACAAGAACTGACTGTTCACTTGCTGCCTAATATATCCCACCACTCGACAGGTACCATGATAATAAATGTTATTCACCTCACCTCTCAGTGGTTTTAATGTTATGGCTACAGAACACTTCTTTTGCACAGTAGAAGAAGCAGTAACATTTTTGCTCACATTTGCAATAGAGTTAAATAGGGCTGGTTTAATCAGCACTACTGCTTCCTCTGAGAACATTGCGACACTGTCCATTGATGCACTGCATGCTAAACAGTTCATGCCGAGGTCAGTTGAGGAAGGCATCCTGAATGACATGGGGTTTTTTCTGTCAGTCAAATACATCATGTAATCATATTAAAGAAAAATTAAATGTATATATTCAATTCTTTTTTTCTTTTTTTTTTTTTACAGATAAGCCAGGATTAGTCTTTTGACGTTACATGTGTTCTACAGTTGAACGGACTATTTTACTTCCATGCTTCAAAATTCACTGTGACGTATTTTAAGGTTTCGAAAATTTGGACACACCTTTGAAATTGGTGACATGACATTGGCGAAGATCCTATCATGGCTTTCATTCCGATCCCTTTTGACATTCTCGGCCCAGTTGTTCAAAAGTAACCTGATCGGATTTCCGCTATCGGATTGGACTTAATCTTAAAAATGGGTTGTTCAAAAGAAAAAAAGGATTCTGAAATCAGATTCGATCCAATCTTGGGTTTTAGATCTGGATTAAATTTTCAGTATGTGTTCTTCAAAACTTTTTATTAGGATTGGGATACTTGTTATCCAAAAAAAAAAAAATAATAATAATAATAATGATAATATTAATAATAATTATCCTGATCTCAGCAGAAGGGTGGATTCAGGGAGGATTTCAGGAACAAAATGTAATAAATCTTTCAAACTGATAAAACAATACAACATTTAATTCATGTAGTATTTAAATGTATTTCTATTTTGCACTTAATGTGTTTAACTGTTACACTGATGAAGTAGATCAAGTATACATTACGCTCCCAATTAAGCCTTTAAAGTAAAGTAAATAAGAAAAAAATGATTTTGTCATCCCCCAAACAGCTGTCAATATCAAAGCAAAAATAATCCAATATAAATGTAACTGTCATTCATCACTGTATATTAATTACAACGACACAGTCATCAGAGATGAACCACAAGTTGTTTCTAACAATTACATCCCTTATTTCCCTCCACACATGAAGAACTCAAGATACAAGGTGCTTTAAACTGTATCTCATTCACCCAGGTGCTAGCTTGCCATCGGGAGCAACTTGGGGTTCAGTGTCTTGCCCGAGGACACTTCGGCATGTGGGTCATTCTACGGAAATGTGCATTTTTCTGTCCCTGGACTTCACAGAATGATTACACTTGAAAAAAACTATTTATTATTACAATGTATTTATATTTTAATGTAAAACAATATGCTACTTGAACAAGTACACCTTCTTGAGCCATCAATGTGGCTACATTTGTTTTTTAATCAATTATACAGAATTCCAAGCAACTAAAAATGCTTGTCCTCACTGTCATGTATAGAGGTTGAGTGCTGTATTTTGAAGTCAGAAACCATTTAAACAACAATAATGTATGCAGAACTATCAAATATGTGATATAAATGACTTAAAAAAAACTAAATGTAAAATAAATATTATAAAATATAGAGTAAAAGTAGTATGAATGCGTGTGTGAGTGTGTATGTGATTGTGCCCTGTATGTGACTGGCACCCTGTCCAGGGTGTAACCCCGCCTTGTGCCCGATGCTCCCTGGGATAGGCTCCAGGTTCCCCGTGACCCTGACAAAGGATAAGTGGTATAGTGGATGGATGGATGGATAGTAAAAGTAGTTGTCCCCAGAGTCATGTCACTGCTGTTACCGTACAATAAAAGCCACTTATTTTGAAATAAGAAATCATACTGATGTCATAATTTGACTTCCTGTGGCCCCTTCCCTGAGGATCTATGAAGAAAGGCACATGGAAAGTCCATTGTCTCTTTTTAGTTATTAGAAATGTCATTTATATCATGATTTCATACAAAGCTTTTAGTTGAGGTCACGGGTATGACCTACTTTATTCTTAGGGAAATGTTACAAAATAAAAATAAAAAATTTAAAACAAATGGATTAAATTACATATTTTAGTGTGTATGCCATGATTCACAACATGTGCCTTGAGACCCTGTAGCAGCAGTTTTGTACAATAAATTTTTCATGAAAATTGTCACTGGTGTTTCCGTAACATAAATATTATATGGTGATAATCAGATAGATTTCTATTTAATCCAGTGGTGGTTATTCGAGGTCTCAGACTTTCAGACTCTACTGTTTAGGCATATGAATATATTTCACATATCTCCTGCTACACATTGCATCACACACTTACAAAAAGGATTGCATGCAAAAAGAGGAACAAAGGGGCCTCAGCAGTGGATGGTGGTTTTCAGAGCTGACCCAAGGGTCATTCTAAGAATTTCTCTGATAGCTGGCTCATATGAATGCCCAGTGTTTTCCCCAGTGTGACATACTCATAAGCTGATTATTTAAAGTGTTGTATTAAATAAAATGCCCAGAAAGATAATTAGCTGAAGGTTGACTCAATAAGTTCCTCTATGATGCTTGATGAGAATTTCGATAAAAATGTTTGTCATAATAAGCAAAAAATATATGTGGGTTAGGGTTAGGTGAAATCTGTGCCACTTGTCGATGATGTTCCTTACAATGGGAGGATGTATTGCAAATAATTTGGATATCTTTTTAAATCCCTTGCCAGACTCATAGGCATCTACAACCTTTTTTTCTGAAGGCCTCACAGAACTCTTTAGAACTCTATAGGGCTGTACTTACATTTCCCATGTGACTGATCTGGGGATTTTGTTCTACATTTAAATTGTGAAAATTACTACAAAATGTAAATTTTATGTATCATTTGATAGTGTATAATCTTTATTAATAGGCACTGTTTCAAAGATTGTCAAATATTTGCTTTTCCAAATATGTAAAAAAAAAATAAGCAATTGATTTCCATGGGGTGTACTTATTTTTTCACATGACTGTGATATTTTTCTTGATTTGACTTGACCGAGTTTCAGGGGAACAATATCTTGCCGAGAACGGCTAATCATCTCTCCCTAGAAATCGTATGTATACGATGTCTGCCACAGAATAATTATTCCATGCTATGGAATAAAATATAGAAGAGCCCCTAATTTGTCCCTCCACGTCCCACATCCACTGGATTCTTCTTTATGGAGAAAAGAGGGGTGGACTCAGGCCCTCCACTGATTACCCTGGACCGAACCAACTATAAACTATAAAGTACTATTATCCTCTGTCTCTAGACCCCATAGCAATGGAACAACTCCTATAAATTCATCCAGATCAAAGCAGGTGTTGGATGGAATACCGCCTTTAGCACCACCTCTGGTCACTATGAGTATTGTGTAATGCTGTATGCGATCTCTAACATGCCATTTGTCTTCCAGTACCTTATCAATGATGTGCTCAGGGACTTGCTTGGTAATTAATGATAGTATATTATACAGTAATATACAGTATTGATGACATTTGAATCTATTCGCCTTCCGTCACATAAACTTGTAAACTGGCATACCTTCTCCAGAACCATTTATATGTCGAGAGTTGGAAAATGTCAATTGTATGTGTCAAAGGTTCATTAGTTCAGAGGGTGTGCTTATGGATCAGAATGAAGTCACCACTGCCAAACAATGGAGAGTGCCAAGCAAAGCCAAAGACCTACAGAGGTTTCTGGACTTTGCCGACTTTTACAGGAGGTTCATCAGGGGCTTCAGTTCTATATGAGCCCCCTCACCTCAATGCTGAGGAAACTAAGGTGTATCATGGCAGCTGAACAAACTTTCACTGAGCTCAAAGAGGCCTTAACCACAGCTCCCATCCTGAGACACCCAGACCCTTTGGAACCCTTCATGGTGGAGGTCGATGCAACTGAAACATGGGTTTGTGCTGTGTTGTCACAGAAGTCTGGAGACAGACAAGCTCCAACTTGTGGCATTCTTCTCCATTAAACTTTTCCCCACTGGGACAAATTATGACATAGGTAACTGGAAACTGTTTGCTGTCAAGCTGGTCCTAAATGAATTGTGCCACTGGTTGGATGGGGCTAAACACACCATTGTAATTTTATGGACCAGGAGAACCTGGAGTTTCTCAAAACGGCCAAAAGACTAAATTCACATCAAGAATGTTAGGCCATCTCCTTCTCCAAGTTCCAGTTTAGCCTCTCCTACTGACTTGGTTTCAATAACATCAAAGCAGACTCCGCCCTCACAGCTCCAAACAGCTCCACAAAAAGAACCGTTTAAGAACATGTTCTTCTTGTGCCTAGGCCAAGGTACCAAGAACCCTCCCAGTTGGTAAGCTGTTGCCACTGCCTACACCACACTGTAGTCACACCTGGCAGTTGAGTTCATCACAGACCTCCCAGATATATCAGGTTCACTCATCGCTGAGTGATTCCAGGTCTAGGGGAGGGCTTCTAAAGACTAACTCATCCTTAAGTCCGGGGAACAACGGCTGATGGAATGTGGCCCACAAGGCTCGCTGGTCCCATCCACTTTCTATAGCTAGTGTGAAAAACTCGATGACAAACTCCGCCATGCTCCGGGTGCCCTGAGAGTCGAAGTAGGCAGTGATTAACATCACCTGTGCTGGCAGGATGATTTCCGCGATGAAGCTGCTGCTGTCTGTCATGAGTGATTGTAGGTTGCAGAAGGCTGAGGCCCAGTTTAATGCCTTGCCAGTGAGAAGGGTAACGATGTATGCCTCTCTGTAGCGAAGCAGCTGGGTTGTAGTTGAAAGACTAGGGTGCACTGGATGACGAACCCATGACACTTCTTACGGATTGTCGTCAAACCGTTCTGGTGCTGGTAGTTTGGGTTCTGACACAATAGCTACCACTGCTTGAGGAGGGTTACCAAGTGGCAACTAGGATCCTTGGGATGGAGCGGCTATAGGCTGAAGATTTAAGCACTGTATAATCTCTGAAAAGATCTGCTCGTGGTGTTGGATGGCTGCAGCTTGCCCTGCAATGGCTGACAGAATGGTGTTGGTGAAGTCTCTGCTGGATTCATGTTTCTGGTTCAGTCTTGCTGTAACAAGGTTATCTTAAGTGGGACTCAAACCCATCAATGAGTCTTGGGTGCCCATGACACGGTCACCGGTTCACCAGTTGTCCTTCCTTGAATCAATTTTGGTAGGTACGAACCACTGCATACTGGGAACACCCCAAAAGACCTGCTGTTTTGGAGATGCTCTGAGCCAGTCGTCTAGCTGTCACAATGTCTGTCTAGCTGTCAAAGTTGCTCACACATTACATTTGAACATTTTTCCTGCTTCCAACTTCGAGAACTGACTGTTCACTTGCTGTCTAATAAATCCCACCCCTTGACAGGTGTCACTGTAATGAGATAATGTTGTTCACTTCACATGTCAGTGATTTTAATGTTATGGCTGATCAGTATATATACAGTTGCAATAAAAAAATATTCAACCCCGATTGCAAATCAGGTTTATTGTCAAAATTTACAGACTTTCGGCAAAAGGAATTGAAATAGTTTGACACAATGAATTTCAAGTGTTTTCCCCAAATTCAACTGAAAATGCAACTTATAATGATTTCTCCAGTTTCAAAATTATTCAACCCTGAATCGAATCCCTCAAACAGCACAAATATGCAAAACAGGTGTTGTCTCAAGCACACCTGATGCAACTAATCAAGGGCTTCATTAATTGTACCAGATGTGCTTGAGCTGGAACACATGAAATACCTGAACTGGCTAGAGGAAGAAAATGTATGAAATACCTGGACAGGGCAGAAAAAGGAAGCTATTACCAGCTGCTACCAGATTTTTGAGAAGGCAGGTTCTGAAAAACCCTTGAGTGCAAAAGACCTGCAGCAAGACCTGGTGGCAACAGGCACTGAGGTTTCAATGAGCACCTTATGGTGTGTACTAAACACAAAATGTTTCCATTCCAGGACTTCAAGACGTACACCACTACTGACCCAAAAGCACAAGAAAAGTCAGCTCAAAATCATATATTCTGTTCTGTGGTGTGATGGATCAGCGGTATGTCTGGAGGAAGAAGAATGAAGAAAGAATACTCACAGTCGACAGTCAAGCATGGTGGTGGCACGATGATGATCTGGGGATGCTTTGCATCCTCTGGCACTGGAAACCTGCAGCGTGTGGAAGGCAAGATGGATTCATTGAAGTATCAGGAAATCCTAGGAGAAAACGTCATGCCACCTGTGAGGAAGCTGAAGCTTGGGCATCATCTGACCTTCCAACAGGACAATGATCCAAAACATAACTCAAATTCCACCAAGGCTTAGACGCAGAAGAAGTCCTGGAAGGTTCTTAGATACTTTTGACCTGTAGTGTGTGTGTGTGTGTGTTGTTATATATATCACATATATATATATATATATATATATATAATGACGGACTCTGACTGCCGTGCCGGCGCGAAGCAGGCAGCCCCGCACCGGACCCCGCGCTAACCGGAATGGACGACATGGCGGGGAGGACCCGCCGATGCCGTACCGTCCGGGGATTGGAGGATCGGTCGGAAGAATTCCACCACTCCCTAACCGGAAGGCGGAAATAAAAGGACGCCCTTCCGCCCCGGGAAAGTTAAGTACTGACTCACCGAAATGGTTAGCGTCCGGAGCAGATACAGGAGGAGGCATTCCCCACACACTCGCGTTAGCGTGACTAATCTCTCTCTCTCTCTCTCGCCATATTTGGTGCAAGGCACCGACACGGACGAGGACGACGCCGGCGGAGACGACACGCAGCGCTGAGGGACGGCACGAGAACCCGGAGGCTTCTCCCGGGATTCCCCCGACATGCTCCCATGAGCGTCACGGCGTCAGGCCGCCTCCGCAGCCCCACACACACACCCACACAAACCTGCACTCTACCAGAGCGAAAATAAAAGACTCAGCTTTTGCCCTACTCCAGCCTCTGTGTCTCTGTGCTCCGCCCTTTCCCGCTACACTGGTGGAGGATGCAGGCATGAGCACAGACCCGCCCCTTGCCTAAAATAAATAAATAAATAAATAAAAAATTTCTGACAAGGAGAGAGAGAACATGGACCAAACCTTGCAGCATCTGTTGCAGACCAGTATCCAGCAGCAGACCGCCACCCAGCAGCTCACGGAAAGCCTCCAGGTGGCGACAAAGACCCTGGTGGCGCTGCAGTTCGAGACCCGCGCAGCGTCCATGCCTCTCCCGGACCCGGGACGTGAGCTCCGCCGCCTGCTCCCCCCCCTTGCGCCTGATGAAGACCCTAGGGCGTATTTTGAGACATTCGAAACCATCGCCCGCCGTAAGAGATGGGATAGGGACGACTGGCCCCGCGCCTTAGGTCCCCTGCTCACCGGAGAGGCCCGTGAGGTCTATTACAGTCTCGAGCCGGAGGACGCGGAGGACTACACAACCATGAAGGAGGGAGTCCTGGTAGTGCGGCCGAAGCTCTCCTAGCGGGCCGGGTTTCGCCGGCGTCTTATCAGCCCCGGGGCACGACCCCGCGAGACAGTTAAATGCCCTCATCCGGCGCCCACCAAAGGAGCACCCGCTGGACCCAACACACGGCCATGGAGGTGGCGGAAGAGGTGGCTATGGATCGGTTCCTGAGGACGTTACCCCACGTGGAACGACATGCCGTGGGGGTTCAAGCACCGCAAACGCCCCAGGAACTCCTGACGGCCCTGGAGCGTGCCACTGCCGCCCTCGAGCTCGACCAGCATGGCCCACAGCCCTCGGACCTACGCCTAGGGGCCTCTGGGGCCCGGCATGACCGACCACGCCTAGCCGGCACCTGGCGAACCCGCTGGAGGTCGCCCGCCCAGGTAACTCCCACCGACGAGCCCATGCCCACAGTGCCGGAACTGGGGTCCCCCGGGCCGACCCAGAAACCTTGGCTGGCCGGCTGCGCCCTCCATGCACGCCAGCTGCCGGATGGGCCCACCCAGAAGGTGTGGATTGAAGGGAGGCCGATCACCGCTCTGCTGGACACCGGGAGCACGGTGACCCTCACCCGACCGTCCGTCCTCCCCAGCGGACTTCGGCCAGGGAGTACTCCTAATCTCAGTTTGTTACCTGTATAAAAGACACCTGTCCACAGAAGCAATCAATCAATCAGATTCCAAACTCTCCACCATGGCCAAGACCAAAGAGCTCTCCAAGGATGTCAGGGACAAGATTGTAGACCTACACAAGTCTGGAATGGGCTACAAGACCATTGCCAAGCAGCTTGGTGAGAAGGTGACAACAGTTGCGATTATTCGCAAATGGAAGAAACACAAAAGAACTGTCAATCTCCCTCGGCCTGGGGCTCCATGCAAGATCTCACCTCGTGGAGTTGCAATGATCATGAGAACAGTGAGGAATGGGTTTTGCCACCAAGTACTAAGTCATGTTTTGCAGAGGGGTCAAATACTTATTTCCCTCATTAAAATGTAAATCAATTTATAACATTTTTGACATGCGTTTTTCTGGATTTTTTTTGTTGTTATTCTGTCTCTCATTGTTCAAATAAATCTACCATTGAAATTATAGACTGATCATTTCTTTGTCAGTGGGCAAACATACAAAATCAGCAGGGGATCAAATACTTTTTTCCCCTCAGTGTATGTGTGTGTGTGTGTGTGTGTGTGTGTGTATATATTATTTTTTTGTTTATAATATTATATATACATATACAGGCTGCTAACTTACAAAGTTCTTCATTACTGCCTTAAGAGTACTATTGGACTGAAATACTAAAAATTGTGTCTATTAAAATTAATCTTATTCAACATTTTAGACACATCTATTGTTTACCTGAAATGAGGGATCAACATGTAGACTCATTTATTCCTTTGAGCTAGTCTAATTATTATTATTGTGAGTGTTCTTAATGTTATATGAGGTCATTTAGAGCCACTTGGCTTTTGCCATTCATGTAGTGCTGAGCCAGCTTTTCCACACAGTATATGTGGAGGACTATTTGAAATGCATAATATTGTGAAATATTACTTACAACATTTCTTTAACACGATGAAAGTTAATGTGAGTGTGAAACCTCATTTACTTCGGATTTATTTCTGTTTAGATAAAGTGCTCTACGGTTTTGATAAACCAGAGGAAATGGTCAAATTCTTGAATTCATCCAGAAACAAGAGCATTACAAGTAAGTACATTGACATGTATTGTACAAAGGAATGAACAAATATACTGTAAGATTTAATTTGACCTGCATATGCCACTAATAAAACTTGCTAATATACTTCAGTGCAACAACAAGGCTTTTCTTTGATATTGCTTCCTTATTTGGGGAAAGCTTTAGATATAATTCCAAGAGACTCATTTGGGCATATAAAATGAGGCATGCAAATTTCCCCACACTGGATATTTTCTGGTATTAACATCAATACTAATGCCGATATGCCTGACAAATCACTCTTATCTCAGTGTGATGCTTGAATACGAATGGGGGAAGTTTTACCTTGTAGACAAGATCTGTTTCTTTCCACATCATGAATCAGCAAGTTAAATATACTCATTATATTCCTCCTAAAATACCCATGCAACATCTAAAACAATCTGAATATTGTTGCTCCATATTAACACAGAAATAGTATATGTGTTTAACAAAATCCCATTCAGAGTCCCATTATGAAGGCGATTTTATATATATATATATATATATATATATATATATTTTCTTTCTTTCTTTCTTTTTTCTGTGAAGTAAGAAAGGTCCTTAAGCACATGGCCATGAATTTGTAAAAGTAGTCTGTGTATGACTGGATCATGATCACAAACTGAGTGAGTGGTTTGTAGCTTAATTATATTTTTAAAATCTGTTTTCTAGAAAGCTAGAAAACGATGATGTTTTCTTTGAACTATTTTCCACCTATCCAAACACTTACACAAACTGAAACAGAGATATCACTAGCCCGTAATTTTGAGAGTAAACCTGAACTCTGGTAGCCTTTTTTTTTTGGCACCTAAGCATGACCTCTCTACCCCTGGGGCACTCAGAGTTGGACCACGGGTCAAGAGTAGACGGAGTGGTAATGTGGATGAACTGCATGACAATGGATGGGGGACTATTTTACAGTGACTGGTATAATAAACGACCTTAAATCAAATCCTTGCAACAGAATAGATTAACTAGTTAGACATTATGACAACCTAGGCTGTTCTGTAGCATGATCTGTCATCATTGTAAACCTATTTCTGACCAGAAAAGTCACATATTTCTCAACGGCTCAAAAGATCTCCAAGCATTCCTCCTGAGATACTGGGTCAAAGCTGCTCCTATGTAGTTTTCCCTTATCTGTCTGAACAACAGTAAAGGAAAATGGTAAATTCAGACAGTTCTTCTGTCAAACATCACCTGTCATTTGTCCAATCTTCAACTGGCCATTTAGTTTTAGAATCCTGTTCTTGGATGACTGACCGGATTATGGTCTTCAGCTGTTATAGCTCATCTGCCTGTATGGGAATTCAGAGATGCTTTTCTGCTGAATCTGGTTGCAGGGTGGTTATCTGAGTTACCACAGACAGCTTAAACCAATCTGGCCATTCTACACAGAATCGCCGCTCACTGGATTTATTTTTGCTTGTTTGTTTTTGCTAAAAACTCATCTGGCACCAACAACCATGCAGAGATCACATTTCCCCCCATTCTAATGTTTGATGTGAACATTAACTGAACCTCTTGACCTATAACAGCATGATTTTATGCACTGAGCTGCTGCCACATGATTGGCTGATCGGATAAATGCATGAACGAAATGGTGTGCAAGTGTTCCTGAAAAAGTGTTTGGTGAGAGTAAATTCACTCACTTATTCAAACCTAGGACACTTCAGAATAGCTGATCCACCCAGAAGCATGCTTTTTAGATGTGGTAGGTAACCAGAGAACCCTGATGAAAACCACAGACACAGAACCTCCGCCCAGACAATATCTCAAGCACATGATCAAATCAAGCACGCTGGAACTGTGAAGCAGCACCAAAACTACCTTCTACAATATAGAAGTCTTTATGTATATAGGAAGGACGGCTCATTGGATTGGACTGAACCTGATGGCTGCTTGTTCAGATCTATGACATACAGCAGGGTTCAAAAGTCTGAGACCATAACATACTGTTTTGTACAAAATGTCAGATTTTCCTCATGTCTAATCTCTTCTTGTGGGGAGATCTGGTGGAGTCCGTGTCAGCTCAGGTGCACACTGTCATCAGTGCAAAAAGGGCATGTAGAAAATACGAAGAACCTCTGAAACCCTGAAACTCAGTATTTCAAAGATTCTACTTTTCACTCAGGTTGTTGTCGGTAATATCAATTTTCATGAAAATTGTTGCATTCAGTTAGAAAAGAATGCAAAATTTTCACTAGCACTCTCAGACTTTTGGACCCCACCGTATTATATACATGGTAGTATTGTCTGTCTTTTTTCTTTTTGGGTGGGTGGGGGGGGTCCTTTTCTGATCCTTATTGTTTGTATTCGCATAACAATTAGTCTTGGGTGTATCTCGTGTAATGAGCGTTCCCACTCTCTCCAGTACCTTACAAAGTCGAAGAGGGTCGGTTTAAGCTGCAGACATTTTTCATTACATTTCCCCCCGTAGGTATCTGGGGTTATTCATTCATTCATTCATTCATTCATTATTCAATTTTTAAGAAATCACATACAATCTATTGAATCTACCACTGATAAACTTATATACTTTGATACATTCATATGCAACTCCCTTCTTTTTTAGCAGTTCAAAATTATTTGGAAAGATGTTCTTGTAAAAGACCTGAAAAATATTAAATTAAAGCCCGCTATGAACAGAGCATCGTGTGAACACTATTTAAAATGCTGCTTATTTAAAGAGTTGGACTCTTTGAATTGTGAAGAAACACAATGGAAAAACTATTGAGTTAATTGCTAAACTATTTAGTTTAGCTATTAACTCTTATTCTTTTGAAATGCTGCCATGTCGAAAATGTCGAACCACTTATAAGTTTATTATTCATGACTTCCAAGTAATAGATAATTCTGATTAAAGTGAAGTTTAATTATTAAAAACTATTTATTAATCAATTTATGAAAATCTTTGTAAATGTGAACGTTTGGCCTTAGCCCTGTATTTGAAGTAACGTTTCCTGGTACAGCAACACCTAACCTTGAATATTGTCTTATAAATATACAATTAAGCGTTATCGTAGCGGCCTGAAGAACCGAGATTCATAATTATGACCTTTATATATTAGTTTTGCGTTGTTTCCTTAGAACAACCCACATTTGATAATTTTTTTTACGCAGTCATAGGTGTGAAAAATTTAAATCGAAATCCCCAATCAGAATTTCGTCATGTTTCAGATATTATCAAAACGAAGAGAAAGTAAACTGCTTATATACAGAGGAGATCACTTCAATCTGAACTGAGCAAATCAAAGCACATATCATTGCTTCTCAAAATGGCAGCCAGAGATAATCTCCGAGCTACTGGTAAGTGTACTTTATAGGGTCTCGCTTTTTCACAGCAATCTGACCTGTTCGACTGAATTTCGTAAAGGAAGGAGTTTGCATTAACATGCACGAACTCCTATTTAAAAACGTAGCTTTCTGTTAGAAGTAACGTGGAAGAACTCTAAAAAAATTTTTTTTAAATCTGCAGCTGTAAAACGATGCACAACTCGGCCAAAGTTGTTTCTCATTTGTGGATTACCGTATTATTCAGTTGTTCAGTAAAACGGTTTTATTTTTAAATGACATCACTTCGAGTTTGTACTGCAATATCACTTTTAGCGCTTCTATTAAAATGAACAACTTTCGGCTTTTATCTAATCTTCAGAAAGAATTTATTTATAAAATGACCCAAATGGTTCTCCAGTTTTAAATGCAGGTTCAAAAGCAACAAGACGCTATGTAGATGTTTCGATTTGCCGTTGTAAAGAACACTCACTGGCATTAAAACCGTCCTCTCTTACAGTTTTATTCACACTACTTCTCATAACTGAAGGCATGAATCCCCGTGCTATGATAGCAGCAAAGCACGAATTGAAAACAATGGCTCATAAAGTGCTCAGAAAACTGGTGAGTAACAACTTTAATCAGATCTGAACAGATTGTGTACAGTATAAACGCTGAAGTTGTGTGGGACGGAAAGCTAACGGTGCGGTTAACGGTTAAATCATGATTATTCCTATTTAACTGCTCAAGCTAGTCGAAAAAGATGAACGACAATGAATTTGATTCCTTTACAAAGCCTGATGATTTGCATGTTTTCAAACAGCAAAATGAATCCATTTGTATACGCGAGGAGCCAAGGTCGGTCCATACCCTAGGGTGTCTCACCGAACTGAAGAACAAGATCTCTGCCTGCGAGCGTGTCTCCATCTTGGGCACGTACTTTAGTGAGGCAGCTGACTTGGACATTCAGACTCTCATGACTGAAGAACTTCAAGCAATCAGCCAGCACCTTCAATCCTTTCAAAAACATCTCTGTAAGTCTGAGCCTGAAGTGAAGAAGTGTGATGTGTACTTCAAGGAAAGTGATGGAGATTATGAGAAATTCTGCAGGGTGATGAGCCTTTTAGAGCTTCTCATAGAATGGCTGTCCAGATAAGACTGTTCACTTATCAGTTGTTATTTAACTTCATTTATTTATTTTTAATTTGGCATATGTTTAATTTTTTAAAACTTTAATATTCCTCGACTAAAAAAGTAATTTTTTATGTCTTTTTTAAAATTATTTAATTTTTTTACCACATTTGTACTTGAAGCGGTTATTTCTTGCATATTAAACATCCAAGTTTAATTCTGAATTACAAACTCAACTTTTCTTTCTTTTCTTAAAGATATTATATCTGAAACACAATATTCAGTAAAACAGACACTGTGGCATGATGAATCTAAAATACACTCATGACAACTAGAAAAATATACTGCTTTTTGTTTTAATTTACTTTTTAAATGACTTTAATTTAATCCTTTGAATGCATTAAGCTAATCAAGGACTTTAAATTCCTATTTAATTTAAAAAAAATAACATTTTTGTTTAAATCTACATAAAAGAGATAATTATATATTTAAGATTGCTATCTTTCTTGGGATTTTTAAAGAATTGTAACTCTAAATTGTAACTTTAAATAATTGTCAGCCAGTATCGGCAGTTTTCTTCTAAGATTTTTTTTGCCTAGTAAAACACACTAGTCTAACCAAATCTTTATATTTAGGTTACTGTGCTTCCTCTGTTGAGAATGAAGGCATACACCAACTGAATAAAGCAATACATCAAGCTAATCTGAATTTATGGGCATCGCCTGGACCTAAATTTTTGTCTCTTAAAATATTGCAGAAGCCCTATCTCCCTGCATTTCTCGCCTGGTTTCCCACTGAAGCTAAACAGAGTTAGGCATGGCCAGTACTGGGATAGGAGACCTCCTGGGGAAAACTAAGGATGCTGCTGGAAGTGGTATTAGTGAGGCCAGCATGCGGTGCTCACCCTGTGGTCTGTGTGGGGCCTAATGCTCCAGTATAGTGACGGGGACACCATACTGTAAAAACAGCACCGTCTTTCGGATGAGACGTTAAACTGAGATCTTGACTCTCTGTGGTCATTAAAAATCCCAGGACACATATGGTAAAAGAGTAGGGGTATTTAACCCCAGTGTCCTAGCGAAATTCCCCCATTGGCCCTTCTCTATCATGGCCCCCAAATAATCCCCCATCTCTGAACTGTCTACATCACTCTCTTCTCTACATCACGCTCTCCTCACCACTAATATCTGGTGTTTTGTGGGCGTTCTGGTGCACTATGCCTTGCGTCGCATCATCCAGGTTGTTACACACTAGTGGTCTTTGAGGAGACTATATGAAGTGACTATATGATATATATGACTATATAAATGTCACTGACAAAGGTCATTTCTGTGTTTTTTATTTATTTTCAAACTAATTCCAATAATTCCATTGCGAGGAACCTGTAAACCAAATACTAGAGAAACTACAGGTTCTCACACACACACACACACGCACACCTCAAGCAAACATTTTTTCCCCAGAATGTGACCAGTTTGTTGACCTATACATTTCCACCTAATAGTTCAGCTAGTTATGGAAACACCTGAGGAGCAAATGCAATTCAACGCTGCTACACATGATATAGGAGTGTACCACTGTAAGACATTCATATCGGAAGTCTAGAAAATTCCAACACACTCAATTCAGCAGTAAACAGCATTCCGGCACCCAATACTCTTGGAATTATGACTATAACAAACAAATACAAAACCGAAGACCGTACATATGATATTACATTTTATTTTAGCACGTTTACTCATAGCCCTGCTGTATACTATGCTTACCTTTTGTGAACAGGCAAACCAGAACAAATCTCACATGACTGATGCTGTGAAATACAGAAGAAGACACAAAGGTGCTTAATCGTAGGAGACATCTCATAGCTGGAAGACAGAAAAGGCTGCATGTCCAGGAAAGAAAACCTAGCCCTGTTACTAGTGCTTGAAACGAGTCTTCTATAAGGCTTAAAAAGGACACATTCCTGTAAAGGTGTAGTGAACAAACACTTTAAAAATCAACTGCAAGGCCAAGCAGGAGAATGAGAGTTCAAATCCTTGGACTGGAACACAGCCGATGTTTGAGCCCGGCACTTAACTCTCAAACTGCTTACATTGAATCCTCGCAAATGTAAAATCACTGTGGATAAAAGGATTCATTTTCAGGATTACAAACGGAAAAGCTTTGCCTTTGACTCGTCCAACAACTGGCAGATTCTGTTAAGGCAAAATCCATTATGTCTATAGCAGCCCTTTTAACACTGTTAAAAACCAAAACTATGGTTCCGTCTGATTGCTATACAAGCACTGAGGATGGCAAGAAAGAACACTCCTCTAGTGTCTTTATCAGGATTGACCTGACTGTAGAGAAAGATCACTTAAGCAGAGTGCGCATGAATGTCCTTTTGAGTCTCGAGTACGTCCTACAGAACTGCAAGGCCTTCGTGTCAAACATCCAAGTTAAATCATGATTTGAAAGCAAGTAAGGAGCTAGGACTTGGTGGAGTGGTGTCTGGAGTTGATAACGGCCTGCTTTGCTTCGTCTGGAAGGAGTGTCGGGTCGGTCAAGATGGAGGTGGTTGTGCTTAGCTGTCTCAGCGTCCCTAAAACCACTGTGAGGAGGAAAAGAAAGAGAAGAGAGAAATACATTTCCAGCACTTCACATTTACTCATCTATTTGCACTGAGTACCGCAAGTGCATTACACTTACTTCTTATCATTTAATGGAAGTTTACTATTATAGTTTACTCATTATCAGCTCCATCGTTGTTTGATACCTTTACTACGAACTGTCCCACGCTTTGGAATGTGGGTAAATTGTTGCTCATCATCTTATCAAAAGACCATCTTTAAAATTGTGCAGTTCTTTTTTACAAGTAAGGCTGCACTGCCTGCTTGACTTGTTTTTCAAGAATGTTTTATCGCTTTTTCGTATTTTAAATGACATTTTTAAACACGTGAACCCGAATACTGCGTCAACCTCTTTTTGACATTTTGTTTCTTTAATTTAACCTGGACTAGCAGGATACATCAGTGTTTAAGTCTAGGCTTAAAACGTATTTGTTTACTCAAGCCTACACTGACTAGATTCTATTTTACTACTACGCAGTCGTAATAATCTTTTTTCTCCCCCTTTCCTTTTGCCGAGCTACACACGAATTTATGGAGATACTAGAGATCCAGATCATTTCAGCCTCTGGATGGAGCTCAAGTCTCAAATCCTCTCCAATTCCAGACTACTGGGACTGCGGCTGCTCCGAAGGCCATACAGACTTCATGTACATCCATACTGTAATATTTCACACTGTCTGTTGTTACCCAGATGAGGACGGGTTTCCTTCTGAGTCGGGTTCCTCTCAAGGTTTCTTCCTTTAAACATCTTAGGGAGTTTTTCCTCACCACCGTCGCCACTCAGTGGCTTGCTCAGTTGGGATAAATTCACACATTTAATATCTGTATACGGTGTTGATATTTCTGTAAAGCTGCTTTGAGACAATGTCTATTGTAAAAAGCGCTATACAAATAAAACTGAATTGAATTGAACACATCATGTACAGCAGCTATAAACACTGCTTTATTAGTTATACATGATTTTAAACTAAATTCAATTAAATGCTTACTTAGTTAATAATCTTCACTGGGCGGGACCTTGGACACAACAGAAATACTGTATACAGACAACACTATAATCATCATCATAACTT
The DNA here is from genome assembly GCA_012411365.1 of Ameiurus melas. Taxonomy (NCBI): domain Eukaryota; kingdom Metazoa; phylum Chordata; class Actinopteri; order Siluriformes; family Ictaluridae; genus Ameiurus; species Ameiurus melas. The sequence goes on along the minus strand of CM022773.1, from coordinate 15,651,793 downwards.
ACTGGGCCTGAGGACGGGCAGCGCACAGTCTCGGTCCAGCCACTGCATGGTGGTCTCACACAGCGCGGTCTTGTTGGTGGTCGACACATTCCCATTGAAGGACTCAAACAGAGGCTTAATGATGATGCTAAACTGGAGGAACACTGTTAAAGAAAATACTTGGAGATGTACTCGAGTTAAACAGTCATCAGAGTCCGATCAGATAGAGATACACGGTTTGCCCGAATGTGCAGTCTGATCATGCTGTCGCGCGTGTCCGACAACTGCCAGCATGAGCAATGAAGAAAAAAAACCCCATCTAATTAGTGTTTGCTATTTTGTAACCGTGTTCATAGTGACTCAGTCAAAGAGACAGAAATGTTCAGGAAAGGCACATCTAATACATACGGTTCTATGAACCCTGGAGAGTTTCTTGTGCCTGGGCGCACACGTCGAGACAAAAAGGTGATGCATGATACCATCACAGCTCTGACACATAACCATCTTTCACTCAAACTTCTTCATTGAGTTTTTGCGAGTTTTGAGCTTTGGTTTCAAATAACACAGAACCCTAGTGAACATACTCTACATGGCCAAAAGTTTATGGACATCACTATCAGGCACACATGTGCTTGTTGAACATCCCATTCCAGATTGAGGTCCCCACTTGCTGTTATAATAACCTCCAATCTACATTTTGGAGCGTGAGACAGAGACAAAGACATACAAAGACATTCTATACAGTTGTGTGCTTCAGACTTTGTGGCAACAGTTTTGGGGAAGAACCACATATACACCAATCAGCCATAACATTAAAACCACCCCATTAATATTGTGCAGGTCCCCCTTGTGCTGCCAGAACAGCTCTGACCTGTCAAGGCATGGACTCCACAAGACCTCTGAAGGTGTGCTGTGGTGTCTGGCACCAAGACGTTAGCAGCAGACCCTTTAAGTTCTGTAAGGTGTGAGGTGGGGCCTCCATGGATCTGATTCGTTTGTCCAGCACATCCCTCACAATCTCAGGAAACTGGAGGCTAATTCAACATCTTCAACTTTTTGTCATGTAATTCAAATCATTCCTGAACAATTTATGTAGAGTGTGCTGAAAGACACCACTGCCACTAGGGAATACTGTTGCCATGAAGAGGTGTACTTGGTCTGCAACAACATTTAGGTACGTAACAAACAAAGAAACAACCACAGGAATGTGGTTTCCCCAGCAGAACACTGCCTCTGCCGGCTTGTCTTCTTCCCATATCGCATCCTGGTGCCATCTCTTCCCCAGGTACGTGACACACACAAGAAACATGATTCATCAGACCAGGTCAACTTCTTCCATTGCTACACGCTCCAGCTCTGATGCTCACGTGTCCATTGTATAATAATGTCTGTGGGCTGGAGTGACATGATGGCTAGCATTCTCAGTGAATCTATGCTTCACAGCGATGAAACGCATGGGACTGAGGAAAACATGACTCTCGCCCCAGTGTTGTATGTTAGCACAATCCAACGAACATATTAGACTCAGCAGCACTTAACCACATGTCCGCTGGTCAGTTAGATGGCAGGATATGTTGAATACCGAAGAGATAATGCCGAGGGAAATCCTGACATGACAAGGAGAATGAGAGCAGAATGGAGGGAAACCTGAGTTAGTGAGGTGAAAAGAAGAAAAGGAAAGATGGGTGTATGACAGTGAGACTTATTGCAAGCATGCAAACACTCACAAAAGGGCATTCCAGTGATTTTTCACCACCCCTTATGGTTAATATTGTTGAAATAGAACTTAATTTTACTGCGTTTATGTTATCATGTCCCCATTCTTCTACAAATATTTCTAAAGACACTAAACTCTGACATTTCCTGCAGCTCCTTAACCTACACAACCACATCTAATCCGTTTTATCAACGGATTTTTATTTCGTTCAGCTGGCAGGGTGCAAAAAGGATACGATCCAAAACTTCCAGTTCTGCAGAGTCCTGTTCTTCACATACTCATCAAACTTCTCCTTCATGTGATCAAATCGGTAGCGTGTAATGGGGACTCCTGTGGCTGGAAGTTGTTCCTGGCATAAACTGTAAAGCCCGAAAGTGAGACGTGAACCAGCTGAACTGGAGACCTGAACGTAAATGTCCAACACTATGTGGCTGGTTTGGTAAAGTCAGTTTTGTCCAAACGTTCTTTCAGCACACGTAGTACTGTTTAACTTTATATCATAATGTTAAATGTTCCATTTTTCCTCGGGAAATTGCCCGAGGAGCGCGGTGTTTGTGTGTGCGGGATGCAGGCCCACCGTCACGTATCTTGAATACATGACAGTATGATTGTTTTGAACAACAAGAGAGAGCGTGGTGGTGAGGTGGGGCGGCAGAAATGCACACGGTTGGCTGCCAATGAGTGGAGCAGCTTCTCCTCACCGTCTGGCTAAAGAAAGCCGACTATAAAAGGGAGCAGCAGGAACAGCGGGAGAGTTTGTTCTCCGAATGCACGAGTATTGACGCATATTTCTGTATGCCCTCCAGACGCCAACGACAACAGCGGAGAAGAAGCTCCCCGGCTGTGCTGCACCCCTCGCTGGCACCCGTGGCCTGCTCCACGCCCCCTGGGTCCCGTCTCGCTGCTGCTCCAGCCTGCCCCCACCAGGACGACACCATCACGTTCGCCACTCCCCCCACCTCCACCCATCCACTTGAACCTAAATAAAAGAGCACCTTATTTTCCACTACCACCACCCCCAGTGTGTACGTGTTCAGCCTGTCGCAGCCTAGAGTGGCCACAGATAATGCCATGATTTAGCGTTAACTTCTGTGAACTGGAAACCATTTTGGCTGTTGCCACCAAATACTACCATGTTCACATCCAAAATGGACTCCCAGGTCACAGGCTGTAATGCATCATAGTCTCTAGATGAATGGATACAAATTTACTCAATGGACTTTTTAAATTAAATTATTTATATTTAAATAAGTAAAAGACCTGGCCTTTAAAAAAACTAAACAAAATAAAAACCCATAAAGATGATTTAGGACCTCAAGTCATACGATCAGCTCTGCTATGATGTTTTTGCACTCTAACAGTTTTGAACTCAAGTCTCCATCAGTGAACAGTGGAGAATTCAACAGAACACACTTCATATGAAAACTGTAATGAATTTCCTGGTGACACAACTGCATTATTTGACCATGTAGTACACATTTACAGAAGGGATTTATTTATTTGATATAAATCGCACTATCGGGTGTCACCCAGATGAGGATGGATTCTCTTTTGAGTTTGGTTTCTCTCAAGGTTTCTTCCTCATGTCGTCTCAGGGAGTTTTCCCTCACCACCGTCACCTCTGGTTCGCTCATTAGGGATAAATCCATACATTCAAATTTTATACGTGGAGTTTATATATTTCTGTAAAGCTGCTTTGGGACAACGTCCGTTGTTAAAGGCGCCATACAAATAATACTGAACTGAACCGAACTGAAAACCTACAATTATTCTCATTTTTCCGGATTCAAAAATTCTTGTATTTAATTTTTTCTTTATTCAGATCCTGATAATTAAAATAACGGCACACATACTTTATGGACGCGTTGAGTTCCTCGATCTCCTCCCGCAGTCTCCTAGTCTCCTCCTGAATTTGGTGCCTCTCCTGCTGCAGTTTTCCGATGTACTCCACCGTCTTCTGAAGGGTTGTAGCGTTACTGATCTGGTACGCCGAATACAGAGCGGAGGACTCGGTGTTACACACGCTTTTACAGATTTATATTCATTATTAAACATCAATAACATGGTATGTGTGAGAAACCATTCGCTATGGCTCGTCCATATGAAAATATAATATGGACATGGTGATAAATTAGGTCACTTTTCTGAGATATTATGGATATCATAAAAATGATAATACGGTTCATTATAAACCGACTGGGAGCAGATGTCAGTTTTCCAAAAACCTATATATTGATGCATATCTTGTATCGCAGTATGTCTTGTTTTCCACATATTTGTGTCATATCGCTAACCCCTACCATACACCATGCTCTGACATTTCAGTGTCTCATGTAGAACAAGTAGAATAAGTAATGAGTAATATTATAATATTGTATAATAGTAGTAGGTGTTTCACACTGTTGTCTACACCCTGCTGGGAGTTTGAGAGTAAAAGTCTTCAGTCAGAAATGCCCACAGAACCAAAGGAAACCTGGGTCAGCTCCGAATAAACTGCCTTTCACTATATCCATGATTGAAACAGATATATTTCATTAAACTGTTCTCTTTATACCACAATCAGGTGAGCCTTGTTGTGTTCAACAATAGTGTCATTCTTTACCACAATGACCACAATTTAGCACAGTGTGTATGTAAATATCACAGATTCTGTTTTTATGGATAGACTCTGCTGTTAAATGAAGCAGTCTTGTTGGAATCGAATGGAGAAAGCCTATCTGGATCAGATAGCAGATCATCGAGCATCAGAATAGGTTAACAAGATGAGGACTGAGAACACTGATCATCAAGCATCAGTATCAATATGCAACTGCAGCATTATTTGTGTTTATCCACAAGTATGTAGATCGCTAAGCAGAAGGGCCAATGCCAATAGCTGCTTGCGTGCAAATATAAATAAATAAATAACTGATATGTTTACATTTGGTTGTGATTTGAGAGAGGGAACGAGGCTGCACAGCGTCTTGAAGCCGACGTTGATGCTGGATCGCCTTTTCTGCTCAGCCGATTTGTGTTTCACACGACGATTCTGATTTTTAAAAAAATAAATAAATAAAAAAGACAGACAGATAAGACAAGACAGAAAAACAGATATACAACATACAAAAAAAGAAGCAGCTCACGATCATGATCAACAAGAGAAAAATAAACTTCAATACTTTAATGTTTAATAGCAGAATCAGATAAAGGTGGTATATGCGCATCACTGATGAGAGTAAGGGTGCGCTCATATAAGAAGGGTTTAGTCCATTTGAATACGCATGTGCTCTGGATGAAAAATTATTGATCTGCGTGAGATGATCTCGTTCCGCTTCAATCTAGTCACAGACATCTAGTGTGGGTTGATTGAAGCGAGGAAGTGGTTTGTCACTGAAGCAACCCTACCGCAGGAGATAAACTAAACAAGAAATTCATTTTAAGCACTTTTTGTTTTGTTTTTTTGGGAGTTGAGCCAGCAAACAGAGCTTTATGTCACATGTTCTGAATATTCTAGACTGATGAACAAGAACAGGAAATAAATGCTGGATGTGATACCAAAATAACGTTAAACTAGTTTTCATATTATATAACTATCTCAGACAACAACTTAATTCAAATTTGGACCAGTTGCTGATTAAATGCAACTACCATTGGGGGGGGGGACGACGACAACACACTAAATGTGGCCAACAGAACCATGTAATTTACTTCGGACAGTATAACACACATTTAATCTAAATAAGAAATGGTACCTGATTGGGCTCGTTTTTGACCAGGCCGGAGGTGCAGCTGTTGAGTGGAGACTGTGGGCTCGGAACCTGCTCTGCTCCTAACGGTGAGCCTTGGCCCGAAGTTCGCCCATCTAATGCTGAAAAATAGTACGAACACGGCACGTAATATAATAAATACGAAACAGGGAAAAATCTATCAATCAATCAACAAAGCAACTCTTTTTGGTCCAGACGACAGATCCGAGATTTGTTGTGGCGTTGTAAAAATGAAGAATATTAGAATATGGCCTCTGACCTGCACAACCTGCTGGAACTGAGCTCTTATTGCTGGATAAGGGGGCTTCCTCTTTAGGCACAATGTGCTGAGCAGAATTCTGACTTGGTGGGAGAATGTGGAACCCTGGCCCCTGTGAAAAGAGAGTTTTCTTTTAACAGAAACTGAGGAAAAAAAAAAAGGTCTGTAAAAACTTTTGAATTACAAGAAGGTAATAATGAAAGAGGTGGCTTACGCGTGGAATACTGGTGGAGGTGATGACCACTCCAGTAGTAGAGGCAACGTCGGTTTTAAGGTGGGACGGAGTGACGAGAACAGCACCAGCAGGTCCTGGAGAAACACATTGACGTTACAGATATACGGGCTGTTAGGCTCCGCAAAGCTCAGTACGATTTGAGCATCAGCCCCTTCTCCGGCTACTGAAGATGTTAATGTGTTGTGGTGTTTATGGAGCGGAACGTAACATAAACGTAACTTTACCAGGGGAAGATGATGTTACGTTTATGTAACATAATCGAATGTGGGGCTAGCTAGCATGCTAATAACTGGCTGTGTACAAGATGTAAATATCAGGGAATGGAAACTGAAATTCTGATCTATTGTCTCATATTCATCATAATATTGTGTTTCTATAACACAGTAATAAAAATATATTCTTTTAAATTGCATAAAGTAGCAAACTAACCATATAAGGATTAAATAAAGGGACTGGCTAAATAGGATGTCCCTGTATCTGCATATCTTTTCAATTTGACCAGTTTAGCCAGTTTTACATGCAAAATGAGTTACTTCACTATACTTTTTTTTATTTAGGCATATGATTTTTGGCCAGACGTACCGCCGTATTATTAGGCGTGTGAGGAAATCTGCAGTGCAAAACTTGTCCAGGAGTAGAATTGGAAACTTTTGATACAAGGTCTAATAAATACTGATTTAAGCGGCGTATATATTTTATACTGTATATTTTGAACGTGGTGTGGACGAAAGGCCCTCACCTGTCAGAATGAGGTGAGATGATGCAACTGGAGCAGCAGGGACTATAGGCACGTGACGGCTCTTTTTAGCAGAGCCAGCAGGCTGGATGGGTCGCGGCATGGCAAAGCTCTGAGATTGGGGGGGCAAAGAGATACATGGGAGAGCCTGATCTTGACGAGAAGGTCTGGATGAAAGGGCAAAGGTTGACCTGTGGGTGGCAGTGGCGCTGGGTGTCACTGAGGAAGGGCCAGCGTGCGTGACTGTGGATGGAGACGAGCTCCTAGGGACAGCACCAACAGCCTGGCACTGCAATGAGTGAGAGGGCGGAGGAGGCCGAGGGGCTGGGGGTGGCATGACGGAGGTTGAGGAGACCAAGGGTGGCATTTGTTCTGTGAAGAGTGGCATGTAGTCCTGTTGGTACGCAGTGCCTACAGAGCTTATATCGTCTTGACTGGGTATTGAAGGAGGACTTGGGGCCATTGAGATGGACAGCTCTGAGGGCAAGTTAATTGGAGATAACAGTGAAGCCTGGGAAGAGAAATACGCCATCAAAAGTGTGAGCGAAAACACAGCAAACGCGGAATTTCTCAATGCATTATACTGTGTAGCTGATCCACTTCTGTATCTGTGTCGATCCTTTGCTTAAATTACAATGACTAAAACAAGTTACGGTTAGAGGACTTAACTAGAGAGCAGACCCACTGTATATTAAATGTGTCAAATATGTGCTTCTATAATGTAATCACTCGTACATTATAGAGTAACGTAAGCACAGTACGTCTTCATGGTACAGTCAGTACTGTTTATTACTGTAAGAAAATTCCCCAACGTTTTACTTTGAGCACTTGTTTTTAAAAATTGGAGTGAAAGCATATCAGCTGATTAATCGGTTATCGGTAGGTTCTGCCCAACTTATCTACTGGTATCGGTAAAATCCACCAATCGGTCGACCTTTATACTAATACTTTATAGGTCATACTCTTCCTGATATAAACACTCGGAAAGAAAAGGTCTACTGGAAACCTAGCGCCTTTATACAAACTCAATTGCGCGTACAATGTGCACCTGTCAGTATACACCTGTGTGATTACACAAACAGAAGCTGAAGTCGATACACGTGTCAACATGAACATAGAAGTGTGAGCAGCACTGGTACCTGCGTTTGGGTGCTGCTACTGCTGCTGGTTAAGGGAGTGGTGGTTGGGGCAGTGGGTGAGGTTGTGGGGTAGAAGGGTTGACGCAGGGAGTGAAACAGATCTGGTTAAGAGGAGAAATCAAGGAAGTGAGATAACGAGGAGCTTATGCGCCTATAATTATAAAACTGCACTAGCCAGATTTCGTGTGATTTAATTAGACGTCTGTAACGATCAGTAATGTGAAGTATGAAGCTAAGTTGGTGATTTAGTAAGAAAGCAGGAGATAATTATTTTATTTACAACAAACAACTAGAGTGAGTGTATAACAACTAGAGTGAGTGAATAACCACTAGAGTGAGTGTATAACCACTAGAGTGAGTGAATAACCACTAGAGTGAGTGAATAACCACTAGAGTGAGTGAATAACCACTAGAGTGAGTGAATAACAACTAGAGTGAGTGTATAACAACTAGGTGGTGTTACAACTAGAGGAGTGTATAACAACTAGAGGAGTGTATAACAACTAGAGGAGGAATAACAACAGAGTGAGTGAATAACCACTAGAGTGAGTGAATAACCACTAGAGTGAGTGTATAACAACTAGAGGAGTGTATAAACTAGAGTGAGTGAAAACACTAAGTAGTGTATAACAACTAGAGTGATTAAAACTAGAGTGAGTGTATAACAACTAGAGTGAGTGAATAACCACTAGAGTGAGTGTATAACAACTAGAGTGAGTGTATAACCACTAGAGTGAGTGTATAACCACTAGAGTGAGTGTATAACAACTAGAGTGAGTGTATAACAACTAGAGTGAGTGAATAACCACTAGAGTGAGTGAATAACAACTAGAGTGAGTGAATAACCACTAGAGTGAGTGTATAACAACTAGAGTGAGTGAATAACCACTAGAGTGAGTGAATAACAACTAGAGTGAGTGTATAACAACTAGAGTGAGTGTAACAACTAGAGTGAGTGAATAACAACTAGAGTGAGTGTATAACCACTAGAGTGAGTGTATAACAACTAGAGTGAGTGAATAACAACTAGAGTGAGTGTATAACAACTAGAGTGAGTGAATAACCACTAGAGTGAGTGAATAACAACTAGAGTGAGTGTATAACAACAGAGTGAGTGTATAACAACTAGAGTGAGTGAATAACAACTAGAGTGAGTGAATAACAACTAGAGGGAGTGAATAACCACTAGAGTGAGTGTATAACAACAAGGAGTGAATAACACTAGAGTGGAGTGAATAACCACTAGAGTGAGTGTAACAACTAGAGTGAGTGATAACAACTAGAGGTGTATAACAACTAGAGTGAGTGTATAACAACTAGAGTGAGTGTATAACAACTAGAGTGAGTGTGATAACAACTAGAGTGAGGAATAAAACTAGAGTGAGTGTATAACCACTAGAGTGAGTGTATAACAACTAGAGTGAGTGAATAACAACTAGAGTGAGTGAATAACTAGAGTGAGTGAATAACCACTAGAGTGAGTGTATAACAACTAGAGTGAGTGTATAACCACTAGGTGGTGTGATAACCACAGAGTAGTGTATAACCACTAGGTGAGTAATAACAACAGAGTGAGTGTATAACAACTAGAGTGAGTGATAACCACTAGGTGAGTGTATAACAACTAGGTGAGTGAATAACAACAGAGTGAGTGATAACCACTAGAGTGAGTGAATAACCAGAGGAGTGAATAACCACTAGAGTGAGTTATAACAACTAGAGTGGTAATAACCACTAGAGTGAGTGAATAACAACTAGAGTGAGTGAATAACAACTAGAGTGAGTGTATAACAACTAGAGTGAGTGAATAACCACTAGAGTGAGTGTATAACAACTAGAGTGAGTGTATAACAACTAGAGTGAGTGTATAACCACTAGAGTGAGTGTATAACAACTAGAGTGAGTGAATAACAACTAGAGTGAGTGAATAACAACTAGAGTGAGTGAATAACCACTAGAGTGAGTGTATAACAACTAGAGTGAGAATAACCACTAGAGTGAGTGTATAACAACTAGAGTGAGTGAATAACAACTAGAGTGAGTGAATAACCACTAGAGTGAGTGTATAACAACTAGTGATGATAACCACTAGGTGATGTATAACAACAGGAGTATAAAAGAGAAATGTTATGTTTGTTGTTGGGGTTTTTCACTGTGGTTACCACTGGTTTACATTCTTTTACCACTTTATAGGGGTTCTTGTTACTGTTGTTACTGGTTTTTTTTTTTCGTTTGTTATAGTTGTGTTTGTTTTTGAATGTATTTTTTGTTTTTTTTTGTTTAATTTTTTTTTGTTGTATATAACTAGAATGAGTGCTGGGCTCAGAAACAAACCTACAAAAAAAAATCATAAATCAATCAAGTACTGTACCTACGGCACAAATGCACTGCGTAAAATTCACCACTTACGCTATGCCATGAAATACTGATATTTTGTTTTTTAGCTGAATATCATACTTTTCGGTGGGCCTCCGTATAAGAACCTCGAAATCTTGGTGATGTCCAGGTGTCATCAAAATGACAGAGATTCATTACATTTGTTCTACCGTGAAATAACACAAGACGTGTGTTATACAATTTCAGCCCGAAAAAACTATGACATCGATAAGCTGATTAGATTACTTCACATGAGCTCGACAGCACACTGACAGGACGTCATTAAACTGTTACGTCATTAAACTGTACTCGGCTCTATATAGAAGGAGAAACGCAGAAAAACATACAACAAGGCCAAACGGTCTAAAACGGAAAATGACAAGCAGAAGGGTTCTTACAGTATGTGTGGGCTGACGATGAGGCGGAAATGCTGCTTAATGTTAGACTTAAATACACAGTAAATGAAACCCCAAGTCTTATCTGAAACTATATGTTATGTCAGCATTTTCATAAATAAGCGTTTTCCCCGATCCCCCGTATCAACAACTAACGCCCTCCACCAGCAAATCAGCAAAAACACACACATCCGAGTGCGTGACCAAGATAAAAGTGATGCGATTTAACCTTGAAGAGGCTCAAACGTGTCCATGAAGTCCAAGTTGGGCTGCAGTGGGATGAGGCCAGGCTGGATCATGTCTGCGTTACCTGCATGTGCTGGGAGCAACGAATCAAACGAATGAATCAATCCTTACAAATGGTCACCAATTACAAAATGTCTGCTTTATTTGTGTTATGTCATGTTATGTATATCATGTGGAGAAGCTTGGCAGATTCGGCGCACTCTTGTTACCACATTCTTACCGATCTCTCTGGGATTAGGCCAAGGGACAGGCTGGTGAGAAGAAAGCGTAGAGAAGAGCGTGTCCGAGAACTCGGACATGAGCACATCCATGTCGAAGATGGGGTCCATCTCCATTGGGGTGGGAGAGACGCAGCTCCTGCGGGAGCTGCGGCGAGTGAATCCCGCTGCCTCATCTTCCTGGTAGAAGGGCATACGGAGGATGTCGGGATGCACTTCGCCAAAAAGCGAGAACTGCTCCTCTGCCCCCTTTGGGAGGGCACAAATGCAACAGTGCAGGCCAGGTTACTGGACAAACAAGGTTAGTGCATGCAAAATGCTTACAGCTGATACGAAGAGCTTTACAGTTGGGGAACTTTTCATGTGTTATAGTACATATACAGTGGGTGCAAAAATCTGAGGCCACGTTGAAAATATTTCAAACAAAGAAAGTGAAAATTCTATAGATTTTATTTATAAATAATTGAGATTAAACTTGTAATTTGCTACACACGATGTTCTTATTGTCAGAAAACTAAACGCCAGGTTGAGAGTCCTGATTTTTCTCCAGCTAAATTCTGTTTTAGTTGATTTTTCAGTAGGTTGTTGTGGTCTAAATGTAACCAATCAGGAGTGGTTCATCCCTTTTCAAATAACACAAGCACCCCTTCTTTTGTTGTTGGTAAATATAAGTTTACTGTTTTGTTGATTGAGTACTATTTCCATGTCCCTGTTTAAGTGTAAACAAATGTGTGATATTGACCACGCTAACTGCTTTGTACAGAAGGTCAGATTTTCCTCGTGTCTAATCTCTTCTATTGAAGCGTGTTCAGATGGCACTCGTACGGATCCGATCTAAAATGGATCATAAGGTTTTACACAAACTCTGAAATTCATGTGAATAAACCAAAGGTTCTACTTTTCACTCCAGTTGTACTCAGTAATATCATTTGTAATACAACTCGTTCCACTAAGTTAGAAAAGAATGCAAAATAGATGCACTTTCATTGGCGCTCTCAGACTTGTGGAAACCGCTGTAGGTCAAATCTTTCAACTTCAACTTTAAATCATTCTGCGCACGTTATTATTCTGCGTTCATCCCGAATATTTAGATTTGATTATTCAAAACTGTTTGCCACACAATGCAGGAACACAATTCGTACAAATAATGCCATCACTGCACAGTAACAGAGGGAAAATTTGAGATGATGCATTTTTTTGTCTGCCTTTTTCAGCTTGTATTCTGGATGCGATTAGTCCCACAGCAGTGTCATGTACATCAGCGGTCCCCAACCTTTTTTGCACCACGGACCGGTTTTTTTTTCACGGACCAGCCTTTAAGGTGTGGAGGATAAATACAACAAAATAAAATGACAGGACCGGCATAAAAACTGGGGTATTTTTAAAATATAATAAGAAATGTGAATCCAATGTGAAATTGCAACTTTATTAGCAGCGTCCTCGTAACAGCGTCCCCCCTAACGCTCTCTGGTCTCTATGGTAAGGTTTCAACGGATCACGTGACCGAGACAAGCGTCAAGAGTGATTCGTAGAAGGATGTAACGGAGAGAATTTTTCAGATCCAGATAGTAAATAAAACGGAAATAATGTAAGTTATTTATTTTTATTATGTTATGTTATTTATTTTTTCTGTGCGGCCCGGTACCAAATGACCCATGGACCGGTACCAGTCCGCGGACCGGGGGTTGGGGACCGTTGATGTACATTACACCAAGCAAAATAATACTAGATTGTTTCCTATATATAGTGCATAAAGGAAACCAACACATATCATATATATAACATCAATGTGAGGCTATTAATGCACATTAAGTGCACCGCACAGAAACAGCCATCTTGGCAATGCAATGATACCATCTGAGACACACAAAATCAATAGCGTTACCTTGAGTAGGCTGGAAAGATCATCATCTTTGTGCTTCTGTAACTGGGAAATAATACAATTAATAAGGTTAACGGGAAATGATTTGTGAAGCTCAGACATAATACAGTCATGTAATCAGCAATATTTTGTAGTACAATGTAAACATATTATATATTTATTTATTTTTTTTACAATGCAAAAAGATCTTTTTATGAAAAAATATCTCTGAATAACTATAACTCATATAAATTTTGACATTAGGTCCAGATTCTCACGCACCGAAAAAATAAATCAAGGTCCTAAGGCCTACCCGGGACCTTAAAAATCCTGATCACAAAGAACCTTGCTTGTATTTTTCTCATTTGTAAGTCGCTTTGGATAAAAGCGTTTGCTAAGTAAATAAATGTAAATGTAAATGTAAATGTAAATGTAAATGTACCTCAAACAGTTAAATAGGTGACCTACCCTTTTCTTGAAGTACGTCCTCCATTTATGGTACTCTCGGAGAACAATTTCGATTCTTCTCTTCCAGTATTTTCCTTCTGTAGCTATTGCCTTAGAAGACACACGAAGATAATAACAACATTGGTGACTTCTGGTGATTAAGAGCAATCACATCTGCAAAGTAAATATCTATCAGAAACCTGTATGGGTCAACGAGAAGAAAATCCACTGTAAGTATACAATCTGTCATTGCACAGCAACGATTCGTGTGATGTCGAGAGCTGAAATTCAGCTCCCCTCGCTGGAAACTCTCACAGGATTCGTCTCTGTCCTAATCCCATACTGTGTAACTGCATGAAGGTGTGCCTATTCTGCCCTAGATCTTAAAATTACTTAGCATCATTTTAACTGTACAGTAGTGAATGTGAACGTAAATGTCCATATTTGTCTTTACACGTAGAAGGTTTTGCTAAAAAATTGTCCCTACGAACTGCTGTCCCAAATGATGTTTTCCAGAGTCCGGACTCACCACAAGTGCGTATATGTACCCGCCTCAAAATTTACATCAGGAATTATCAGCAGTGGCTGGGAAACCCTTATTAAATGCATAATGAGAGGAGAAAGGAACCCGTCCTCTTCTGGGATGAATCCTTACAGTATACAGGTGTAATCGAAACAACGTTCGGAACGAGCAGATTGTGTTGTGTTTACGATTACTGCAGCAGGTCGTATAAGTTACTAAACTAGTTTTGGGAAGTACCAGTTTTTCACAATTCACAGCAGCAGGAAATGAGTTACATGTGCAGAAAGCTCCGGATGAAGAAGCAGGAGAAGAGTATCAAGGACGACTCAAGCAGGTCCAGGGGATAAGGAATCCTCTGAGTAAGATGATGTCCAATTTTATTTTATTTTTTCCGTTTCATACTGAAGAGGATTAGTGACTAGGTTTACATGGACAACAATAATCCACTCTCAATCTAATTAAGACCATACTTTGATTAAGAAACTACCATGTAAACACCAACCTTAATCTAATTAAGGTCATAATCTAAGTAAGCTCTAATCGAATCAAGACAGGTGGAGTACTCCTGTTTTAATCGTATTATGGACGTGCATTTCAGACTGGTAAACATTTTAATCACATTATGAACGTCGTGTGAGAGTTTTCACCGCATTTTGCGACATGACACGATCACACACGGCAGTTTTACAGTGAACAAGAGAGTTCGGCTGTGTCCCAAACGGCATACTTGCCTACTATAGTCCTGTAGTGGGGAAAAATACATGTATCTCGGCTACTATACAGTAGGTAAGTATGCAGTTTCAGACGCAGCCCACGGCTTCAAGCAGTCGTCTATTTGCACGTACAGCATGACAAATAATTAACTGCACTTAAAGCGTTCGAAAAAAATAAAACAAAAACACCCAAAACTGAATACGGTCCCATAACGAAGACCAACTGTATGTTGAAACGTGAAATTCTGGAGGGACGTCGGGCGGCGTGGCGCGGTGGTGTAATGACGTGCGCCGTTAACCTAATTATGTTCTATAACATGTAAAACGGGAACATGACAGGAGTATTCTAAAAGCGACTCATGTAAACACCTTAATCACATTATTGTCTTACTCAGAGTAAGGTCAATAATTAGATTACTGCTGTCCATGTAAACGTAGTCATTGAAAACACCAGAAGGTTAGACATTCCCTGTTTTAGCTGACAGATCGATTGGTCTGCATTATTGGAAATTTATCAAAACCTAAAAAGTACAGCATGGAGTCCCACAAAAATCACTTTTATTGTTTCCATTTACAGACCTCCCAATGAACATGTCATTTACAAACATATTGCTGGCTTTCATATCTATTATGGTACATTTTTGAAAACTGTAAATCGCTTTGAATGACATAAAGGCGCGATAAAGCGAAACTCTGATGTCAGAATTCTCAGATAGTAAATGTGCCTGAAATAAGGCTAGAGTTTGACAGCTATTCGGTGAAAACAAAAGGACTCTGGCATAACCAAACGCCGGTCTAGCATTTGATTCCCATATTGCTAACGTCTCGAAAATGACATATCATCGTTGCAAAGCCAAAAGAAGACAGGCTGTCCGTTCATGATGCTGTGTAACTAACTAATCTATTCTGGCTGCCTACTTAGTTCTTCATTAAGTACAAAGTCTAGCTACTGCTAGCGTTAAAATCTCTAAACGGTTTAGCTGCTGGTGTGTCTTAATGACCGCTTGAAGCAGTGTTGCCGTATCCTCCCGAGTACTTCACTTAGCTGTAAGGAAGTGACTGCCTCAGCTTAGTCGGTTTTAGACTCAAAACAAACAATGTGCTATTAAAAATGATTATTAAAGTAAAATGTATTATTAGTATTCATGTAACGTGTCACATTTGTGCATAACTGACTGGACGCAGCTGATTTGATGGTAAAAGTCTGTACTTAAAATTGTAAAAATGTTAATATATTGTGAGCAAACCTGAAGAACATGATGCATATTGTGTCATTTTCTTGAGAATGGTGATATGATATTTACAATACACAATGCACCACCATTCCTGTACATTTACTGAAAAGGCTCTCTCCATTCCTGCTGTACTTAATCTCCCCATCTGAAGACTACAGCGTTACCGCTGTCCCCCATTCATAACCAGCTCGCTACTCATTCATCACTACCATCTCACCTCTGCAGGTCGATGGACTCCTGAATCCATGGTCCCATCCAAAGGCGTAACAAAATGGCAGACTGGGTTCTCTCGTTTCTCCACATCTGCACAAGATGAAGTCATGAGTAGCAACGATAAGACCGATGACGATGACACAAAGATGTAAAAAAAAAAAAAAAAAATAGGTGTTAATGTGTGGTCACCAGTCCTTACACTGAATGTACCAAGCCCTCCAGATGGCATTGTTCAGGCGAATCTTGTCCCTCCAAAGAAGTTTCAAGCCTTTGAAGTTTTTCCATTTTGGGGACACCAATCTCCCACTGATGGTGATAAAAACAACAAAACGCAACACAGCGTTACAAAAGGTTTTTCCCTCGACTGACTACAACAATACTATGCTGTTTCTTTAGAAGCACATTATCTTGCATCTTTGGAACATGGTTGAACATCCACAATTCTCCTTACTTTCCACCTTCTCATATGAGACCTTCAGACCTTTAACTCATCCGGTTCTAAAGCACTAATTTAACTGCATATGTCTACTTTCACATCCTGGATAATGACAGCATCTATTTTTCCTTTACAAATATTCAGCTCTCATCACGTGTCCTTGTGCACGGGTTTCTTTTCCCTGAACTCTTCTTCCAGTCTTGGCCGGTTTCCATCCCATGCATCTCGTGTCACATGATAAACTGCAAGTGTGAGTGCTTGCACACGTTTCCTCTACAGCACAAAGCGCAACTTTCCATATTTTTAAACTTCCTCTTGCACACTGTCTTAACAATCAGAAAGCCTTTTCTTCCCCAACATACATGTACACACACAGAAAAGCATGATGAGATTTTAAATTGAACACACACACACTTATATGGGGGCTATAGTTATATAGCTATAAATTCGATCACATGATAAACATCTCATGTGATGTCAACCTGCAGTCTCAAAAGGTTTTAACTGTATGTGAAACTGTGCAGTTGAGGTCAGGGGGAAAAAACTAAACCTAATCAGGCTAATTTTCTCCGATCCTCAGCTGTCCAGTTTGGGTGAACCTGTGTCCACTGTAGCCTCAGATTCCTGAGTGAAGCCTGGTGTTTTCTTCTGCTGTTGATGGCCATCCACTTCAATCTTTGACATGTGTGTTCTGAGTTGCTTTTCGGCTCAACACGATTGTACAGAGCACATGTAAAGAGCAGTTGTATAGAGTGCTTGTAAAGAGCGGTTGTATATAGCGCTTGTATAGGACCGCTTGTATAGAGCGCTTGTAAAGAGTGCTTGTAAAGGAGCATTTGTATAGAGCACTTGTATAGGAGCATTTGTATAGAGCACTTGTAAAGAGTGCTTGTAAAGGAGCATTTGTATAGAGTGGTTGTATAGAGCGCTTGTAAAGAGTGCTTGTAAAGAGTGCTTGTAAAGGAGCATTTGTATAGAGCGCTTGTATAGGGAGCACTTGTATAGAGCGGTTGTATAGAGCGGTTGTAAAGAATGCTTGTAAAGGAGCATTTGTATAGAGCACTTGTATAGGGAGCACTTGTATAGAGCGGTTGTAAAGAGTGCTTGTAAAGAGTGCTTGTAAAGGAGCATTTGTATAGAGCGGTTGTATAGAGCGGTTGTATAGAGCGGTTGTATAGAGTGCTTGTAAAGGAGCATTTGTATAGAGCGCTTGTATAGGAGCACTTGTATAGAGCACTTGTAAAGAGTGCTTGTAAAGGAGCATTTGTATAGAGTGGTTGTATAGAGCGCTTGTAAAGAGCGCTTGTATAGGAGCGCTTGTAAAGAGTGCTTGTAAAGGAGCATTTGTATAGAGTGCTTGTATAGGGAGCACTTGTATAGAGCGGTTGTATAGAGCGGTTGTATAGAGCGCTTGTAAAGAGTGCTTGTAAAGAGCGCTTGTATAGGAGCGCTTGTATAGGAGCACTTGTATAGAGCGCTTGTAAAGAGTGCTTGTAAAGGAGCATTTGTATAGAGTGCTTGTATAGGGAGCACTTGTATAGAGCGGTTGTAAAGAATGCTTGTAAAGGAGCATTTGTATAGAGCACTTGTATAGGGAGCACTTGTATAGAGCGCTTGTAAAGAGTGCTTGTAAAGGAGCACTTGTATAGAGCGGTTGTATAGAGTGCTTGTAAAGGAGCATTTGTATAGAGCGGTTGTATAGAGCGCTTGTATAGGGAGCACTTGTATAGAGCGGTTGTATAGAGTGCTTGTAAAGAGCAGTTGAATAGAGCGGTTGTATAGAGTGCTTGTAAAGGAGCATTTGTATAGAGCGCTTGTATAGGGAGCACTTGTATAGAGCGGTTGTATAGAGTGCTTGTAAAGAGCAGTTGAATAGAGCGGTTGTATAGAGTGCTTGTAAAGAGCAGTTGTATAGAGCACTTGTATAGAGTGCTTGTATAGAGTGCTTGTACAGAGCAGTAATATAGAGTGCTTGTAAAGAGCGGTTGTACAAAGCGGTAATATAGAGTGGTTGTAAAGAGCGGTAATATAAAGTGCTGGTAAAGAGTGGTTGTATATAGCACTTGTATAGAGCGGTTACAAAGAGTGCTTGTATATGAGCGGTTGTATTGAGTGCCTGTATAGAGCGGTTGTACAGAGCGGTAATATAGAGTGGTTGTAAAGAGCGACTGTACAGAGCGGTAATATGGAGTGGTTGTAAAGAGCGGTTGTACAGAGCGGTATTATAGGGTGGTTGTAAAGAGCGGTTGTACAGAGAGGTAATATAGAGTGGTTGTAAAGCAAGGTTGTATATAGCGCCTGTATAGAGCAGTTGTATAGAAAGAGCAGTAATAATGAGCGGTTGTACAGAGCGGTTGTTGGCGTTCCCCTACCCTATCAGCTTGAACAAGTCAGGGTATTCTCCTCTGACCTCTCCCAGAAATGTCTGCATTTCAAAACTGTTTAAAACATCCAAATCAAAACAGTATCCTACACACACACACACACACACACACACACCAACGCCCTCGAGTTGTTTTCTGTTCCGCACAAAGAACTTTAACTACACCCAAGCGTGATAATGATAACCCAGACAAAAAGACCGGATGATTCAGTGTTTTCTTTGATAGCCCAAAAAGGTCAGCACTGGATGATCATCCAACTTCAACCAAGACTGTGAGAGAAGGTACATAAACCCTCAGACTGCGGTGTGAGCACCGACACAACTAACAGCACCGACTCCTAGATCACATGCTCACATGCTAAGGAAATGAGCTAGCTGCCTGTGGAAAGGAATTCGAAACCCCGCACGCGCTTGATTAATTAACGTGTGATTAGTGAAGTATTAGCGCGCGCGTGTCACTCTCGAGTTGAATATAAACGCTTGGCGTCGGTTAGCCGAGGCGGCTAGCGCTCTTTACTCACAACGACACACAGCTGCGCGGTCATTAACGGAAATAAACGCGGGGAAGGGGGACATTCTCGGGGTTTCAGTTCGTAAGTATTGCCTTATCATTCAATGAATTACACCATCAAGTGAACCGTGATGACCGTCTACACCACTGACCCACACACACACACAAAAAAAAAAAAAAAAAAAAAAAAAAAAAAAAGGGGGAGAGAGGCGGAACATTGCGTTTCCGCTGGTTGCCAGATTGGAGATTTTTACCCTCAGACCCATATTGACCTCGCCAATCCAGATTGATCCCCCCTCTCCTGTTATAATAGCATCCACTCTTCTGGGAAGGCTTTTCATTAGATTTTGGAGCGTGGCTAAAGTGTTTCCTGTTGCACGGGTGTGCCCTGTTTGATTGAGTACAGCTCGGTGTTTCTACCCTTCATCCGAACCGTGGGTTGAAGACTGCATTCGTTCAAATGAAAAGGAGAAACCAACATGATGATCAGAGAGCTGCCGATGGGAGGCTGAGAAACGAGGGGGAAATATTGTCAGAGGCATTGGGTATAGTCAGTAAAATAATTCGGAGCGTCCTGTGTTAACAATCAGGCTTGGGACGGGTCGGCCAAGGAAAACAACAGGAGTTGATGACAAACATTGTGAGAGCTGTGAAGAAAAAACCAGAAAAACAACAGTTAGTGGACATCGACAATCTCCACAGGACAGGGGTGAAGGTATCACAATCCACCTTTCGAAGAAGACTTGGAGAGCAGAAATATATTGAGGCCATACCACAAGATGCAAACCACTCGTCAGCAGTAAGAATTGGAAAGGAAGATCGGAATTCGCAAAGAAATACAGAGATGAGCCAGAAAAGTTCTGCAACCAAGATGAATCTCGACCAATGTGATGGGAAGTCCAAAGTGTGGGGAAAGAAAGGATCTGCTCAGGATCTAAGACATACAAGCTCATCTGTGAAACATTATGGAGGTAGTGTCATGGCTTGGGCTTGCATGGCTGCTTAGCAAACAGGCTCAGTAAGCTTTATTGACGGTGGAACTCAACGATGGTAGTAGCAAAACAAATCGAGAAGTTTACAGGAACATTTTCTCTGCCAATTTTCCAGAGAAATGCATCCAATCTAATTGGGTGGAACTTCATCACGCAGCAAGACAATGACCCAAAAAGCACTACTAACTCAACAAAGGATTTCATTGGGGGGTGTTTTAAGTTCTGTTGAGTCTTTGATGTTTGTTACATTGGTGCCGAAAGCTGAGAAGGATGAGGGATGCGCTGTCGGACAGCTCTCGCATCTGTGGGAGGATCACGGTGCAGAAGAAGAGTGGGGTGATGGTGCTGGAGCAGTTGCCGGGAAGGACAGAGGAGTCGCTACTATACACTGGGAGGCGGAGAATCTGCTGCTGTCCACCTGAAAAGGGGAGGAGCCATAGTCATCTGCCAGGAAGTCCAGTGTCATTTCCCGGCATCGTGGCGGATCGCTTCTCAGTTGGCTGGGAACCAGATGACAGCGTGTCTGGGGGACCAGTGAACCAGTGTTTTTCTATTCTCATTCTCTTCCTCTTGCTCTGTCTTTCCAGCTCGCTCATTCACCCTTCACTCTCCCCTCTTCTTCCCCTCATCTCTCACTCGCAGGATGCAGAAGGGCAGCAGCACTACTCTGGGGCTGGAGGGGGTATACATCAGGCAAGAGGACTGAATCTGACCGTGGAGGAGTGTGATAAGGAGAGGGAGGGGCCAGGCTGTGAAGCTGTGAGCACCTGGCACCGCGCTGGGGAGAAAGAAAGAAAGAGACAGAGAGATGCACGTGTGTTTTACATTCTATGTCCTGTTAATTATTAAAGTTTACGTTTACGTTCAGCCGGTTCCCGCCTCCTCCTTACCCATGTTTGAAGTTTGTTATGGAGCTATTTTGAGCTCATCCAGAGTGGATGTAATTTTACAAAGCCCTTTGTGGGTGTGTTCTGTAATCCCACTTAATGACAGAGGAGTGTATGTCTATACCTGATGGTATGGAAGACTTACAGTCACCTCAACGTCACAACCATATTCTGATTAAAAGATTCTTTTTTTTATCTGCATTGATACAAAAGCGTACAGCAGCATTATACTGCGATTCTTATATAGAAACAAATGATATCTATATACAAATATGATCAAACAAATTTGATCATATACTATAAATCATCGACTATTTTGGCAGCCAGTAATTCCCTCCAGAAGATGATGACACAAATCACATTCTTTATGGAATTACTGACTATGATTATATCTCAAAAGAAATGACAGATTACGCACGCTACTCCTGAGATAGCAGTGATCCTGACCATTTCTGCTCTCCAAACCTGCCAGATCCATCCTGATGCTGTACTTTCGACGGAAGTTCTCATCACCTGAAAACCACTGGCTGCTTGCTGAGGGTGGCCCCATATGGACAACTTAAAGATCAGTCAGCTTACTATGGATGGTACCACTTAAAAATCACAAAGATGCAATTACTACTCAAGTCTCCATCATTGAACAGCTGATAACTTCAAGAAAATAAGATTCATGTTTAAACTATAATCAATTTAGAAATAACTCTGAAGCTTATATTCATAAGTTTCGCATAAGTTAATGCTTACACAATTGCACTATTTAAGCGTGTAGTACACAGTTATAGAATGGAAATTATTCATAATCGCACTCTCCGGTGTCACCCAGATGAGGACGGGTTCCCTTTTGAGTCTGGATCCTCTCAAGGTTTCTTCCTCATGTCGTCTCGGTGAGTTTTCCCTTGCAACCGTCGCCTCTGGCTCGCTCATTAGGGATAAAGTCATGCATTTAAAATTCTATTTACTGAATTTCTGTAAAGCTGCTTTCGGACAAGGTCCATTAGATTAGAAAGGCTTTATTGTTATTGTAGTTGAAATCATATTCTCCAAGGCCTACGTTACAGAAAGTGACAAGAATGAATGCACCCGACAACAGGTAGTGCAAAATTAGAGGAAAAAAAATTGGAAGTGCACAATGGACAATAAAGTGCAAGAGAATAAATAGATTCTGTGCAGGAACCTGTAATGTGAGTACAATACAATCATGCAAGACAAAACATGAAATACTTACTATTAATAATACTAGTAACATTAGTTGTAGTATTATTAGATCTAACAAAATTTAAATTTGAAAGAAAATATGGTGAGGCTGGTTTTATTAATCAAATAGTATACAATCAACAAAACAGTAATAATTACCAACAAAAAAAAGGGCTACTTGTGTTATTTGAAAATGGATATCACCCAATCTGGCAACGCTGATGAGCCACTCCTGATTGGTTACATTTAGACCACACCAACCTACTGAAAAATCAACAGAACTTAGCTGGAGAAAAGTCAGGATTCTCAACCTGGTGTTTAGTTTTCTGACAATAAGAACATCGTGTGTAGCAAATTAGAAACAGACAAGACTTAGGATCATCGTACATACATACAGTTTTACTGTGATCTGCGTTAATGCAGCACATATTTTCATTTAGCTTTAAACAATGCGAGTTAACTCTTCAGTCACTTGAATAGTATTGTTCAGAAGGTTTTAGCTAATTTAAATATATTGAATTCAATTTAAATCATTTTCTTGAACAGCTCTTTAAAAAGAGCACAAAAAAGCGTATAATAAATGCCTGATATCTTGAAGAAAAAAATTGCAAGGAGACATATATAATGTTTAGGGAAGGAGTCTCCAGTGTCAGTGCTTTGTAACATTGACTACGTTTACATGGACAGCAGTAATCTAATTATTGTCCTTATTCTGAGTAAGACAATATTCTGATTAAGGTGTTTACATGAGTCACTTTTAGAAAACTCCTTTTTCAGGATAGATTACTCCATGTTCAGGTTTTACATGTTATAGAACATAGATGGATTCACGGCACACGTCATTACGTCCCCATGTCACGCCGTCCCTCCAGAATTTCACATTTCGACATACAGTTGGTCTTCGTTATGGTGCCATATACAGTCTTGGGTGTTTTTATTTAAAATTTCTACGAACCCTTCAAGTGTAGTTAATCATAGTCGTGCTGTACGTGCAAATGGACGACTGCTTGAAGCTGTGGGCTGCGTCCCAAACCGCGTGCTTACCTACTATATAGCTCAGATACATGTATTTCTCCTACTATATAGTAGGTAAGTACGCGGTTTGGGACACAGCTGTGCTCTCTTGTTTACTGTCAAAAGGTTGAGCACTGCCGTGTGTGAACGTGTCCTGTCGCAAAATGCGGTGAAAACTCTCACGCGAAAATAATGTGATTAAGCGTCGATAATGCGACTAAAACAGGAATACTCCACGTCTTAATTCGATTAGTGCTTACTTCGGGTATGACTTTAATCGGATTAAGGTAATTATTTTAAATTATTTATTTTAAATTGGTACAGTAAGTAAAAATACATAGTAGTTTCTTAATCAGAGTATCGTCTTCATCAGGTTAATATTGGATTATTGTTGTCTATGTAAACGTACTTGGTGAGAAAGTTTTCAGGACAGACAAGTTCACTGTTTCTCCATAACGGGACAAGCTGCATTCTTTTGACTTATTAACTTATATAAATAAAAAAATTAAAAAAAAGAAGCTAGAGCTACTGTAATGTAAACAATAGCAGGAACGAACTTGTTCTTGTCTCAATGGGCGTTCCACAACATTGAAAGTAACTATAGATTTTAAATTGGAATAACTGATAAATTGCTGTGGTGTAAGATGAAAAGTTCAGGCTGTAACAGTAGCTCAGCTTCACGTCAGGACGTATCACATCACCCCATTGATGACGAACATTATGCCCGGTCTTGTTTCATTCCTTACAGACTCAACAGTAACATGACAATCTCCAAACCTTTTTCTTCAAGAACTGAGCAGAACTAAACCACAGATTTACATTTACAGTTTGAACTCAGTCACACCTTTAACATGCTATGGAACCAAAAAAAAAAAAAGTCAAAAGTATCAAAAGAATTCTCCTTATAAACACAAATTGTGTTTAAATAAAACATCTCAATATTACTACAGTCGAACGAATTTAGTACTGTTAACTGAATTTGAGAAACGTCAGCATATTGAATTTCAATTTCCCAGTTCTGCTTCAAAAATGCAACGATGGAATGGTTTGAAAACACACGAGCAGTGATACTGTCCAAGTCATATGCCAAGGGTACGTGACTCAAACTCATTTATGACATAAAGTAGGTTAAAAATTAAATTTGGTTTATGATCGAGTCTTACTAGTTTTCTGCAATGCTCCATGTCTGGGAATGACAGGACCATGCATTTATAATACAAATATAAAATAATGATGCTATATTTTGCTAATATAGACCATGACTTTCCTTAATGTGCTATAGGGCTGTACAGTGTAGTGACTGTGGAACTGTGCGTGAACGCTGAGAACGTTGGTTCTCTGTGGCTCGTGCTTCTGTGTTGGAGTCACTGAGAGAAGGAAGTAGAAATATGCATTGGGACTGGGTCACTGGGACCCAATGGAAAAAGCCACAGGAACAGGAATAAGATATGAGAGGTTATGTTACACATCACAAAGTCATCGTGATATGTACCTTTGTTTATATTCTGCCTGGAAAACAAAAAGAACCCCCTTTACGTAAATTCCCCCAAGTCTTAAAGCCTTTACCAGCTTTCACCGTCTCATTCTCTTCAGTCATTCCTGCCTGTGTGATTTATGACCACAGGTGCAAAAGAAATACCTAACTTGTTATGAACACGAGCACCAGCTTATCTCAGAGAGCACAGCGAAGAGCAGATAGTGAGTGAGCCAAGCTGAACATGACCTTGGTGGGCCATCAAGTGAACAACAAGTTGTAGCATTGAAAGGCTAACATATGAGCGGATTTTCTGTGAAGCTTTGTATAAAACATGGATTTATCAGTGGAGACCTATTCGTGTCTCATTCCTGGATTTAAAGCCGGAGGGAAAATACCTACAATCCGTCAACCTGGCCTGGGTTCAACAGATTCTACATGCTTCTTCAGTGGATATACAGTGGTGTGAAAAAGTGTTTGCCCCCTTCCTCATTTCCTGTTCCTTTGCATGTTTGTCACACTTAAGTGTTTCGGAACATCAAACCAATTTAAACAATAGTCAAGGACAACACAAGTAAACACAAAATGCAATTTGTAAATGAAGGTGTTTATTATTAAAGGTGAAAAAAAATCCAAACCATCATGGCCCTGTGTGAAAAAGTGATTGCCCCCCTTGTTAAAACATACTATAACTGTGGTTGTCCACACCTGAGTTCAATTTCTCTAGCCACACCCAGGCCTGATTATTGCCACACCTGTTCACAATCAAGGCATCACTTAAATAGGAGCTGCTTGACACAGTAAGGTCCACCAGAAGATCCTTAAAAGCTACACATCATGCCGAGACCCAAAGAAATTCAGGAACAATTGAGAAAGAAGGTAATTGAGATCTATCAGTCTGGAAAGGGTTATAAAGCCATTTCCAAAGCTTTGGGAATCCAGCGAACCACAGTGAGAGCCATTATCCACAAATAGCGAAGACATGGAACAGTGGTGAACCTTCCCAGGAGTGGCCGGCCGCCCAAAATTACCCCAAGAGCGCAGCGACGACTCATCCAAGAGGTCACAAAAGACCCCACAACAACGTCCAAAGAACTGCAGGCCTCACTTGCCTCAGTTAAGGTCAGCGTTCATGCCTCCACCATCAGGAAAAGACTGGGCAAAAATGGCCTGCATGGCAGAGTTCCAAGGAGAAAACCACTGCTGAGCAAAAAGAACATCAAAGCTCGTCTCAATTTCTCCACAACACATCTTGATGATCCCCAAGACTTTTGGGACAACATTCTGTGGACCGATGAGACAAAAGTGGAACTCTTTGGAAGGTGTGTGTCCAAGTATATCTGGGCGAGAAGGAACACTGCATTTCATAAAAAGAACATTATACCAACAGTAAAATATGGTGGTGGTAGTGTGATGGTCTGGGGCTGTTTTGCTGCTTCAGGACCTGGAAGACTTGCCGTGATAAAAGGAACTATGAATTCTGCTGTCTACCAAGAGATCCTGAAGGAGAATGTCCGACCATCTGTTCCTGTACTCAAGCTGAAACGAACTTGGGTTCTTGCAGCAGGACAATGATCCTAAACACACCGGCAAGTCCACCACCGAATGGCTGAAGAAAAACAAAATGAAGACTTTGGGAGGGCCTAGCCAAAGTCCTGACCTGAATCCTATTGAGATGTTATGGTATGACCTTAAAAAGGCCGTCCATGCTCGAAAACCCTCTAATGTAACTGTATTAGGACAATTCTGCAAAGATGAGTGGGCCAAAATTCCTCCAGGACGCTGTAAAAGCCTCATTGCACGTTATCGCAAACGCTTGGTTGCAGTTGTTGCTGCTAAGGGTGGCCCAACCAGTTATTAGGTTTAGGGGGCAATCACTTTTTCACACAGGGCCATGATGGTTTGGATTTTTTTTCACCTTTAATAATAAACACCTTCATTTACAAATTGCATTTTGTGTTTACTTGTGTTGTCCTTGACTATTGTTTAAATTGGTTTGATGTTCCGAAACACTTAAGTGTGACAAACATGCAAAGGAACAGGAAATGAGGAAGGGGGCAAACACTTTTTCACACCACTGTAACAAGTCTACACACCCCTGTTAAAATGTCAGGTTTTTGTGAGATTGAGAGATAGAGAGATATAAATAAAAACACAAGATAAATCAAGTCAGAAAATTTTCCAACCCTGAATGTGAAATTACAACGCATGACAAACATTTTAGGGAAAAATAAAAACGTGTTACAAGTGTGCACATTGTCATCCGTTAATTTATTCTGATTAACGCCAAATAAAGACCAACTGATTCTGTAGGATTTTTTTTTTTTAACCACCATCTTGGTTTCATCTGAATGCTGAAGCCGTGGTCCACAAAGAGTTTACAAACATGTACGGTCTCTCACTTGTTAAAAGGTATTGATCAGAAGAGGGGTACAGAAAAATTTCATTCCAAATATGTACCATGTCAAATGTACCATGGAACACCGTGAAGGCCATCAACAACCAACAGAGAAAATGGAGCACCACAGTGACATCACCAAGAACAGGACGTTCCTCCAACATCGATAAAAGGACAAGACAAAATCTTACCAGGGAGATTACCAGGAGACCTTCAGCAACATTAAAAGAGCTGCAGGAACATCTGACAAGTACTCATTACTCTCTGCATAAACGGAAGCCCTTTCTCACAAAAACAAAATCCAAGCCACAACTAAATCACCCCAAACCATGTGGTCTGATGAGACCAATTCCAAAAGTATAACAATTACAAAAAAAAGGAGGCATGTTTGACTCTTACCCAAAAAGACAGAGTGGTGTAATAAAATCAAAAGTTGATTCAACAAAGTATTAATTTAAGGGTGTGCATACTTATGCAACCAGGTTATTGTAAGTTTTCTATTTTCCCCCAAAAACTTTTGATTGTATTTCCACGTAATTTTTTTACAGGTTGTAATTTCACATTGAGGGTGGAAAAATTGATCTTGGATTCATGTTATTTTTTAACATCACAAAAACCTGTCATTTTCCAGGGGTGTGTAGACTTTGTGTCTCAATGGCACATACATACTATGACATAATTCCAAGAAGTCCCTCGTCGTCAGAATCCATCTACAGCACACTCATTTTCTTTTATCAATTTTATTAACATTTATTAAAAAAAGAAGTTGTTTTTAGAAAGTGCAAAAGTATGAAGTAGAAAACAGCAGTGCAGATCAACTGAACTGAACATACAAAAATACTGCTATTGTGAAAATTTTCATTCGAGAGGAAAACAATTAATGGAAAAACAAAGTCACAAGAGAGGCTGCTCTGGAGAAAAGGTCCAGTATAAAATAGTGTAAAACTGCTTAGGATAACCACACAGGCCATCACAACACAGAAAAGAGCTTACTATGAACTGAACATTCAGCTTAAACCATCTGCACTCGCTAAACTCACAGTGCTTCCCAATCTATGGGGGTTTTCCCGGATTTCAGCAGCAGCTCATTGGTCTTTGAGAAATGTTTGCATCCGAGGAAGCCCCGGTGTGCAGAAAGCGGGGACGGGTGAACGGTCTGGAGGACGTGGTGTCGTTTCTGCCAAATAACGAGTAATGAAAAAGCAAGTAAGCCAGCTTCGAGACATTGATGCAAGTTTGTATTTTTATTTTTTTTATGTTAAAGTCTATTTATTAACTTTAATCATGAGAAGTTAAAAATCACTACAACATACCCGGTCGATCGCAGCGCCTTTCTTTTGAGCGTACGAGCCCCACAGCATGAAGACCAGGCCCTCCAGGTTAGTGCTTAGCCACTGCACCACAGCGTCTGTGAACGTCTCCCATCCTTTGTCTTTGTGCGAGTTGGCCTGGTGTGCTCGCACAGTCAACACGGCGTTGAGCAGCAGAACGCCTGCAAAGTCACGCACGCGTTCAAGTTGCTGCGGTCGTTCTGAGACATTCGCGTGTAAAAATATCTTGTAGGTAATGTAGGCAGATTCGAACAAATGTTAAAAGATTATGAAGCCTGCATACGTATGCATACATACACACAAAACGATTCTGACTATTAACGGTTTTCATCTCCTACCACGGTGCAAGTATCACAGCAATGAAATGTACAACAACAAAAAAACCCTGATGATGCAAATGAATTCAAAAGTGAAGAACAGTAAATAAACAATTAGATCATCTGAAAACGTTTCGCTAAAACCCATCTTGCATGGAAAATAAACACAAGTGGATTCAAATTCAAAAAGTTTTTGTCCCGTCTTAAACGAAATCTAGATCTTAACCTAGATTTATTTACTAAAGTAAGGTAAAAAAAATAAATAAATAAACAAACATAGTATTAACGGACTGCATCGACACAAATCACGTCTGATGTTACTTTTTTGTTGTTGGTTAAAAAATAAAGAAAGAAATAAATAGATTACATTACGGACATCGATGAATCTATAATGAGCCTATTAATCTAAAAGTCGTATCTTGCTGCTAATTTTCATTGACCGCGCTCCAAGGGCTCCACTGCATGAAGGACGCAAACGTGCGGATCGCTCACTGACAACCGACACGTCAGCCGTTCAAACTCTAGCTAACTCGCGAAAGGCCAGCTAACCCCTATCCCCCGCCCCCCCAAAAAAGGAGGGATATAATTAAACACAGTCAAACAAGAAGAGGAAGTGCTCACCTTGCTTTGCCCATCCAGTCAGGTCACCGTGGCCAGGATGATGAAAGCCTTCAATGTCAGACTCCAGTTCTTTATACATGTTCACCAAGCTGCGAACAAAACGAAACATTACACGTTTTAGATGAATGTGGCTGCAGAAGGTGTCATTTACGAGCATTTCTCAGACGCTCCGGATCACTGTTTCCGTGATCGTTTGAATGAATTCCACCATACACATGATTTCATATACTACAAAAGCATCCTACAATACATGTAGGATTTTTTCCAGTAAGATTTTTCATTTAATAACGGCGAAGAGCAGCAAAAACACGCTCAATGAGCATACAAGTTAGAAATGTAATTGGACAGCGAGAGGAACCCTGTATAACAAAGCTTCTATGATACCATGTTATTCGTAGACCATCTTGTGTGGTCCAGGTGATTGACAGTTCGCTGAATTTCAGTTCTTTTTATCAAATGGAACATACTGTAGATTTGTAGCGAGATCTAACAGCTTTGTGAAATTGGCTTAAAAACCCCAGTACAGACAACTAGTTACCTCGGAGGAGGTCTCTCGGGTCTCTGCACGCTGAAACACAAGCCGTGAGCCTGATTCGGTCCGTGATAGGGATCCTGACCAAGAACAACCACCTTCACCTACCAAAACAGCAAGCAAAAAAGAAAAAATTATAATAAAACAAAACAAACGAGTGCGATTTTTTTTCCTTCCATCTCACCTTACTGCTGAGTTGCCAGTGCTCCCACACATCACGTAGACATCACGTGTGCATTTCACTTCAATGTAGACAAGTTATATAGAGGAATGACGATAAAACCCACTCAACACTTTTACACAGTCAGAGGCTCGAGCGCTAAAAACAGCTTTCAGACACTCACTAGTTCCCCTTCGGCCCTGAGAATTCCCCAACGTCTCGTATTTACCGTCATCCGTCACCACTGTTGTCTTGTGCTGCAACTACATCACGTGTTCAGCCGCATACTGTTTATGTGCCGTACGCTGCCTCCTATTGGTCAAGGACAGTAAAACTTGTAGGCAACAAACTGCATCAACAGTTAATAAAAGCACAGTAAAATAAAAGCAGAACAAAAGTGGTTTGCTCAGCCACACCTTTATCCTGAGGTCAAGGCTTAAACCATTATTTTATCATCATTTTCTACATATTTCGCAGGTTATTTGTACAATTAAGAAAAGAAATTAAAAACGATAATCAACTACTGCACCTTTAAAAAAAAGACTGTCGTGGGAAACGGAACCTGACTTACAAGCCAGCTTTGATCCTCCGAAAAGAATTTCATACCGGGTCTCTAAATATCCGTTCACTCCTACACGTGCTAACTCTTCCACCAATATCAATCCTGCCGTTTACACTGCCTCGGCTTACTCCTCCATCTGCATAGACCAGCGCACCCTCCGTTTATACAGCGGCATTTCCAAACAACTTAGTCTGATAGAGTGTACAGTACATTCCACACTGGATGCTTATTAACTTCCTTTTACTTCATTCTGACGAGACAGAAGTACTCTGCTAGGACCACATGCAGCTAGGAGTAAGCTTTCTGACCACACAGTAACTCTGGACAGCCTTTCATGTGACCATGTCACTACATGATGTAGAAATATTAGTTCATGCATTCGTCACCTCTAGATTAGATCACTGTAATACCTTACTGTCTGGATGTTCCAGTAGGAATATAAACAAACACCAGTTAGTCCAGAATGCTGCTGCTAGAGTCCTAACTAGAACTAGAAGCTACGACCACATCACCCCGATCTTATCCACACTGCACCGGCTCCCAGTAGTTACATAGTTCATTTTGAAGGGGTGAAAAAGAACCGAGCAAAATCCAACATTTTTCTCCGCAACTCTCACCCCAAAAAAACAACTTTGCGAAATCCTGTACGAAAAAAAAATCATTCTGTATAATGGCATTAATATGAAATGAGGGATTTAGAAATATTGCATTTGGGTGTATCATTGAAATAAATATGAACTCAGGAGGATGAGAAGGAATGTTTTGTCCTGCATTTACAGTTGTGTCCTACATACTGAAGTGATGAGGAGAAACTCACATCTTCAATCTTGCACATCTGTGTCCACGTGAACACCTGCTCCAGGGGCGGATACACCGTGTGCTTCTGCCTCTCATCGTCAACAAAGTCCATCAACTGAGGGAGAGAAAAAAATACACACAAACACACGATTAAAGAAAAAACTGAGCTGGGGCAAGAGAGACAGACAGACAGAGAGAGAGAGACAGACAGACAGAGAGAGAGACAGACAGACAGAGAGACAGACAGAGAGAGACAGACAGACAGAGACAGATAGACAGAAAGACAGAGAGAGAGACAGAGAGAGAGACAGACAGACAGACAGACAAACAGAGAGAGACAGACAGACAGAGAGAGAGACAGACAGAGAGACAGACAAACAGAGAGAGACAGACAGACAGACAGACAGAGAGAGAGAGAGACACAAACAGAGAGAGAGACAGACAGACAGACAGACAGAGAGAGAGAGAGAGACAGACCGACCCCTGGTTATTACCGATGTGAAGTAGTGTTTGTTGAACTCGGCCCCCAGCGCTCTCCTCCAGCTCTCCCCGACTCCCACGGCCCCGCGGCGGGAGGAAAGTCGCTCTAGAGCCGCCGCTTTGTTCCTGGCGATCCGCTCGAGCTGCTCCGGACTCAGCAGCACATCATCCTCGGCTTTCCGCTTTTTCACCTGGGAGGAGATCCTTGTGTATTTACTGCAATTCCACCATCGTTTCGATGAAACTCTGGGGCACGGCGTGCGGAGGAAACGCAGCTGAGAGTTGAGAGACAGAACCGCCATCGCCGGAGCGTTCAGCCTTCAGCGCCATGCTACTGCGGCACCGGGTAAACACGGGGAACATCCGCGCGCGCGCGAACCGGAAGTTATAAACGACAGCTTCAACAAAAACTCGTAAAAACGTATTTTTTTGTGGTTTATCCTCATCAAAACATGACAAGCTAAATAAATAAATCTGAATTATATTATATTATATTATAAGAATGCACGACTTGTTACAAAACTTGTTACAATACTTATTGTATGAGGTGGTTAATTTTCAAATTACTCGTCCTACATGTGTGTATAATACTTTACCACGAAGATAATTAAATTATAAATATCCAGTGTTTTATTTTATTGAAAACAGAGCAAGTAACAAACAGCATCGCATACAATAGTACAACATAAAGAACAAAGTGTGGCATGAATTTATAACAGAGGATCCTATAAATGACTATAATATTTTAAACATGTTAACGACGATGGGTTTATTATTATTTTTTTTAAATCAATTTCAGAGACGATATAAAACAACCAAATTCCAATGTAAACACGGTCAAGATTGGGAATTAATGAACGTACTTTTGTTTATGTTTGCAAACATTTTGCCATTAGTATAAATAAACTCAATGTGTTCAAGACCTATGTTAACATTGTTTTCATAATACACAATGATATCCTTTAATGTAAAATAGCATTTAATCTTTATTAAACTGAAGATAAATTCTGATGGGGGGGGGGTTGTTTACATGTGACGTAACATCTATTTCCGGGTCAAATTTTGCGGGAAATTTCCAGCGTTTTATTTTTCCAGTAAACGAACACGTGGGAAAACCCGCATTAATAAACAAGGCTAAGTACTTTTAATGCCAATTTTAAATCAACACCCAGAACACATCAATGTTTTAATTCAGTAATAAGTCACTAATTCATCTGTAACCATAACTACATGAGAGTATTTACTCACATCACACACATCCTCGCTTCTGCTCAGTTTGTCCAGATCCCTTTTCTTGCAGTTTGGGGAGAAAAACGACCTGATGCTTTTCTGTCCGATCATTTTTGTCACGATAATGAATCCCAATCGATGTGTAAATGTAGATCTGAGTGAGAATGGGGGAGGGGGGGGGGGGGGGGGGGGGGGGGGGGGGGGGGGGGGGGGGGGGGGGGGGTCAGCAATGCAGCTTGAAACTCAGCTTGAAAAAAAAAAAAAAAAAAAAAAAAAAAGTTTCCCAACTCGCGCCAAAAAAGTGTGACGGCCAATGGGAGAACAGCATCACAATGATGTCACCTTATACGAAATACAATCATTAAATATTTTTTTTCTTTTAATAAATAAAGAATAAACCTGAGGTACTGTCAGAGTAGAGGCAGTGGATGTGTTTCAAACAAATACTGGTTTGGAAATAATGATTGAAAACAGTATATTATTCTATATATCACAAGGTTTCACTGTGACATACTGCAATGTGTGCTTAGTTCATCTACTTTAATTTCTCCTCATAGATAGATAGATAGATAGAGTAAATAATCCACCTTGTTCGCGTTCTCAGACGTGATGAAAGATATCAGGCCAAAATGAGATCAACTCTAAGGGGTATTTCACGCTGTATAATAATCACCTGACATGGCTGTGACTGATATCAGTCTACAGTCTGGGCTAGAAAGAAATCAGCCACAGCCTTCACTTCTTCATACCATTCTGTGAATTTTTCTTACAGCACATGGTTTTGATTTGTATTTTATATAATTGTATTTAATTTTTTAATTTTTTTGCAATACAGAGGGCTTAGTAAGGATACAGACATGGTAATGGGTGTTGTGCTGGTGCAAGTGAGTATACTGTAATTATGAGGTATGAGGTATGAGTTGTACGTAATAAACTGACAGTCGGTTATACTGAAATTGTGCTTTTCTAATCACTGCCTGAAAAGAGATCTTGAGAGATATAAACCCTAAAACATGGCTTCATGAAACATTCCCCAGACAATGTTTTGTGATCAGTTATTATTCAAACGTTTTAGACAACAAATATCGCACTGTTGTGGTGTTTTATATTTCATACAGACACATTCACACCTGGTAGGGTTGAGTGTGTGTGTGTGTGTGTGTGTGCATGGTGATGATTGACTGGCATTCCTTCCAGGGTGTATTTGCAGGGCACCTAATCCTCTGCGACCATGTCCAGGATAAAGCACTTACTGAACAGGTTAGTTTAAGGTGCATTCGGTCTCTACCAGATGTTAGATGTTAATAGTTTAGTGGTTAGCACTTTTTGCCTCGCACCTCCACGGTTAGAGACTCGATTCCTGCCTCCGTCCTGTGTGCACAGAGTTTGCATCTTCTCACTGTGCTTTGGGGGTTTCCTCCTTCCGGGTACTGTGGTTTTCTCCCCTAGTCCAAAGACTGGGTAGCACTGTAGGCTTACTAAATCGTCTGTGGCGTACGAGTGTGTGTCTAGGGTGTCCCCTGCCTCATGCCCTGAGTACTCTGGGATAGGCTCCAGGCTCTCCCGTGACCCTATGCAGGAAAAGTCATACAGAAAATGGATGGATGGAAGTCTCTAACTGTTAAAAGGTTGAATGATTATTTTTCCTCATTGAGCCCTCCGTCATTTCCACCAGCTCCGCCCCCAGAACTTACATTGTTTCAACTAGATCAAGATAAACTGGAGTTAGCATTAGCAAGGACTGATGATCACGGTCAAGTGCACTCAGACATTCAGCAGCTTGAAAGCTTTATCACATTACAACTCTATAAACATGCAACTTCTCCTCATAATAATTTAAGACGCATTGGGGGCATGTCTATAAAATGAGAGACAAGAAGCCAAGCCAAATACAAACAAACCTTCAGAACCAGAAGGCAAATTTCCAAAACTGGTGTACTTTCTTGCTATGTAATTCACTTGTTCTCAGACAATGGTTCAAGCGATTATTATTTAATCATTTCTGCGTCGTTTTCCACATTATTTGTACTAGTACGAAATGAAAAATACGGACTATTGCTCTTTTCAATAATGTAAAGAAAGAAGGTAAATAAAAATAAATGATTAGTGTTTGAGTATTGTGGGTAGTAATAGAAGTAATAGCTTTTTATGTCCAATAGATGGCGATATTCTGTGTGGTGCCTGGAATAAATAGAGAGAAGAAGAGCAGAGCAGCCATGCCTAGTGAAGTGGTACATATGTTTATTATTATTATTATTATTATTATTATTATTATTATTATTATTATTATTATTATTATTATTATTATTATTATTGTTGTTGTTGTTGTTATTATTATTATTAATGACGACATCCACATTAAGAACATAAAGACACACCTCATAGTGTTGTATGTCTGAAGACACCACAGTGTTATTGTTCTCATCATATCTTCTTTATCTCAGCAGGTGATGGTATGAGCAGAGAAGGAAGTGCCTGTGTGGAAAGCAACAAGCAGATGGAAAAGCCGTGTAGAGAGGAGAGAAGTGAAGCTGTAGACGAGGAGGATGAATTCCCACATCCCATTCCATGGCAAAAGATTGAGGCACAGGAGCTCGACTGTGACTACGGCTTGCTTTTCTCTGAAGAAGAAGCAAACAGGCTTTTCATGCAGCTAGAGGAAGAGGTGGAGTACTTTACAGGTACTGATGGCACATGGAGTTGAAAGAATAAACGACAATCATTTTAATAGGAACACCTGCTCGTTTATGCAGTTAGCCAATCACGTGGCAGCAGCACAATGCATCAGATCATGCAGATACAGGTCAAGAAATTCAGGTAATGTTCACATCAAACATCAAACTGAGGGTAAAAGTGTGATCTCTGTGAATTCAACCGTGGCATGGTTGTTGGTGCCTGATGGACTGGTTTGAGTATTTCAGAAACTGCTGATCTCCTGGGGAAAAAACATCCTGTGAGTGGAGGGTCTCCAGGCTGAAACACCTCGCTGATGAGAGAGATCAGAGGAGAATGATCAGACTGGTCTGAGCTGACAGGAAGACTACAGTAACTTAAATAATCACTCTTTACAACCGTAAAGAACAGGAATCTGAGGCAATCATGGGCACAGACTCACAGAAACTAGACAGCTGAAGACTGGAAAAAGACCAGCTGATTTTTAGGGGCTTAGTGGTTTGTGCGTTCGCCTCACACCTCCAGGGTCCGGGGTTCGACTCCTGCTGGGGCCGTGTGTGTGGAGTTTGCATGTTCTGCCCGTGTTACGGGGGTTTCCTCCGGGTACTCCGGTTTCCTCCCCCAGTCCAAAGACATGCATGGTAAGCTGATTGGCGTGTCCAAAGTGTCCGTGAATGGGTGTGTGAGTGTGAATGTGATTGTGTCCTGTGATGGATGGGAGTCCCAGTAGAGAAGATTCGAGACTTGAGCTCCATCCAGAGGCAGAAAGTATCTGGATCTCTAGTATCTCCAGAAATTCGTGTGGGGCTCGGCAAAAGCAGAGAGGGAGAAAAAGAATATTACGACTGCGAAGTAGTAAAATAGAACCTAGTCAGGGTAGGCTTGAGTAAACAAATACGTTTTAAGCCTAGATTTAAACACTGAGACTGTGTCTGAGTCCCGAACACTAATAGGAAGACTGTTCCATAACTGTGGGATTCTATAAGCGAAAGCTCTTCCCCCTGCTGTAGTCTTCACTATTCTAGGTACCGTCAAATAGCCTGCACCTTTTGATCTAAGTAGACGTGGAGGATTATAGAAAACCAAAAGGTCGCTTAGATACTGTGGCGCGAGACCGTTTAATGCTTTATAGGTTACTAAAAGTATTTTATAGTTAATGTGATATTTTACTGGGAGCCAGTGCCGTGTGAATAAGATCGGGTGATATGGTCGTATTTTCTAGTTCTAGTTAGGACTCTAGCAGCTGTATTCTGGACTAACTGGAGCTTATTTATATTTCTATATATTATGAAGTTACAATAAAATAACATTAATAATGTAAGTCATAACAGGAACTAATTTATACTGCAGACATTCCGCAACATTAAACATAACTATAAAAGGATAAAAAGCCTGATTAATTAATAAATTAATAAATATTAATACAAAAATGTAATTGTTGACAAATTGGTGTGGCATAAGAGGAATAAACGCACTTTGTGGCATGCTGTTTCTGGAAAATAATCGACTTTTGTTATTGAACAGTACACCTGAAGTGCTTTCTGTTCTCAGCTATATTGTAGATTTTCATTTATCCACTTGTTCATCTTCAATCCTACTAATATCTGTTATTACAAAGTCAGGGGGACTGGATTTGTGGAATTCTCTTCAAGATGAAACCATAAACCCACGAAAACTTTAGACATATTGTTTACCTTTTTTGTTGTTGTTGTTTGTAATATTGTGATATTCTCATTTTCTTTGAGATGAAGACGCGAAGGTGCAGGTGTATGGGAAGATGTACCGCGTTCCCCGGAAGCAGGCGACGTATGGAGATGAAGGACTGGTGTATTCTTTTTCTGGAGTGCATCTCGCAGCCAGAGTTTGGACCCCGACCCTCGAATATATCCGTGACGCCGTCACCAACGCCACAGGGCACACCTTCAACTTTGTCCTGATAAACAGGCGATTATTAACTGAAGACCTTCTGGTTTTGACTGATTATTGATTATTGATTATTGATGCAGTTTGACTGGAATTCGTATTGTGTGTGCGTTTTTTTTTTTAAAGACACTGATGTTCTGGCTCTCTACAGGTATAAAGACGGTCTGGATCACATCGGGGAACACAGGGACGACGAGCATGAGTTGGACCCTTCTTGTCCTATTGCCGCGGTGTCTCTTGGAGCTGCGCGTGACTTCGTGTTCAGGCATAAAAATGCTCGCAAGGAGCCAAAACAACGTCATATAGAGCCTGTGAAACTGGAACTGGCCCATGGGAGCCTTCTTCTCATGAACTCTCCCACTAACACGTATTGGTATCACAGCCTCCCAGTGCGGAAAAAAGTGAAGACCCCACGCATCAGTCTTACTTTCCGACGCATTATTAAGAGTCGCCAGAAAAGGAAAAAGGAGTGACTTCTCCACTAAATATGTTAGTGTGATTTGAAGAGGGCTTACTACAGTTGAGGACACACTAATAACTGAACACCAAAAGTTTACACACACTTGATTCTTAATGCTTTGTCGTTACCTGGATGACCCACGACTGTGTTTATGTTTTGTGAGAATTGTTCATGAGCAGTTAAACTGCCCACTGTTCTTCAGAAAAATCCTCCTGGTCCCGCTCATACTTTGCTTTTCCAGCATCTTTGACACCTTTCTATCAGCGACTATATAATGTTGAGATCCATATTTTTACACTGAGGACGACTGGGGTACTCGTACACGCGGCTATTGCAAAAAGTGCAAACGGTCACTGATGCTCAAGAAGGCAACACAATACATTAAGAGCCAGGGGGGTGTATACTTTTGAACAGGATGACCAGTGTAAGTTATTGTCTTCTTGGAGACATGTAACTATCTTTAAACAAAATTATTTACACTGAACATCCTGTTCAAAAGTTTGCACCCCCCTGGCTCTTAATGTGTCCTTGTTGCCTTCTTGAGCATCAGTGAATGCCTGCACCTTTAGTAATAGTCGTGTGCGAGTCCCTCGGTTGTCCTCAGTGCCGCTCAGTGTGTTTACTCATCTTAAGTCAAAATCTTCTTTATTCTCGTCAGGGTCAGTGTGGTTTAAATGACTGAGTTTATATTTTGGGAAATGGAACAAACTTGGCTCTTTAAAAAAAAAAAATCACATGTGGGTACAAATAAAAACAACAAAACTTTGAGCGAGCTTTTTTCTTTGTTTTTTTTTAAATGGTCCTGTGCACACTCTAGCTTGTGGGACATTATGGGTAATACACACATCCCCTTCGTGTCCAACAATAACAGTATAAACACATGGAAATTCTGATCTGTAAAAAATAACACAACAAATTGTCATTTTAGAGATGTACACGGAACAAATTTGAATATTTCTATCAAAGAACCTTGAATGGAAACTTATCCCACTTATAATGTCTGAGACATGCTGCGTGCAGTAGACTGCCTGATCGTTTTTAATAGATTCGACCCAGTGTTTAAATTCAGTTTGAGTAAAAGGCAGTTTGATGGTTTAGTGAACAAAACGACAGATTCAAGGTTATTCAAAGGAAATTTATTTAATTCTTTTTATTATAAAACCAAAAACTACTGTGGAATAAATAAATGAAAACACAACCATACTTCTGTACAAGACATTTCTAAAGCAGAGTGAAAAATAATGGTCCCAATGAGTACATTTTCGCTAAAAGGTTCATAGATTGAACTACGAGAAGGCAATATTTTGGCGAAATATTGTGGCAAAAAGGAAAAAAAAAAAATCAAGTGTAATAACAAAAATGTTATCGTATAAATATATACATATTTTGCAAGCAGACACATCCGAGTGATTCTTCTTCTTCTTTTTTTTTTTTGTTTCTCTAAAAGTCATACTTAGTGTTTATACGCCAGCACTGCTGGACTGAGTGTGAGGTATTTGCACAGCTGTCTATCCGTAACCGGCCTGTTAACGTCTAATGAAAATCGCTTTCTTTCCCCTACACCCCCCCAAATCCCATCCCATCCCCCTCATCCCCGAACAGCCACACAAGCTGAGTCTTGATGGCGGGCGCTCGCCAGACAAGGACGAACACTTGATGAATCTGATGGGTTCGCGGTCAGAATTGTCGTCGTGCACTTTCTAAGGTTGTGGCGCTGTTGAAATGGTGACCTGCATTTCAAAGCTTGGTTTGCACCGTCACAGTTTTTGACTGAAATGAAGGAGATTTTCCCCCTGGGAGAAGTTTGCAAAGATAATTCCGGGATGTGCATGAGACATTAAAATAAAATTTAAAAAATGTAATAAAAACAAACTAAAGCTTATTTCAGTATCACAAGGCACACAACCAAGCCGGACGTATGCTATGAGCTACAGTCTTCACAGCAGACTTTAATCTGTGACTAGTACCACTTACTCACTACCTTAATCGGCCATTTTACTAGCTATCCATGGACTTGAAAAAACAAAACAAAAAGAAAAAGCACCTCTTTGAGCTACAGCAGCAGAATCGATTTCAGCGCTAACAGTGTGTTGACCCTCCTGAGCAAAAGAAGAAAAAAAAAGATCATTTGCTTTGAAACATCGAGTGGCCGTGGAGAATAAGGACTAACTGAAATGGTGATGTTATGACAGTGCGAGCTGTGATTAACCCCCTCCCCTCCCCTCCCGAAATGTAAAGCAACCGTAAGGGGATAACTGTGTGTCTGAGAATGAATTGAAATCGATGAATAGATACGTGTACAACTTGGTGTTTGGATGGAGAAAAAAAAAAATTATTAAAAAAAAAAAGACTCAAAAGGGAGACGAAAGGGAGATCACTAGCGTGTAACAGTTGGCAAAGACGGTTAGTTGGCTTCTGAGGAGGAGTCCGATTTGCCTTTCTTGCTTGGAGGAGCACCATCATCCATATCCTGCTGAGGAAACAAATCCACCATCAGTACGCGTGATGTAGACAGCGAAAGGACAGTTATAGTTATTGGTATAATACTACTTCCTTTAACTACTACTTACATTTTTTAAATGGAAAAGTAACATTCTGTTTCAATACATAGAACTAGTACTTTGTGGGTTCTCTGTGTTACCTGAGCAGCTTTAGAGGAGTCTGTGAAATGTTTTTGCTCTCCCTGGGACTTGCCATCCCTTTTAGCTGTTGTGGACTCTGATGTGGAATGACTTGCTCCTATGATAAAGAGTTTCGATGATTAAAATAGGCGTCATTAATCAATTAAACATTGAAGCACAGACCAAAGCACTGCGTTCTTTTAATGTACATCTGGCTGAATCGCGGAAATTACCGCAGAACCAAGCAAATGCCGCAATATTCGGCGGAGCTTGCGATTTTTCAGAATGACCTCGGATTTCCCGCAGATCTGGGCCGAGACGCGTCATGTGACGTCATTGCAAAGCGCGTTCTGGCAAACGCCCTCTCCAATTCACGTGTGTTGAACATGGAGTACAGCTAAAAGGTCTCATTCACCAACAAACATCACAGAGAAAGAGCGCGCAAGATGATTTTCAATTTAACCAATTCGAGCAGTTTTCTGCAATTAACGCTCACACACACAAAAATTTTTTATACAAATTGCATGGCTAAATTATTTAAAAAAGTCAACGCAAAACCAAGAAAGAAGAAGAAGAAAAAACTCAGCGAAATCCTGTACGGATCGATAAGCATTGTTTTTATACTGTGTTACCGTAAGTGAGCGTTTGTGGGGTTTGTTTAAGGACCAACCTGTCTTGCTCTCCTGACCAGACGAAGGCTGTTTACTGGGAAAATGCTCGCTTTTGGCTTCGCCGCTGTCATTCTGAGCCGTTGCCATGGGTTCAGGGGTGGGACTAGTGTTGTTACTGGTCTCCTGCTTTAAAGGGGAGGAGTCAGCGATGGAGCTCTGGTTACTGTTGTCATCTGTGAAAGAGAAGATAGAAGAAAAATAATAATAATTAAGGGCCTTTCCTTATATTAGCGCAAAAATCTTTCCAAACGCCAGTCTGTATACACATATATACACACACAGAGCTGTTAGTGTCTGTATGGACCCAGTAAGCTGTGAGGTTAGTCATTTGTGTATGATTACCGTGCATGTCCATCATTCCGGGAGAAGAACTGTTTTCTGGTGTAGTCACTTCCGAACCATACTTATCATCCTTGCCCTTCTTTTTGTTTTTGTTCTTCTGCAGAAGGAAACAATCTGAATTCAGTGTATGCATTTTCTTTCTTTGTTAAAATTATATATATATATATATATATATATATATATATATATATATATATTATATATATATATATATATATATATATATATATATAAAATATATTTTTTAATATATAGTAGAATTTCAATACTTTCTAATGTACAATACTTTCCAGGGGCCTCATTTATCATTTCTTTTGGTAAACTTGTGTGTAAATGTTTAAGTGTAAGCCAAACCGAACTAAACGTTTCAGAAAGGCCGATTTGCTTCGTTCTTGCGTACGCATCTTGATCACCTGTAAAGGGCAAAGTGCGTTCCTGACACAGCTCATTTGCATTTTAGTGACGCCCACAAAACAGACAGCTGTGAGCATGAAATGAACGATAAGGGTGGAAATTCTATGCCAATAAAAATAAACTTAATATCACATACAATAATAATTATTATAATCATCATCATCGAGCACTAACTCTTCAGTCAGCTGAGGCATTTGTTTACGGCCCGTCCTCTGTTTATACGCCGCCATTTCTTTTGTCATGATTCGAAGACGTCACAGTATGAGCCACAGAAATACGAAGCTGACATTCACGATCATGCGTCCTACTTACATCATCGGGTTTAGGTTCCATCACAGGCACCCATTTGTAGATTCTCAAGGACGTGTCGCCAACCGTCACCCATTTTTTCTCCCTAAGAAGCAGATTGATTTTATATCACATATCGTTTTTTTTTAAACCACACTGGGAACGTTGGGACAAATTTTTTTTTTAGACAAGGCAGTATCGTCAGATGTTCAGCAATTCAACAGAAACATAATTATTGTTTCATTAGAAAAACATGTCCTGTCATAGCAGCAACCCTTTCAGGAGCATGGCTATACAATATACTGTTTATTCTTCATTACAATTTTAGTATCTGCAATAGGAAACTGTAAAAGACATATAGTTCGCTCAGAACACAAGTGTACACAGATCCTTCTCATACAGCAATAAAACATGCCGTTGTAATACTGTATTATACAACTATACATCTACACTGCTGTAGGCCATGTATACTGTAATAGCAGGATCCTGTGGTCCATGTATTTTATACTACTGATCCCGTATTATATCCAGTTGTAAATTACTGTAGTCTATGTATACTATAATAGCATGCTACTATAGTTTATGTACACTGTAAATGTAGCCCATTATAGTCTATGTATAGTCATATCTATGTATACTGTAGCTGTATATTACAGTCTATCAATACTATAGTTGTATACTATTAGTCTATTTACACTGTCATGTCAGTGTATACTGTAGTTGTATATTTTTATAGTCTAAACTTGGTATACTGCTGTCATATACCATTATAGAATATATACACACTGTAGTGTTATACTACTGTAGTTGTAGTTTATTGTAGTTATGTAAGCGGGTATACTGTAGTCATGTACTATTACAGTCTACGAGTCCGGGTATACTGTAGTCATGTACTATTACAGTGTACGAGTCCGGGTATACTGTAGTCATGTACTGTTACAGTGTACGAGTCCGGGTATACTGTAGTCATGTACTATTACAGTGTACGAGTCCGGGTATACTGTATTCATGTACTATTACAGTGTACGAGTCCGGGTATACTGTAGTCATGTACTATTACAGTGTACGAGTCCGGGTATACTGTAGTCATGTACTATTACAGTGTACGAGTCCGGGTATACTGTAGTCATGTACTATTACAGTGTACGAGTCCGGGTATACTGTAGTCATGTACTATTACAGTGTACGAGTCCGGGTATACTGTAGTCATGTACTATTACAGTGTACGAGTCCGGGTATACTGTATTCATGTACTATTACAGTGTACGAGTCCGGGTATACTGTAGTCATGTACTGTTACAGTGTACGAATCCGGGTATACTGTAGTCATGTACTATTACAGTGTACGAATCGTGTATCTGTAGTTATGTACTATTACAGTTACGAGTCCGGGTATACTGTATTATGTACTGTTACAGTGTACGAGTCCGGGTATACTGTTGTCAACGTGTGTTACGAGTCCGGTATATGGTGTGGTTTAATGTTACAGTAGTCCGGTATACTGTAGTCATTACTGTTACAGTTACGAGTCCGGTATACTGTAGTCATGTACTGTTACAGTGTACGGTCCGGTATACTGTAGTCATGTACTATTACAGTCTACGAAGTCGTATAGTATGTATAAGAGTTGTTTTTATCAGTCCGGGTATACTGTAGTCATGTACTGTTACAGTGTACGAGTCCGGGTATACTGTAGTCATGTACTGTTACAGTCTACGAGTCCGGGTATACTGTAGTCATGTACTATTACAGTGTACGAGTCCGGGTATACTGTAGTCATGTACTGTTACAGTGTACGAGTCCGGGTATACTGTAGTCATGTACTGTTACAGTGTACGAGTCCGGGTATACTGTAGTCATGTACTGTTAAGTGCGCGAGTAACCGTATATTGTAGTTTCATGTACTATTACAGTCACGAGTCCGGTAATACTGTAGTCATGTACTATAAGTTCAACAGTCCGGGTATACTGTAGTCATGTACTTTTACAGTCTACGAGTCCGGGTATACTGTAGTCATGTACTGTTACAGTGTACGAGTCCGGTATACTGTAGTCATGTACTGTTACAGTGTACGAGTCCGGGT
This sequence comes from Ameiurus melas, assembly GCA_012411365.1. NCBI lineage: Eukaryota > Metazoa > Chordata > Actinopteri > Siluriformes > Ictaluridae > Ameiurus > Ameiurus melas. Next base: position 15,606,959 of record CM022773.1, on the reverse strand, counting down.
ATACTGTAGTCATGTACTGTTACAGTCTACGAGTCCGGGTATACTGTAGTCATGTACTGTTACAGTGTACGAGTCCGGGTATACTGTAGTCATGTACTGTTACAGTGTATCAGTCCGTTATACTGTATTATTCTGTTACAGTGTACGAGTCCGGTATACTGTAGTCATGTACTATTACAGTGTACGAGTCCGGGTATACTGTAGTCATGTACTATTACAGTGTACGAGTCCGGGTATACTGTAGTCATGTACTATTACAGTCTACGAGTCCGGGTATACTGTAGTCATGTACTATTACAGTTCACGGTAATAATGTAGTCATTACTATTACAGTCAGTCGGTATAGTTGTACTCAGTAACGATATAGTATATATGTATTGTATTATGTACTTAGTACGAGTCCGGGTATACTGTATCATGTACTATTACGAAGTCTCGGGTATACTGTAGTCATGTACTATTACAGTTTACGAGTCCGGTATACTGTAGTTATGTACTATTACAGTCCGCAGTCCGGTATACTGTATTCATGTACTATTACAGTTAAACCGGTATACTGTAGTCATGTACTATTACAGTGTACGAGTCCGGGTATACTGTAGTCATGTACTATTACAGTGTACGAGTCCGGGTATACTGTAGTCATGTACTATTACAGTGTACGAGTCCGGGTATACTGTATTCATGTACTATTACAGTGTACGAGTCCGGGTATACTGTAGTCATGTACTATTACAGTCTACGAGTCCGGGTATACTGTAGTCATGTACTATTACAGTCTACGAACCGTACTAGTATACTGTAGTAGTACTGTAATATATACTATTACATACCGGTATACTGTAGTCATGTACTATTACAGTGTACGAATCGGTATATACTGTATTCATGTACTATTACAGTGTACGAGTCCGGGTATACTGTAGTCATGTACTATTACAGTGTACGAGTCGGGTATACTGTAGTCGTGTACTATTACATACAGTTACGAGTCCGGTATACTGTAGTTATGTACTATTACAGTATAATGAAGTCCGGGTATACTGTAGTCATGTACTATTACAGTGTACGAAGCCGGGTATACTGTAGTCATGTACTATTACAGTGCACGAATCTGCGGTACTATATACTATATTACAGTGTGCAGTCCGGTTACTGTAGTTCATGTACTATTACAGTGTACGAGTCCGGTATACAATATGTTACGTCAATAGTATTGTAGTCATGTACTATTACAGCTTACAACAGTGTAATGAGTCCGGGTATACTGTAGTCATGTACTATTACAGTGTACGAGTCCGGGTATACTGTAGTCATTTTTAATGTGTAATTGAACCGGGTATACTGTATTCATGTACTATTACAGTTACGAAGTCCGGGTATACTGTAGTCATGTACTGTTACAGTGTACGAATCGGGTATACTGTAGTTACGTACTATTACAGTGTACGAGTCCGGGTATACTGTATCATGTACTTGTTTACAGTACGAAATACTGTAGTATGTACTATTACAGTGTACGAGTCCGGTATATCGTCACGTGTTATCTGTAATGAATACTGTATCTATGTACTATACAGTGCAACAGTCCGGTATACCGTGTGTATATTACAATGTAACCGGTGTTACTATTACAGTGTTACGAGTCCGGTATACTGTAGTCATGTACTATTACAGTGTACGAGTCCGGGTATACTGTATTTATGTACTATGGTACGAGTCCGGTATACTGTAGTCATGTACTATTACAGTATGCGAGTCCGGGTATACTGTATTCATGTACTATTACAGTGTACGAGTCCGGGTATACTGTAGTCATGTACTATTACAGTGTAAAGTCTCGGGTATACTGTATTCATGTACTATTACAGTGTACGAGTCCGGTATACTGTAGTCGTACGTTACAATTATCGAGTCCGTAGTCATGTACTATTATACCGGTATACTGTAGTGTGTACTATTACGTATGACCGGTATATTCATGTACTATTACAGTCTACGAGTCCGGGTATACTGTATTCATGTACTATTACAGGTACGAGTCCGGTATACTGTAGTCGTGTACTATTAACAACAGTACGAGTGGTATACTATTACAGTGTATGAACGTATTGTTTACAGTCGACCGGGTATACTGTAGTCATGTACTATTACAGTTACGAGTCCGGTATACTGTAGTCATGTACTATTACAGTTACGAGTCCGGTATACTGTAGTCATGTACTATTACAGCGATATGCAGTCCGGTATACTGTTATTCATGTACTATTACAGTGTACGAGTCCGGGTATACTGTAGTCATGTACTATTACAGTCTACGAGTCCGGGTATACTGTATTCATGTACTATTACAGTGTACGAGTCCGGGTATACTGTAGTCATGTACTATTACAGTGTACGAGTCCGGGTATACTGTAGTCATGTACTATTACAGTGTACGAGTCCGGGTATACTGTAGTCATGTACTATTACAGTCTACGAGTCCGGGTATACTGTAGTCACTACTACTGAGTCTACGGTAGGTATACTGTATTATGTATAACAGTGAGCGGTATATGTATGTTATTGTGTTGTGTATATTTTTCTTTATTTACTATATTCGGTATTGTATATGTACTATTACAGGTCCGGGTTATACTGTAGTCATGTACTATTAAAGTCTACGAGTCCGAGTATACTGTAGTCATGTACTATTACAGTGTACGAGTCCGGGTATACTGTAGTCATGTACTATTACAGTGTACGAATCCGGGTATACTGTATTCATGTACTTTTACAGTCTACGAGTCCGGGTATACTGTATTCATGTACTATTACAGTGTACGAGTCCGGGTATACTGTAGTCATGTACTATTACAGTGTACGAGTCCGGGTATACTGTAGTCATGTACTATTACAGTGTACGAGTCCGGGTATACTGTATTCATGTACTATTACAGTGTACGAGTCCGGGTATACTGTATTCATGTACTATTACAGTGTACGAGTCCGGGTATACTGTAGTCATGTACTATTACAGTGTACGAGTCCGGTATACTGTATTCATATACTATTACAGTCTACGAGTCCGGGTATACTGTATTCATGTACTATTGCAGTGTACGAGTCCGGGTATACTGTAGTAGTTTGTCTGCATATTGTAGTCTATGTAAGCTGGGTGTACTGTATATGTTGTGTCCTATTAGTCTAGGTATACTGTAGTACTGTACATCTCTTTAGCCTCCAGTTAAATAAGCAACGTGCAGTGATTTATTAATTTTTTTTTACGTTTCTGTATTCTCATCTGAATATTCAGTCTATTTCTCTAAGCCATTTATATACATTTTCTCTTCTTCAGAAACCATCCCTGAGTGTAACAAAATAAAATACAGATCTTATTTATGAATATTATTATTAAGATTGAAAAGTCACATGGAAACTGGCCCGGAATATCAAGAACACGGCAGGGAACATACTTCACTCCTCTAGTGCACAAATCTCCCAAACCTGAAGGTTCAAATGAGTTTATGGAAGTAATATTCCACACATCATCATCATCATCCTCACATTCTCGGGTGTGCTGTCACCCGAATAAATCACCCTGTAGACTAGTAGTCCCAGGTTCCCCCGATTAGTTGTTTTCCAAGTAATGTATTAATTATATATGTGCATACACACACACACACACACACACACACATACACACACACACACGTCAAGAACAATATCTACAACAGTAATTAAAAAAAGACTTTAAAGCTGTACTGATGTCAGACATTAAACAGTTTAGTGATGGTAAAGTTTGAGCTGTAATCCAGTGTGTGTGTGTGTGAGTGTGTGCGCGCGCGTGTTTATTTGTTCCAGGCCCCCACCGCCCGTTTCTCCTTTTGCCTCCAGTTGAACTCCGAGCGCTGAATTTAAAAGCCGGACAAAACCCCCCTATTCTCACTCCAGCGCGCCGCCGCCGCGTTCAGCCGCGCCGCCGCGGGGTCTTTCATCCGCCTCCCCGGTTCCCGAGCGCCGGCATTACAGGCTCAAAGAGAAAAACGGCTTCATGTGACTGCGACGAAATGGCTTCTTCTGAGGTTCAACCCACGTTTAAAAAATGTTTAAAGCCGGAAGAAAGGCGGCTCCGCGCTCGCGACCAGAACGAAAGGTGTGTTGAAAAGAGCGCGCGACTCACCTGAGCGGAGCGAGCACAAATCAAACTGAACTCGATTAGAAAAAAAAACAAAAACAACCCCCTTTCGTTCCGTTTCATTGTTTCTCGTCGTCTCTCCTCCCCCCGCGCGCGCACACAAGCCTGGCTTTTCTGCTCGGGAAACGGATTAGCGCGTGCTCTTACCATTTTCGTACTTTTTCAATTGCGGCCATGACCCGCTTGATGTCATCTTTGGCCCTGCTCCGGGTCTCCGCGCGCACCGACCTGCCCGACATTACGGCTCTCGGTAAAAATATCTTTTTCTCCGCTTCGCCGGCTGTTGTAGACACAATGCGAAACGCGCAGAAGCGAGGCGGGGGCTTGTGCGCATGCGCGAACCACAGCAGTAGCGTGCCCTTCAAGCAGGAGACGCTGGAAATGCGCCTGATGTTCCAACCGAGCACAACTACACTTCTTTTCTCTCCTTCTTTCTGTTTCTTTCTGTTTCTTTAACCAAACACCTCCAAACTATACCACAGGAATAATTCCACAGGATATTCATTTCCCTGAATGTTTAGGCGTGTTTATTGTGATATTTCAGACCAAACTCCTGATTTGAGACGAGTTTATTCTGCTAGAACATTTCACAGATGAGGAAATTAAGGGACCGTCTCTAAAGTTATACACGTTTCTAACCTCAATAGCATTGGAAGGGAATGACGTACAGTCATATAACCCAGTGTACAGTGTTCATCTGGGTGTCAGCTATGATGCACACCTCTTAGATTTCTGATATTTACCAAAATAAGCTTTTAAATCAGATGTAAATTAGACATGAATTTCACTACAGAATGGGCCCCTACACAAAATATACCATTATTTAAAGCTCAATAGGGATAGTTTGAAGGGAATGACGTACAGTCATGAAGCCAACTGTACAGTGTTCATCTAAATGTCAAATATAACGCACACCTTTTAGATTTCTGATATTTATTAAAATAAACGATTAAATCATATATAAATATTGCCATGTATTTCACTACCGAATGGGCTCATACACAAAATATTCCATAATTTAAACCTCAGTAGTATTTGAAGGGAATGATGTACAGTCACACAACCAACCGTAAAGTGTTCATCTGGGTGTCAAATATAACGCACACCTTTTAGATTTTTGATATTTAGATTTTCATTCACATGAACCAAAAAAAAATCCTTCAGGAATGCATAATGGGGATCAGAAACACCCGTACTATATAATTTAGTAGTTTATTTGAATAAATATCATAAATCTAAAAGATGTGCGTCATACCTGACACCCAGATGAACACTTTACGGTTGGTTGTGTGACTGTACATCATTCACTTCAAATGCTACTGAGCTTTAAATTATGGCTTTTTTGTGTATGAGCCCATTCTGTCGTGAAATACATGTCTAATTTACATATGATTTAATAGTTTATTTGAATAAATATAAAAGATCTAAGAGGTGTGCATCATACCTGACACCCAGATGAACACTGTACAGTGGGTTATATGACTGTAAGTCATTCCCTTCAAATGCTATTAAAGTTATAAACGTGCATAACAATGTGGTGTGTAACTTTAGAGACGGTCCCTTAATTTCCGCATTTCTGCTAATATCACGTCCAACACCAACTTTATTCCAGTCATATTACCAACTGAAAAGACCAGATTCTCAATAATGCTCACAGAGAAAGATCATATCAATTAACATCTCATAAACCATCCCTGCTGAAGAAGAAAAAAAGAGAAAATTCTAATGGTTTCTACTACAAATACCATTTCAAACCATCACCATTAGTGGTCCTTAAGGGTACCCACTAGACATGCCTCAAGTAGAAGGCAACAAGTTACCAGTAGAGACCCACAAGGTCCATTAGAGTTCCCATTACAAATTCTATGAGGATTTTACATTACAAATTCTATGAGGATTTCTTTTTTTTTTTTCTCCAGCGCACCGTTGTATTCTCATTTCTGATTGGTCAGAAGGTGTTGATTTTATTTTCTAGCAGCTCTGCCAGTAGTTCTGGCTGCAAGACAAATCACAGGTTTGTATTAATGAAATATTGAAATCTCAAGGAACGAAGACTGCTCACGGATGTGCTCAGAAGTTTACACACTCCTTGCAGAATCTGCGCAATGTTAATAATTAAAATAATAATAATAAGGGGAATCATTAAAACTGTTTTTTGGGTTTTTTTAGTACTGCCCTGAATAAGCTACTTCACATAACATATGTTTACATATAGTCCAATGACAACTGGGTTTACACAAATGAACCCCGTTCAAAAGTTTACACACACTTGATTATTAATACTGTGTGTCATTAAATGGATGATCAGTGACTGTGTTTATGTTTTGTGAGAGTTGTTCATGAGGCCCTTGTTTGTCCTGAGCAGTTAAACTTCCCGCTGTTCTTCAGAAAAATCCTCCAGGTCTTACACATTCTTTACTTTTACAGCATATTTGACCCCTTTCCAACAACGACTGTATGTTGTTCAGATCCGTCTTTTCACACTGAGGACGACTGGGGGACTCGTACACGACTTTTACAAAAACGTGCAAACATTCACTGATGCTCAAGAACGCAACTCGATACATTAAGAGCCAGGGGGGTGTAAACTTTTGAACAGGTTGACCGGTGTAAATTGTTATTATTTAGTCTTCTAGGAAGACTATTATTTAGAAGCGTCTGGAGGGCAGTACTAAATGAGAAAAAAAGAAAGATCTATAAACAAAATAATAACAACTTACACTGATCGTCGTGTTCACCCTCATGCGTTTTCTCTCTCTCTCTGTATCATGTTTCAGTATCATGATTTTGCTCAACATATTCCCATTGGGGTATTTTTGTGTGAGAAGACAGTTATTTAACATATATGGAAGGAGTCTCAAGTGTCAGCGTTTTTTCAACAGTCTTCAGGGCTTTGCACTTTGTGATTTCTGTGCAACATGACAAGCTAATTAACGTTAGAGAAAGAAGAGAGGCTGGTGAGGTTAACAACTTTATTGTTGCTACAATGCGAGTGACAACAGGAAGTGATGACTACTCAACACATGGACTCATCGAATCCCTTCCCAACACCACACCGGCGCACACAAGACACTTTTATTTATTTTTTTTGAGTTTCAATTTATTTATTCATTTTCATATGATTAATTTACATGTGATTCATTTACATGTGATTCATTTACATGTGATTCATTTACCTTTCCTCTTCTCTCCACTTTACCCACCCCCCGCTCATCATGGCTACTCAATAACACACAAGACACTTTTATTATGATTACTATCTTGCTGCCATACTTTTTAAAATACATTTTGTTGACAGTTGTTTGCACTGGTTTGCTGTCCTGTCTAATTAGCGTACTCTAAAGTATTTATTGTATGTTTTGCACTCGTGAGTATTTGCACTTGATGTAGTCCTGTGTACTGATTACTGTATACTCTGTTGTGACGTGTTGCACCAATGACGTACAATGCATCTGGAAAGTATTCACAGCGCTTCTTTTCCCACATTTTGTTATGTTACAGCCTTATTCCAAAATGGATTAAATTCATTATTTTCCTCAAAATTCTATTAAACATAATGACAATGTGAAAGAAGTTTGTTTGAAATCTTTGCAAATTTATTGAAAAAAAAATAAAAATAAAAAATCACATGTACATAAGTATTCACAGCCTTTGCTCAATACTCTGTATCCAATTACAGCCTCAAGTCTTTTTGAAAATAATGCTACAAGCTTCACACCTATTTTTGGGCAGTTTCTCCCATTCTTCTTTACAGGACCTCTCAAGCTCCATCAGGTTGGATGGGGAGTCTCTAAAGCGTCTTCAGAAACCCTTGAGGATAAGCGCTGCTGTTCTGCAGGGAGCTCATGCGTACTCATGGGAAATCGCAGGATGTCTGTGGTAAACGTGTCCATGGTGATGTTTAGGGGTAACTCGCTTTCCAGCAGTAGCTCGGAGTCTGTCTCTAAACAGAGGCAACATCTGGGGTCAGTGTTTTCACCATTTAAAACTCATTATTTTTTCCGTATTGAATTACAAAATTGCTCGAGATGGCGGTTCCACATCCCCAGAAAAAGAAGAGGAAAAAAAAAGAAGTGCATACAAGTTTATCCTCGTAAAGAAATCCTAAGCAAGAAGAGGCTCATAAACACAACTGTAATTTGTATGTACCGCATTTATATAATGGAACACAATCTTATATTTATTTCATTCTTCTTCTTCTATTTTACGACGCAGTGACACTTTCCAGTCTCGTGTCCAATTGCAACTTTTTTAAAATGAAGTTTAGGAAGGTTTTCACAAAGACATAATGATAAAAAACGAAGAAGACCAACGCATTTTAGAGTGACTTCCTTTTCTAAAAACCTGTGGCAAAAGGAATATAGACTTACAAAGTGAAAAAATTATGCTTAAACCCCACTTCGCTAACTGGAATCTGGATATCCACTGCACCTCATAAGATGACAATTATTATTATTATTATTATTATTATTATTATTATTATTATTATACTCACACACCTTTACACTCAAATATCTGTGTTTCAGAATGCCCTTCTTCCACACTGAGGCCCAACAAGGTCACGAAGCATTCTGCCAGCTCCTCCTCAGTCATGTGCTCACCTACAGAAAATAAAATCAAAGCCACAATCATGGATTTATAAAAGCATTTGTGTTTTTAGGTGCGCAAACTATTTTCTACCCTAACTCCTTTTCGGGTGATGCCTATGCAGTTATCTCAGAACGAGATACAGATAAAATGTATGGTCCGTGTACAAGTTAGAGCATGAGCCAGTGTAGTAATTAAAGATCAAATAAACATTTGTGGCTATGGCTACAATTAGATTACGAGTCACTATCTTAACGTTAAATGCTAACATATTAACATACTGCAGAATCAGGAAAAACTATTCCTGCCCAGTGCCTTTTATTATTGGGGAAAATTACAAGAGAAAGAAAAACCTTCTAAAAAAAAAACAAAGCCAATTGCCGCCGCCTGTTCTGTGCATGTATGACATTCCCCTACTAATCATTTACTAATTGTGGTCTGTACTGTGGTCCTGACACCAATAAAGCCAGAATACTAGTTATATAGCTATGACATAAGTAAAGATTTTCTGCTAAACTGATTTGACGGTCAATTAAAATACCAACTCGTAACTAACACCACAATGTAGTTACACTGAACTTTTTGGAGCTTTGCGATTGTACACAAGATACAAAATATGTTGTTGTTCTGGAGTGTAAAGGAGATCTGCGTGCTCGTCTCCTTGCTCAGTATGAACGGCAAAAGTGGGTAGTCAATAGAAAAGTCCCAGCCGCGCCACATTCGTCCTCTTTTCATTCTCGTTTTGCCAAGTGGTTGGGGAGGTGGATCTACTGATGCTGAGTCTAAAACTCTAATCCTTTGTGCAACAAACAAATCATTTGTTTAACTAACTGTGTTATTGTGAAATCTGAACCGTTAAAAGAGTGGAATTGATATACAATTCAGATAATCCTAATCCTAGTTTTGTACTTCTTATCAATTGTTGCTACTGTTGACCGTGTCCTTAGACCAGCCTATAAATGTGAAAATCTGTAACTTGTTGAACATTTCCAATCTCTTGTATTTCTGGGCAGGATGGATAGCTGTTTGTTCTGCCATGCCCTGATGGAGTTGGATGATGAACATAATGAGCGCTCCATAATGGGACTCCGAGCATCTTCAACAAGCACTTGCAGAGCCTTGGGGTAACTGCAGCATAATGCTGACAGAGATGTACGAATCTCGTAGGCTATGTGAATACTGCTGAATAATCATAATAATTCGCCTGATACTGCACGCTCGCTGCAGAGTGAAGCAAACAGGAGACATGGTAGAAACACAGATGGCCTCAATAGCGGAACAGGCTAATGAAGGTCTGCTCGTAAATCAGCACAGCATGCACTTTATAATAGAGACATGCTGGTTCAAAAAATGATTACACTGTGGCAAATGTGGGTTGTATCTCGAACACATGATACAGATATTCCTGGCCTTTAATGAGATAATAAACACAAATGGATGGGTACCGACATTCTTGAGACTCAAACTCAATAGACATAACTGTGGAGTGCAGTAGATCACTGGGATTGTCATATGAATGATTACAGGAACCTAGAAGAAACATTTTGTGCCAAAAACCACAACAGCGGAGTGGAGTTATGCAGGATATTAAGCAGGTCATGTTGGTGGTGCCATGCAAACCCAGAGCTCTAAACGGTTTTGAGTACAGGAAGAATGGCATAGCATACACTTTGGGTTACGTCCAGGGCAGGTACACAAAAGTGTGTGAGAGCAGCCTCAGTTCAGTGGTAGGAGGTGAACTAGCATACTGTGCAAGGCTTCTTGACAGACCCGTATCTATTATGGATGCTGTCATGAAATTGCAAGTGGTCACCCTTTGCCCATATGCAGACATTGTAAGCCTGGCTTGGATGCTGGTATTGGCAACCCCAGAAGTAAAAACTGGGAATGCTGCACATAAGACTGTTTTAGTACTGGCTAAATAATCAGTGTCTGTCATATCACAAAGGTACGTGTCAGTAATGGTGACAACAGTATGGCTGCGTCCGAAATCGCATATTGTCACAGCACCTACTGCAGCATTTCATTCATACCTACTGCTCGGCCGTTGATACAGTACGTACTGATCAGTATATGTGTGCAGTATGAATACAATCCGGACGTGCTTCATCTACCATGTTGGCATTGTCAAGTGACCTACGACTTAAAAAGAGCCAACGCACTGCCTTCCACCATTTTTGAGCTCTTCTGCGCCGGTCCCATTGCCTTATGGGATAGCGCAGTGTCCATTGCTTCAGGTAGGTCATCCGGGAATTTCTCGCCTACTTTAAGAATACTTCAAATTCAGATATAGTACTCCTTCAACGTACTGCTTGTCGCCTACTGTATAGTAGGGCAGTAGGGATATTCAGACGCAGCCGATGTGTATGCACCCTGAGCTGTTGGTCCAGGGCACTTTTTCTCCTTTTGGAGAATGCCTTTAGGTGTTCACACTGCAATTTTAATAATCAGAAAGTTTGGTTGGTCTTGTTACACCAACTATCAAGGGAGAAAAAAAATCATAAGCACCACTGAGGTGGGAAAGCAAGTTCTGGAAATGGGTAGATGCATAGCCTCTGTCTTAAGAGCTAACCAATCGGTTGGCTAACCTATCGGGCTAATGCAATCAGATAGTGAACGCTGTCTTGGCAACTCACAAAGGGGTAGTTCAACTAATTTGGAATACCTGTTGAAGAGTTGAAGCTAGTCTGTTTACAGACAGCCAACTCGCTGTTCAAAGTTGTTCATGGACAGAGAAGAGACCATTACTTTGGCCCTTGAAATCTTGGTGCATCATTGGCTAAATCTCCAGTTGTATGCGTTCCACATCTGCCGCTCATGTGGATGACACTGCAGTACATCTGACAGACTATGCACCCAGGGATTGGTAGAGCAGCCCATGGTTTTGTTAATATGGGCGCTAGCCACTGCCCATCAAACTGGATCTGCTGTTCAAGTTACTGTGGCATAGCAACCCACACACTTTGATATTATGGATCTGGGTCTAGGAGTAATCCCAGCAAGCTAGCATGTTCGCCTGAGGTCAGTCACACTCATATGAATTTGTATTCTCCATCTTTTACTGCAAGCAAGTGCAAAGTTTTTTCCACTATGGTAAAACACTGGAAATGAAGCCCATCAACGATGTTTTTTTGGAAGCGTCAGCTAGAATGGTACCCTAAAAGCACAAATGTCTGCGCATTGGGTGGATGTTTTGCCATTGTGAACACAGAAAAGTGTCAAATCTAGTACAACTAATCAAAACAGTCTACACGCAAAATGGCCTGCAGTTGGATCAGGTGAGCAGTTCATGCAACTTGTGATTTGAACCAATGAAAGCTGGAGATATGGCTTTCATTTAAGACCGCTTTTTGCTAGCCATTATTTGACCAGGAGATTCAGGAATTGTGAAAATTATGAGCCAGCATGCAGTGCCTGCAATGGGACCTGGACTTAAGACATATCAGCCTGTGACTGAGCCCAGCATTACTGCCAAAGATACTGGTGCAACAGCATATTAATAAATCAATCAAGCTATCTGGTCTCGCAAATGAAAACATGTCCAGGCCAGCCCTGTGTCCAGTGAGGACTCTCAAGTGTTATATGAAAGTGAACGCCAGCTGGTAGGTCACGTAACCAGCCATTTGCGTCATAAAGAGCTCTGATGTGTTAAGACAGGTTTAAAGAAAGTGATTGCAAAGACATACTCGAACACTTCATCTAAATCTTATGTCAAATCATTTACTAATACTGGTCTTATACGAAATACAGAACTTTTATGCAAACTGAAGTTTAATCTTGCAGTCTGTCTGTGTGACATATAGCTGTAAATGTGACTGTAAATCTGTGTTAATTAGTTACATTTATTACACATATACCGTGATGGGACAGAATGACCGACTGAGCATTACTAACAGTGGCTTTGCAACATCATACAGCAACTTGCAATCACTCATTCATTCATCTTCGTTAATCTCCTCACTTGCCTGTGGCTACATGACAAAAAGTTTTCTTTTGACTTTTTATTTTATTTTCTATTTATAAGAGCTGTCTGTAGGTCACGGTGGTTTAGTGGTTAGCACATTTGCCTCGCACCTTCGGGGTTGGGGGTTCGAGTCCCACCTTCGCCCTGTGTTTGTGCAGAGTTTGCATGTTCTCCCCATGTTTCCTCCCCCATTCCAAAGACATGTGCTATAGGCTGATTTGCATCTCTAAATTGTGAATGGTGTATGAGTGTGTGTGCAAGCGTGTCCCCTGCCTTGTGCCCCGAATCCCTTGGGATATGCTCCAGGGTCACGTGACCCTGTGTACTGTATGATAAGCAGTACAGAAAATGGATGGATGGATGGAATATTGCCTGTTGTTGTTTAACAAGGCGGACTTTCAGGACAAGCTACAAACCTTCATGACAACTTACCCAAGTTGTCATGAAGGTTTGTAGCTTGTCCTGAAAGTCGGCCTTAGGTCTAGGTTGTAAGGAAGAATTATGTAGAGCGGTAGTGTATTACATAGATGCTTATGGTTCAATGACGAAACGGAGGACTGCCAGGCCACATGGGTTGATGAGAATAACCAAAACACAAACGTGACATAGCAGGGTCCTTTTTTGGATTTCCCCCTATTCTCTCCTTAATTTGGTTTTTAATTTGGTAATCCCACCCACTAGCCAACTCTCCCCTATCATGTGACAGGTGGGTGAAGGCTAACATGCACATCCTCTGAAACACATGAGGCTAACCAACATCATCCTTTCGAACTGTCAGCATAACAGGAAAGCTCTATCCTGACTGACAGGACAGAGAATATGTAATCCCTCCCACCCAGAGAGCAGAAAAAAGTTTTCTCTCTTTACTCCCAACCATGACAAAAGTCAGCATTAGACATTTTGTCAGCAGTGGCATCGAGTTCTATATATTTTAAGCTCTACTTTAGAAACAAGCAATGAAGAAACACCAAAAATATTTCTTCTGTTAAAACTGTTTGAATTGCCTAAAAATTTCCAGAATAAACTAAACAATTTGTTATATGGTATATCTCAATCCTACCTCTGGCCTGGAGTAACTCTAGGAGCTCTTCTCGGGTGATAACCGGTTTGCTGTTTTCATCTGGCACGCCCAGCACCTGGAAAGCTTTGAAGAGGTCTTGCTTGGAGATTCCAAAGGCTGGCCGGTGGTTAACGTACAACTTAATAAACTCCTCCAGGTCAATGTCAGATACATACTTTCCTGTCTCTGCATAACGACTGAATTTGACTTCATTTTGTATGTCTTCCAACTAGGACAGGTCAATGTAAAGAAAAAGATAAAGAACAGTATAAAAATAAAATAAAAACTTAAATATTAAAGTCATGTGTACTATATAAAAATAACAAGCACTCTTATGTTATGTCTAGTCTTATCTACCATATTATTATCTTAATCAACATTGAACTAGAAATACTTTTGGGTGAATCAATTTTTGTATTTCATATCTATGAGTGGCAAAAGTATGTGAACTTCTAGGTTAACAGTAAATCTGAAGGTGAAATTAGTCAGGTGTTTTTAATCAATGGGTTGAAGACCAGGTGTGAGTGAGCATACTGTTTTATTTAAAGAACAGGGATCTATCAGAGTCTGATCTTCACTATACGTTTGTGGAACTGTATCGTGGCACGAACGAAGGAGATTTCTGAGTATCTCAAAAAAAGAGTTGTTGATGCTGATCAGGCTGGAAAAGTTTACATAATAATCTCTAAAGAATTTGGACTCCACCAATCCACAGTCAGACAGATTGTGTACAAAATTCAAGGAAGAAAAGGAGGAAATTCAAGACCACTATTACCAACAAAGATCACTCCAAGAGCAAGACGTGTAATAGTCCACAAGGTCACAAAGGAACCCAGGGTAACTTCTAAGCAACTAAAGACCCTCTCACATTGGCGAATCCACCATCAGGAGAACACTGAACAACAATTGTGTGCATGGCAGGGTCGCAAGGCACTGCTCTCCAAAAAGAACCTGACCTTCTGCAGTTCAAAGATCACATGGACAAACCAGAAGGCTGTTGGAAATTGTTTTGTGGAGAGATGAGACCAAAATAGAATTTTTGGTTTAAATGAGAAGTGTTATGTTTGGAGAAAGGAAAACACTGCATTCCAGCATAAGAACCTTATCCCATCTGTGAAACATGGTGGTGGTAGTGTCATGGTTTGGGTCTGTTTTGCTGCATCTGGGCCAGGACGACTTGTCATCATTGATGGAACAATGAATGTTGAATTATACCAGTGATTTCTAAAGGAAAATGTCAGGACATCTGTCTGTGAACTGAATCTCAATAGAAAGTGGGTCATGCAGCATAAAAATGACCCTAAACACACGAGTCGTTCTACCAAAGAACAGCTAAAGAAGAATAAAGTTAATGTTTTGGAATGGCCAAGTCAAAGTCCTGATCTTAATCCAATAGAAATGTGGAAGAACCTGATGCAAGCGGGTCATGTGAGGAAACCCACCAATATCCCAGAGTTGAAGCTGTTCTGTACTGAGGAACGGACTAAAATTCCTCCAAGCCGATGTGCAGGACTGATCAACAGTTACCGCAAATGTTTAGCTGCAGTTATTGCTGTACAAGGGGGTCACATCAGATACTCAAGGCAAAGGTTCAAATACTTTTGTCACTCTCAAATATGTAATATTGGATCGTGTTCCTCAATAAATAAATGGTCAAGTATAATATTGTTGTCTCATTTGTTTAATTGGGTTCTCTTTATGTACTTTGAAAAATCTGATGATGTTTTAGGTCATATTTATGCAGAAAAGTGAAAAATTTTAAAGGGTTCACAAATTTTCAAGCACCACTGTATGAACATATTATAGTCTAGAAACATTTGGAGAAACCCTGCACTCTACAACTTGATCATTCCTTCTTCTGCGGGCATATGATTGCATATAACTCCTTTTCTAAAAATCTAAACCTACATGCAAATAATTCTATGCCATACAACAGCCTAAAGCACATTCTGTTGAATTCTTTATTTTAGAATCAAATGAAAATTAAATACTGTAAAAGGTGCAGAAAATATATTTCGTCAGAAAAAGTAAGGATGCTGCTTTAATCAGTCCTGTAACAGACTTGGAAAACACAGTGTATGTGGCTAGTAAAGGAATCCGGAAGGGACCCCTCTACTGAGAGATTATCATCAGCAGTGTTTCAAACACTGAACAGTCAGCAAGTCATCACAAGGTAGGATGATGCTGTGTGTCAAATCTTCTTCTACAGGGCGAATCCACTAAATGGACATGCTGTATAAGCAGCAGCGTTGTAAACCTCGTAATGTCCTAATGTTAAAGCCAGCATTAAAATCATCAGTAGACTTGCCCACTGACTTGCAATGGTACATATGATTGGTTATTGAAACAGATGTCTTAAGACCTTTTACCAACTGGTCATTGTACAAGAACACCTAGTACCTCTTGTTCTGTTGGGTAGAAGCCAAGCGCTCTGACGAGATAGGGAACTTCAGAAAGAGGGATACAGGTGGACACTTGTCTGGTTTCCATTGAGTCGATGCCCTGACTGCGCAACTGACAGTAATAAAATAAATCCTTTATGGCCTAATGGAAAAAGCACAGGGTTTAAAAAAAAAAGATTTATGAGCATGCATCATTTTCCAAACAAGAGCATCTACAAGGAATACGTTGAACTCAAAAGCAGCAGAGTGAAAAAAAAAAATACAGATGACTGCTGGAAACAACAATATTAGCTAAGGGCACAAACATTTAGTAATGTTTAACAGAATAGTACGTTCTATTTATTCTTTGTTCCCTAAATGAACATGGATATTCACATGGACCTATTGACATTTTTTACTTAAAGGAAATACTTTGTAGTTGCAGGATTTTTGGTTGTTTTTTTTTTGCCCTTACCTTAAAAAGCTCTCCATCTCTCCCTCCTTCTAAAAGAGTGTAAAAGGGAATCAGGTCTTTTCCTTCCAATGCAGCGGCTGCCTCTAATGCACTGCGCAGACAGTTTGTAA
This sequence comes from Ameiurus melas, assembly GCA_012411365.1. Taxonomy (NCBI): domain Eukaryota; kingdom Metazoa; phylum Chordata; class Actinopteri; order Siluriformes; family Ictaluridae; genus Ameiurus; species Ameiurus melas. The sequence continues at coordinate 15,590,205 of CM022773.1, read as the reverse complement.
GTTCTTAATGGATGAGGGCAACGAGCAAACGTACTGTACAGGTGCTGAAAGCATTCTAAGTGTCACATTTAAGAGCAGACATTTCACATAAACGTGTCCTAAGTGCCATATTTGCACTAGGAACTATATAACCTCGGACTTCCGCTGCATTTCTTAAATGTAACGTCTGTACACTTCTGCACTTACGGACGGCAGACCTCCCATGAGAAGACGGTCTTGTCCCCGCCACCGGCAGTGAAAATGTATCTGCCATCATGAGAGCAGGCCAGGTGTGAGACCCCTGAAGAGTGGCATATCAGTGCTGAGGACTTGTGTGGGTTCCCGTCAAGAGGCAGGATCTGAACCCCAATCTACACAAAGATGAGAATAGTCTATGAAAGCCAAATAGACTACAAAACTACGACAGAACAAATCACAACAAATTCTACACACCTTGTCCTGCGTTATATAAGCCATGTAATGTGAATTAGGATTCCCATCTTTAGAGGGTGGTAGCATCAGCATCTTTTTTACAGGAGAACCATATGTGGGCCCACGGACTGTTTTTCTATTGGAGAAAAAACAACCCACAAATACTTAGTTATGTTTTACCGTTATGTCTTTGGTCTGTATATGAGGGGTTAAATCCTTCCATAATTATCATCAATGTATATAAAATATATCTAGATTACAGTGGGGGAAAAAAGTATTTGATCCCCTGCTGATTTTGTACGTTTGCCCACTGTCAAAGAAATGATCAGTCTATAATTTTAATGGTAGGTTTATTTGAACAGTGAGAGACAGAATAACAACAAAACAATCCAGAAAAACGCATGTCAAAAATGTTATAAATTGATTAGCATTTTAATGAGGGAAATAAGTATTTGACCCCTCTGCAAAACATGACTTAGTACTTGGTAATGACTTAATTACTTTTCATTTTCCATGCCCTGGCTGAGGGAAGGAGGTTCTCACCCAAGATTTGATAGTACATGGACGGTACATCGTCCCTTTGATGCAGTGAAGTTGTTCTGTCCCCTTAGCAGAAAAACACCCCCAAAGCATAATGTTTCCACCTCCATGTTTGACGGTGGGGATGGTGTTCTTGGGGTCATAGGCAGCATTCCTCCTCCTCCAAACATGGCGAGTTGAGTTGATGCCAAAGAGCTCCATTATGGTCTCATCTGACCACAACACTTTCACCCAGTTGTCCTCTGGTGGTCAGATGAGACCGAAATGGAGCTCTTTGGCATCAACTCAACTCCCAAGAACACCATCCCCACCGTCCAACATGGAGGTGGAAACATTATGCTTTGGGGGTGTTTTTCTGCTAAGGGGACAGGACAACTTCACCGCATCAAAGGGACGATGGATGGGGCCATGTACCGTCAAATCTTGGGTGATCAAATACTTTTTTCCCCCACTGTATATTCAGTAATGAAAACTGGGAAAGAAAAAAAAAGCACAGAGACCTGCACATCTTGGTGGTGACATTGCGTAGTTTCAGTTTGTACTGGTCAGATGCGAGAAGTAAGAAGTGCTCTGTGGTTAAAGGTGGATACCAGGCCATGCACGTGGGGATGGCACTTTGTTCAATGCGTTCTGAGCTGAGGATCAACAGCTCATCCTTTCTGCTGTTCTGCAGGTCGTACTCAACCTAAATAGGGCAGAGACAACAGCCTTCTGACATCAGCAGTGTGCCCTGACTGAGAGACTGTGACATTGACCTGTGTAATAACTTAGTACTGATAGTATCACTTCATTTTATATGCTGTTCATCTGAACCTGGGGCAACAACACCACCACCAACAACAAAACCTCGAATGCAGGAACTTATCAGCATGATTTTCAATATACTTTCTCTGTTTTAAATGAAATAGTAGACAACATGCATTTATGTTTGTTTAACTGTGAGTAAATAAGAGCTAATAGTTAAGGATAAATGGTTCTTGTATCACAATAGTTATATCCATCCATCCATCTTCTAACGCTTACTCCTTTCTCAGGGTCGCGGGGAACCTGGAGTCTATCCCAGGGAGCATCGGGCACAAGGCGTGGTACACCCTGGACAGGGTGCCAGTCCATCACAGGACAATAGTTATATATTCAATAATAACATCGTTATACCACATAATGGTAGAATTTTTTAATTTGACTGGTCAGAAGGTGTTGATTAACTTTCGGTAACAGCAGCTCTGACCGTTTCCTGACTGCAGGGGACAGATAGGGGACAGTTACAATAGTGAGTGAGTGGATGGGAACTGGCAAGACTAAACTGGGATGAAAATGGGGCACAAATCATCTTATTTAACAAAGTAAAAGAGATAATCATTGATGTAATGGCGCTTTCTGTAAAGAGATGTTCATTTCACATTTATGGAAGGAGTGTGCGGTTTTCCGCCACAGAAGACTTTGTGATTTCTTTTTTCCTAGCTGTGTGTTTTTCAGTTTATTGATGTCAAGAGAAAGAAAACAATGACGCTGGTGAACTAACTTGTTTTCTGTACGTCCCACAAGATTAATTGTAATAATAAACTCATCAAAAGTATAATCTATCATTCTTAATTAATAAAATAAATTAATAAGAAATTGCTGGCAAACTGCTGAGGTATAAAAGAATTTAAAAACATTTTGTGATGCGCTGTTATTCCTCATTTACAAACATGTGGAATCGTAATTTAAAAATTCCAACATCTCATTTATGTCTGCAATGCATTCCACAAGATACTGACTAGTCTGCGATCCATGCCCAAGGAGAGCAGACGTGGCTTGGTACTGTCCAGGTACACCCCGAACAGCAGGTCCTGAATGGGCTTGTAGTGAGAGCGATGCTTCCCGAGGTACTGCCACACATACTGAGTGCCTTCCTTACATGACTGAAACACCATCACAGCTTTCCCAGTGTCCTGGAGTAGAAAAGGATTTATTTCTCTTCATCTCTTCAGTTCCCGTAATTTAATTAAAAAATAAATAACTTTTCTATATTCTGGACTCATTACACATAAAGTGAAATATTTAAAGCTTTAATTTTTTTATTATTTAATCTCGATGATTATGGCGTACAGCTCACGGAAATCAAAAATCCAGTATCTCGAAATATTAGAATAAAGAATTTATAATACAGAAATGTCGACCTGAAAAGAGCTCCAATCAGCTAATGAACTCAAAACACCTGCAAAGGATTCCTGAGGCTTTAATCTCTCAGTCTGGTTCAGTACACAACCACAATCACGGGGAAGATGAAAGTAAATGTTGTAAATTTCATTCAGAAATCAAGGTCCCAGAGTCTGGAGGAAGAGTGGACAGAATCCAAGTTGCTTGAAGTCCAGTGTGAAGTTTCCAGTCAGTGATGATTTGAGGTGCCGTGTCATCTGCTGGTGTTGGTCCACTGTGTTTTCTCAAGGCGAGAGTCGATGCAGTGTCTACCAGGAGATTTTAGAGCACTTCCTGCTTAGATCTGCTGATGAGCTTTATGGAGATGCTGATTTCATTTTCCAGCAGGACTTGGCACCTTCCCACAGTGCCAAAACTACTAGTAACTGGTTTACTGATCATGGTATTACTGTGCTTGATTGGCCAGCCAACTCGCCTGACCCGAACCCCATAGAGAATCTATGAGAGACACCAGACCCAACAATACAGCGAGCTGAAGGCCGCTATCAAAGCAACCTGGACTTCCAGAACACCTCAGCAGTGCCACAGGATGATTGCCTCCATACCACGCAAATTCATCCAAAAGGATTAAAGCCCAGACCGAGTACTGAGTGCAAAAATTTCTGTATTATAAATTCTTTACTCTAATATTCTGAGATACTGGATTTCTGATTTCCATGAGCTGTAAGCTGTAATCATCAAGATTAAAAAAGGCTTGAAATATTTCACTTTATGTGTAAGGAATCTAGAATATATGAAAGTTCCACTTTCTGACTTAAATGATGGAAAAACTTTTCCATGATATTCAAATTTTTTGAGATGCACCTGTAAACTCTACAACTAATTACTACGAATAGTCACTACTACTGTTATGCTAGTTACTACTATCCATCCATCCATCCATCCATCCATCCATCTTCTACCGCTTACTCCTAGTAATAGTGTAACGCAATAAAACATTTTAAGTATAGTTATATACTGTAAAAAAGGAAAAGGATTGTGCGCAACTTAATTAGATTTAAATCGGACCGGTTTCACCAAGAGCGTGGCGTGTGTACTTACCGCAGCGGCCAGGTAGAGGGAGTTGTGAGAGAAAGCGAGATGGGTAATGCAGTCATGACTGTACTTAAAGCTCCCCTCTCCTTCTTCCTCTAAAGTCCATGGATCCAGAACTTTCACAATACCACTGACAAAGCCTACGGCCAGGTAAAACCCTGATAAACAAAGTAAAAAAACAATAGGACCAACTAAATTGTAGTCAAATGGTTTAATGGGGTTATCTCAGTTTCACTCTTCTCAGAAAGAGGATTTGATAAGCGTAAAAAGTAAATTTTTTTCATAATGAATTCCTGTATAGTAGTGTCACATTTTTGAACGTGAATCGAGTAAGGTGCAGCGTGAATGTTGTATGTAAAAATGAAAAATACAGATATTAGGAAGTGTATGTTTTTGTTTTTTTAGGGAAAACTAAAGAACAAATTTTCAAATGGAGTCATGATTATACTCCAGGAACTTCGTCACTCAATTTGACATCCAAGTGAGTGCATTATTTGGTATGTATTTCTTTAACGTTATGTTGTTTTGTCAATGTAAAGACTTAGGTGTATTAGCGTGCCAATTTCTGGCTATTTATCTATTTATCATTTCATTGTAAAACACACACACATTTTTACCTTGAGGATCATAGGTGATGCAGTGGATCTGCTCATCCGCATGGAATGCTTTGCTGCAGACATTCACTTTGTTCTCATAGTCCCAAACCTTCAGGATGCCACTATGGCTGCCCATAGCCACAATAGGATGTTTAGGGTGACAAGCTACTGCATTCAGTGGCTCAGCATGTTCTTTCATTAAAGTCTGAGCCATTGTGCTTTGTGCTTTCACGTGTACCACAGCTGCACTCACAGTTGATAGGACGAGATTCCTATAAAAGGAAAACAGACATTATAAGCTTAATAAAGCCGTATGAAATCATTATTCTATAGAAAACAATCAGTGAAAGTTAGCACATCATAACAGTCACAGGCCGGAATGATCGGCAACCTTTACAAGGAATCAGAAAAAATATTATATACGGTAAACGGTACATGCAGTTTTCACTAAAACAAGTAGAAAATCTCCTTACCTTCCAAGAAAATTTATTTTGATCAGATTTCATATCTTTAAATAATGGTCTTCTCAAAAACAAATGAGGCCAAATAATTCAAATATATCAAATTTCTCATGATAAAGGCAAACCAAATGTTTTTTATATCTCTATCGTTATTCAAAGTGCTTGATAAAATAAGGATGCACGCACATAAAATCCCTTTGCGAAAAACCAACACAAAAGAACAGGTTCTTGATCTACACAAGACATTTTAACGCCACCGCTCCTAGACTCTAGGTGCCATGGCGTGCTTGGATGGCAGACCTGAACCGTGGCTTGGAACAGAACCTGGCCCATGTTGCTTAGCCTACACTCACAGTTTTTAAAAAAATATATAAATTCATGTGTGCAACTGAAATAAATCAGCTGAGGTTCATATCCGAGTCTCCTTACACATAAATCAATGCAAACTCTTACAGGATACGACCGTGTTTCTGAACTAACAGGTATTTTCATGAATACTACATTTCTTTACGTAAATCCTCTTCCTGAATAAATTGGTTCGTTTGCAACTTCAAAAAATAAACAAGGCCCACTGGGAGCAACCGACATTATAAGGGTCTTCGATGCGATACTACAGTTGACTAATAAAACCATTTTTCGCACCAATTTGTTCACCTACCAATTCCAACCCACCAGCCAGCATTCCTCTATCATACACAACAAGGTGAAGGCTAACATGTGCTTCCCCCGGGAACATGTGAAGCCAGCCAACAACTGCATCTTTTTGAACTGCTGCTCCTGCTGTGTAACACATGTTACAGGAAAGAGTCTATCTGCCGTCTTCCGCATACACAAGCTCACAGGCGCCCATGATTGGACAGTGTCTCTGTGATTGACACTGGAAAGAAAGTATGGCCAATTACAGTTAGAGCTACATTTAAAAGCAATTTACATAGTTTGGGGGAAATGTCCTCAATGCGATGGCAGCCCTAGTGTGCCACAACGCCCAATAACACCAGAAGAAGAGAAGAGAGTGATGTAGAGAAGAGAGTGATGTAGACAGTTCAGAGATGGGGGATTATTTGGGGGCCATGATAGAGAAGGGCCAATGGGGGAATTTCGCCAGGACACTGGGGTTATATACCCCTACTCTTTTACCATATGTGTCCTGGGATTTTTAATGACCACAGAGAGTCAAGATCTCAGTTTAACGTCTCATCCGAAAGACGGTGCTGTTTTTACAGTATGGTGTCCCCGTCACTATACTGGAGCATTAGGCTCCACACAGACCACAGGGTGAGCACCGCATGCTGGCCTCACTAATACCACTTCCAGCAGCATCCTTAGTTTTCCCCAGGAGGTCTCCTATCCCGGTACTGGCCATGCCTAACTCTGTTTAGCTTCAGTGGGAAACCAGGCAAGAAATGCAGGGAGATAGGGCTCTGGTCAGTTGGCCACCCTTGGCGAATCCCGATGTGGCATCATTAGGATTCAAACGCAGTATTCCCCATGATAGGGTGAGCACTTTCTTTTATGCCAACTGGGAGCCATAAAATTCAATTACTGACCAACATGGCTCTTACCTATGGACAAATGGCGCAGTGTTCAAGACGCAATCTTCTGTATGTGCAACACTGCTAGAGGTAGGAATTTCCTTCGCCGGGGAAATGGACATGATGGCGTCCAAATTGATGTCAGCTAAGCAGTTAACGATCCTGAAGTTTTCCTCATAGAATTTGATATGGCCTCTTACATCACCTGTCACAATAAAGCTGCAGAGAAAAGGCAGAAAAATACATACAATTATATTTCTGTATGTAGGAGAGGGGAGCACTGTCAGAAAGCTGCAAATGTATAGTTTATCATCCAAGATACAGATTTCGATTCTTAAAAACAATCTCAATATTTATAGTTATCATATAAAAAAATGACAGTGAATGCTCTGCCTTTTTCAAACGGAGAATGTGTGTGTGTGTGTGTGTGTGTGTGTACCTGTCACACCATGTCATTACAGTAATCCCATCCTTCTGCAGCGGAATTAATTTGGTGGCTTCAATTGAACACAGTTGGCCTGTGCCTGACCTCAGCACATCCATCACCACCACATTCCCTGTCAGAGTACATGAGAAAGCCTGCATGCCTTCGGTATGGAAGACCGACTGAGTAAAGGAACCCACTGATGTTTTGAAGGTCTAGTCATGGGGGAAAAAAATTTCAGTTATTTCAAGCGTGCAATATATATATATATATATATATATATATTTTTTTTTAAACAAAGACAATTTAGTCATCTTTTAGTTAAGCCCCATGGTACTCCTGTATTTTGTATTAAATGCTTTTAAGTATTTAAATTTGGTATCAGTAGACATAATTATACATAGAGGTTAGAAAAGGCATCTCATGCCATGCTGAGTGAACAAAGTGATGAACAGACAAACTGAATATGAAGTAGAGAAACAGGAAAAGTATATATGTACAAGACGTACCTTGGAGATTTCAGGAACTTCGTATCGCATAGTTCCTTTATCCTTAATGAAGTGAAATGAAGTTTGGCAATTAAACATTAAATACTGTTATGTATCTTTTTAGCTAGAGATATATAATATAATATAAAAGGTATAAAAGGCGCTCACCCAGGTGTAAAAGAGGACATGACTTGCACTGTTACTCAGTAGCTGACCGCTGTCAGTGGGATTGAATAAGATGTGTTTCTAGAAAGGAACAAAACATGAGGCCCTTGGATGTACTGGTCATAAATTAAAAAATTTAAAAAAAATTATATTAAAAAAATACTTAAATGTGCTACACACCTGGCAACCAAGCTTTGGGTTGATGTCCACCTGACATTCTGGACCTTCAGTCTCATTAGTCCAATCCCAGATATAAACTCTCTGTGGCCGACATTGAAAGCCATTGATTAAATCGTAACATCTGTAATAAAATCTAACGATTGTAGCTCATATTAAAGACAGGCTCCAACCTGCACTGTTCCGGCTCCAACAGTCACCAGATATTTCGAATCCTTGGACAACGCCACAGCGGCTACACTGCCCTCAGGGTGGCAATCAAACATGGTACGAACAGGGATCCTACAACACACGCAGTCACAACCTCCTTCATCCTTTCCAAAAGTGTTATATACTGTATGTTTGGATGAACTGATTCATACAAAACGTTATACCCTGTGTACGAGTCCCATATGATCACAAGACTCTCGTGGCCCTGGTCAGCGGTAACAATCCAGCGTCTGTCCTCACTGACACACAGGCAGGAAATCGGGTTGCAGTGACCCTGAGGACAAACATCAGCTTTAAAATCACTGGCATCACGCAGAAAAATCAGCTACCGCTTATCCTCAGGGAACCTGGAGCCTATCCCAGGGATCATCGGGCACAAGGTGGGGTACACCCCTGACCAGTGCCAGTCCATCGCAGGACACAATCACATTCACACTCACACACCCATTCACGGACACTTTGGACATGCCAATCAGCCTACCATGCATGTCTTTGGACTGGGGGAGGAAACCGGAGTACCCGGAGGAAACCCCCGTAACACGGGGAGAACATGCAAACTCCACACACACATGGCAGCGGCGGGAACCTGGAGGTGTGCGTACAAAAAGCTTAAAATATCTTTCTTTTTTTTTTACTTACTTGTAACAGATGTTGTGATTTAGATGTGTGGTCGTATATGACAGCGACATGAGAACAAGCATACAGGATAGCAAGTCTCTCTTGATCCAAAAGGCTGAAGACAGGGAGAGACTTGTTGATCCCGAAGGCCCAATCCAGCGTCTGAAACCACACAACCGTTGCTTAGTATTATCTTTTCCTATCTCATCTCTCGGGAATAAATGACTAATGAACACCACTCAGTGGACACTGTGAACAGAAGTGAATTGCAGTACATGTCTTGTATGGTACAAGTACAGAACATCAGATCTTATCGGATTATAGTGTCCGATCTTCTGGCTTGTCTAAACATTACCAGTGGATGAGTTATTAGGCGCTTCTCTGTTTCAGGTTTGAGGGACAGTGAGGAGGCTGTGTACACTTGGCTGGACTGTCCAGGTCCTTCCTCCTCTCCTTCTCTCCTCTCACTGCTGGGTTTCTGCAGCTCCTTCTCCTCCTGCTCATCCACAGAGCCGACATTTTTATCACACAGGGGTTCCCTCTCCACTCCATCCGCTCCTGCCATGTCTCCTAGAGTTAGAGCTAACTAACTAACTAACTAACTAACTAACTAACTAACAGGATAGAAACAGCGTAAGGAGTGTTTAGTAGGTTAGTGACCGGAACAGGTTACTAAATAACGTAGGAACCAGCGGGAAAAAGAATTTCCTAACCCACTCTTCCTATAGGTGGATAAAGCGAAGTGTGTGTTTATATCAGTGCCGTACCGTTGCTAAGATACGGATTATGGCTTACTGCGTTGGGATTGGCTGAGAGAACCCGCCTCCTGCGCCGCGATTGGACAGCAGCGACACTTTCGTCATTAAACTCTTTATATATGTATATACAGATAGTTATTTGGGGGGAAATTATTAAGTATAAGTATTAATTATATGTGATTAATTTTGTGCGTGTATATATATATATATATATATATATATATATATATATATATATATATATATATATATATATATATATATATATATATATATAAAAAGAATGAAAGAATGTGTATACCGTTTAAAATATCCACTCTTTTGACTCCTACAATATTTATAATTCAGGTGTGATGGTTCAGTAGGTAGAATCGACGTCTCACAGCTCTGAGGTTCTGCCCTGCTGGAACAACAAAATAAACAATCACTGAAATTCTAATGGTTTCCACTACAAATACCATTAGTAACCATGAGAGGTTAACCATTAAAACCATTACCAAATGGTTTCCATTACGTAGCAGAACATATTAAGGACGTAGGTCCTCAATGGTATCCTCTAGACATAACGTGTCAACAGTAGAAGACAAGAAATTACCCAGGGACCGGTACTGTCTCCATTACAAATTCTATGAGGGCGTCTATTGTTTTGGGGTTTAGTTTTTCATCAGAGTCGGTCTGATCCTGAACTTATGTAACCGAGTTTCACGTTTTCCCCGTATTCACAGGCGTTTCCTCCAGGTTCTCCAGTTTCCTCCGACTGTCCAAAACCTTTCAAAAACTTGCAGATCGGACTGGCTACGTATGAACGAGTGTGTGGACGTGTGTATGAACTGGTATCCAATCCAGGATCAGTTCTCTTACCTTGCGCCCAGTGTTCCCGGGACGGGCTCCAGAGCCATTGCGAGCCTGTCCAGGATAAAGAGGTGACTGTAGAAAATTAATTTATATTTACATGTACTTAGGTTTAGGTTTTATGGGATAAAGCTACAGGTTAAAGTTCATGAAACGGTACTACAATGAGAGTGAAACTCCATCCATCTTCCATACCACTTATCATTTTCAGGGTCACAGGGAAGCTGGAGCCTGTCCCAGGGAGCCTCGGGCACAAGGCGGGGTACACCCTGGACACCCATTCATACACTACAGACACGCCAATCAGCCTACCCCAGGGGAAGAAACCGGAGTACCCGGAGGAAACCCCCACAGCACGGAGAGAACTCCACGCACACACAGGGCCACAGAGGGAATCGAACCCCAACCACTGTGTGAGGCGAACATGCTAACCCCTAAGCCGTGTGCCCATTGTGTAATTTGAAATAATTTAACAAAAATCAAACTGACTGCATTTCAGGCCACTAGATAAGGAGTTGTGTATTTCCTAATCAGCACTAGACATTGAAATACAGTAATAGATCACATTTCATATTAATAGTTTTTTTTTTTTTTTTTTTTAAGAGTAACTCAAAGACAAGCCAGACAGTGTAAACCTATAAGACATGCAGATTAAAATACTTCACGCTTAAATAACTAAACTATGTAATAAGCTTCCTGCACACTATTTGAAAGGAAACATGTTGGGATTGTATTAGTTTAATATCACTATAATAGGTACACTCCAAATGATTCTACTTTAATCAGCTCTTATCTTTTACATTTTACTGTAAGACTCTCTTATATACCAAGAAGTAAGAGCCGCACGTTCAGTCTGAAATTCAGACTTGAAAAGCGTGCAGATTCAGCTCTGAATGCTGAGTTATTCATTATGGGTCACTTTAATGTAAACATTTTTTGCAGACTGTAGCCAAGTACAAGTGTGCACACACACACACAAACAGAAAATATTCTCTTTAATTTGTAACAGAAAGAAAAAAAACATTTAAATTCTTCATCTGAAATTTTGAATCTTTCACGCATTATAATGAAATAATACAAAAGAAACAAGAGAGAAATAGTTGTTCATATTTATTCATAGTCTAGCAGAATATGGAAGCGATATGTGGAAGCAGCTTCTGCACTAGAAAATAGTCTGGGTTTTTCCCCCCATGCCATAACGTCACTAAATACAAAGACATGTGTAGGGTTTAAACGCTCAAATGTGTGATCAGTGTATTTATGAATTGAAAAATATTTGTCTAAACACAATTTATTGGAAAATGTAGAAAGTGTTCAGTCACTCGGTGACAAAAAAAAATGCTCGAGTTGGCTTAAAGGCAAGCCCATTGGTTGGAACGGGTCTTGAGCTTTCCTGATCTCCGTCATCTGTGAAGAGGAACGATGTTGCACCTGTTGACAGAAAAAAATGTGCTTAGTAAATAAACCGATAGACTGAGCGCCATGTTCGAAGTCGTTCATACGGAAAATAATCCTCCGTGTTGCGTCACACCAACGCTTCGATGTATTTTCCTCAAAACGTCCCGTCAGATTGGATTCCTTATGTAATGACGCTTTCCATTGACACATTTATCTGTACAGTATCTTTTAAGCAAATCACAACATATAAGTATTATGCGTCTGAGAAAGTGAGCACTGTTGGTATGAAGTCAGAAGAAAAAGAGGAGCCATTACCCCAGAAGACCTCTTCCAGACCAGCGCTGTGGAGTTAAGCTGAGGCGAACTTTCTGTCCGTTCCGAATCACCGTGACACTCACAGATTTCTGTCCAGAGTTCATAAACAAGGCATGAGATACAACTTCGCTGGAGCCGCACACGTATAAAACACAACCTAGTTTTCATCGGTTGAATGGCTTCACGTACCCCCTCACAGTGCTGCACCACAGAAGCGATGTTCTGCAGGTTGTGGAAGTTGCTCGGTTTAATTGAACCGAACTCGGCGATCTCATCACCCACGCACAGACCCTGAGAAACAGTAGCAGGAAAAGGTAAATACACAGAACAAACTAATTTAGCTTTATGTTGCTTTGTAAGCGAACCTGTTTGTTTTTATCCAAAAAGAAAAATTGGGATTAGAAATATAGCTGCACGCTGCGATTAAGGGGTCCAAGCACTATGAAATGGACAGCAATAATATGCAAGTTATAGACTTTCATTAGCATATATTTTAATCACAGAACCACCTAGGGTTGGAATGAGTGCTTACTGGCGACCTTCACGGTCTGGTCTTAAACACTTTTGATGTCAATAAGAAAAAGCACAGGTCTGTTTCCCTTCATACTACTGATATCTAATGACATTAAATACGTATAACAAATGGGAGCTGGTTCAAGTCAAATCCAAGACTAAACGGTGAACAGGAGGGTTAAAGCTCACCGCCTGATAAGCAGGGGAGCCTTGAGTCACAGCGTCCACTCGAGCAAAAGGGGGCGGCAAAGACAGGTCCTGCTCCATACTCTCCATCTGCGCTTCTGCCTGGTCCTGCTCTTGCTTGGCTCTTTCCCGAGCATGCAGCTTGTGAAGGGCCTCTTCGATCTCCACCATGATCGCTTTGTGATCGTTCTGCAAACCTTATGGTGAAGACAATACGATTATCCACGTTTAAATAATTTTCCAGCATGGAATGTCAAGACTGAAAGCATGTTGAATGTGAAAGCCAGCTGTCTCAGTGGTGTTACTCCCACTGACTTCCTGGTCAGGGTCACGGTGGATCCAGAGCCTATCCTGAGAACACTGAGCACAAGGCAATAATACACCCTGAACAGGACACCAGTCATGGATAGGACACTCACACACTCACTGCAAGCTCATGGACTTTCATATCTTTTCCCTGCGTCCCCAAAGATTTCATCGGGGGTTCTCTGAAAACACTGCAGGTAGGTGGATTGGCTACGCTATATTGCCACTAGGTGTGAATGTGTGTGTGAAGGTGTGTGCATGGTGCTCTGCTCATCCAGGGTATATTTTGGCCTCATGTACAGTGTTCCTGAGATATTCACCAGCTCCAGTGCGACTTTGACCAGGATAAGGTGCGCACTGAAGATGAATGAATGTACCCATCAACATGGCTGCCATTTAAAGTATCTTATATCACTTATACATCATAAGTGTATCTAAACATGCCTTACAGTAATTTCCCAAATGCAATCACTTACATGAGATGCTGTGCCTTGCTGTTCGGATCTGGAACAAATCCACATCTGCGCGAGGATAGCCTTCCACATCCACTAGAGGTGCGTGCATGCCCACATCGCCTTGCTGTGACACACCACAGATACATTCAACATGTTACTATTATTTCATCCTGCTGTAAAGGTTTATATGCTCTTTAGGAAACGATGCTCCACTGGAGACAATGAAGTCCTTGCCACAATTTAATACGTCATGGGAATGAGAGTTACATTGCGAGAATGAGACAATGAAGATAGTTAATGAGACAGTTACACTGCGAGAATGAGACAATGAAGATAGTTAATGACAGTTACACTGCGAGAATGAGACAAAGATAGTTAATGAGACAGTTACACTGCGAGAATGAGACAATGAAGATAGTTAATGACAGTTACACTGCGAGAATGAGACAAAGATAGTTAATGAGACAGTTACACTGCGAGAATGAGACAATTAAGATAGTTACTGAGACAGTTACACTGTGAGAATGAGACAAAGACAGTTAATGAGACAGTTACACTGCGAGAATGAGACAATGAAGATAGTTAATGAGACAGTTACACTGTGAGAATGAGACAATGAAGATAGTTAATGAGACAGTTACACTGCGAGAATGAGACAATGAAGATAGTTAATGAGAGTTACACGGAGAATGAGACAATGAAGATAGTTAATGAGACAGTTACACTGTGAGAATGAGACAAAGACAGTTAATGAGACAGTTACACTGCGAGAATGAGACAAATATAGTTAATGAGACAGTTACACTGCGAGAATGAGACAATGAAGATAGTTAATGAGACAGTTACACTGCGAGAATGAGACAATGAAGATAGTTAATGAGAGTTACACTGAGAATGAGACAATGAAGATAGTTAATGAGACAGTTACACTGCGAGAATGAGACAATGAAGATAATTAATGAGAGTTACACTGCGAGAATGAGACAATGAAGATAGTTAATGAGACAGTTACACTGCGAGAATGAGACAATGAAGATAATTAATGAGAGTTACACTGAGAATGAGACAATGAAGATAGTTAATGAGACAGTTACACTGTGAGAATGAGACAATGAAGATAGTTAATGAGAGTTACACTGTGAGAATGAGACAAAGATAGTTAATGAGACAGTTACACTGCGAGAATGAGACAATGAAGATAGTTAATGAGAGTTACACTGAGAATGAGACAATGAAGATAGTTAATGAGACAGTTACACTGCGAGAATGAGACAATGAAGCTAGTTAATGAGACAGTTACACTGCGAGAATGAGACAATGAAGATAGTTAATGAGACAGTTACACTGCGAGAATGAGACAATGAAGATAGTTAATGAGAGTTACACTGCGAGAATGAGACAATGAAGATAGTTAATGAG
Source organism: Ameiurus melas (assembly GCA_012411365.1). NCBI lineage: Eukaryota > Metazoa > Chordata > Actinopteri > Siluriformes > Ictaluridae > Ameiurus > Ameiurus melas. The sequence continues at coordinate 15,575,144 of CM022773.1, read as the reverse complement.
ACAGTTACACTGAGAATGAGACAAAGATAGTTAATGAGACAGTTACACTGTGAGAATGAGACAATGAAGATAGTTAATGAGACAGTTACACTGAGAATGAGACAAAGATAGTTAATGAGACAGTTACACTGCGAGAATGAGACAATGAAGATAGTTAATGACAGTTACACTGCGAGAATGAGACAAAGATAGTTAATGAGACAGTTACACTGCGAGAATGAGACAAAGATAGTTAATGAGACAGTTACACTGCGAGAATGAGACAATGAAGATAGTTAATGAGACAGTTACACTGTGAGAATGAGACAAAGACAGTTAATGAGACAGTTACACTGCGAGAATGAGACAATGAAGATAGTTAATGAGACAGTTACACTGTGAGAATGAGACAAAGATAGTTAATGAGACAGTTACACTGCGAGAATGAGACAATGAAGATAGTTAATGAGACAGTTACACTGTGAGAATGAGACAATGAAGATAGTTAATGAGACAGTTACACTGCGAGAATGAGACAATGAAGATAATTAATGAGAGTTACACTGCGAGAATGTCTGTCTGTCTGTCTCTGTGTGTCTGTCTGTCTGTCTCTGTGTGTCTGTCTGTCTGTCTCTGTGTGTGAGAGAGATATTAAATGACCACCTCAGTGAGCTAATTAGTTTAGTTTACGTTCCACAGTCTAATTAAAAACCAATCATTAGCTAGCAGAACATTAGTACAGCGTTATTCAAACAAACAAACAAACACACACACACACACACACACACACACACACACACACACACACACATTACCCAGTCGCGCGCTAGCTGTAGCATGGACATGCTAGTCAAGTCCCCAGAATTAGCCGAGTTTTTATGGACACTTACATCTTCTAGCACCTGGTGGTATGCTTTAATCTGCTCTTCAATCTCATCTTTCTTTTTAATCAGACGCTGGACCTCCTCCATCGTAACCGCGGGTTTATCATCACTGTTCTCCTCCGTCATCTTCATGGCTGACTCCTGAGCGACATACGCGTACGGCGTGCCAGAGAGGACAAACGCGTTTCAGTATTAACCTGAAACAAGACCTCCAACAATCTGAAGACTTCACCTAACAATTCATCCGAAATGATTTAACACGACTACACCGTCAGCTTACAGGTCATTGTACATCAACCCCCAGGCTTACTGAACCCTCACTAAATTAGTCAGTCAGGCGCTGAAAGTTCCTCTCCCATGACCCCATGACCCCCAACCGGTGTTCAAATGGAGACTCACAGTAATATTGACCTAAACATACACAGCTTTATTATATAGAGTCGAATCACAGTTTGGTTAACGTCGAAACCAAGGTGGTTTATAGGTCAAGGGTGGTACAGAGGGTAGCGTCTCAGGTGTCTATCCGCATGTTCTCCTCGTGCCCCTGTGGGTTTCCTCAGGGTTCTCTGGTTTCCTTCCACGTCCCAAAAACACACCAGCAGGTAAGACGGTTTACAGTCCGCTCTGAAAGTACTGGAACGGCAAGGCCAATACTATTGAAGACATCTGCGTTTGAGATCAAACGATTACGACTACGACACGACGGGTGAAAATTTCAGCTTCAGACACGTTAAAACAACTTTTCTGGAACATCAATGAAAGGTCATTCCTTTTAGACCCAGCAGCAGCTCGCGAGCACAGAGTAGATTTTGGAAGGACAGGACGACTTTGGTGGGAATCTTGAAGCAGAGAGGCTATCAGACCTGGTTCATGCTGTAGGCTACTATCTAGTGACGTTTTAGCGAAGCCATATTGAATGGTTATACATTTTTTTTAAAGCAGGGTTGCCAGGTTTCAGCAAAATTTCCAACCCAACTTTATCTCAAAAGCTCTGAAACTAGTCCCCAGTTTCCCCAAAGTAAAACAAGGTCGCCATGGTGAAGAACCATTTCAGACATTAACCACTCCATAAATCTTCACAACATATCTTACAAGAAAAATTATTCCGTACTTCAGACACATGCAGTTTGCCTTCGTTTGTCATTAGATTTAATTCTGATTATCTGCTATGGAAAAAAACTAAATATTTTAGCAGCAATCACATGGCAGTGTGATTCCCGCACCAATGGGCCTCTACTAGCTCTTGCCGCAGTTTTCCTTTTGACCACTAGGTGCAATAACTACTCGGTGAAGCTAAATGGGGCTATAAGCATGCTGCCCCATGACTACACATCTACAAAGACAAATAACATTGGCTTACATCTTTAACAAAAGCAAGAGTTACAATAAATAAATAAATAATAAATAAAAATTGATCTCTATAAAGTGGTAATTAGTATTTCAGTGGAATTCAGAGGGAGGGCTGTTGAACAGCTGACATCATTAGATGTGGTTTCTTACACACACACACACACACACACACACACAGCATCAGTTTGTTCTCCAGAAATACAGTAATGTGGCATGTGTAACATTAAACACAATAAATAAATGTCATGTTAAATCTGCAAAACAATGATTGCAGTGCAATAAAATATCTTCCTCAACGACAACTCCGAAGTGAAAAGAATCTGTTGAAGTACTTTTATTAAATTGAATTTTTCACATTTCTATAACTTTAATTTTCACATTTAATTTACATTCTTAAAAATTTTTTTTTTCAAAGACTTCCTTTTAAATAACCAGTTTCATTGCCTAGTGGAAAACGAACAGCACAAAACAGCTTCACGATTCTTCATTAATTGAACAGACTTCATCGTCCTTCACTGAATTAACAGTACACACACAGGAATGTATATACTGCTCATTCAGAAAACAAAGTACATTTTGTCAAGAGCTCCATAAAAGGTCCTCACACGTACCTACTTAACAAGAGCTTTACATATTAATTTACCAGAACAACATTTTGTAGTAGTACTGTGCTTCAAAAACAGTGAATAAATCCACCAGTGCTACAGAATACAGTTAACACAGAACCCCAGGTGGCGTCTACACTCAGATTGAAACGTCTAAACGTTTATTTGCATAGTTTTCCACAGTGATTTCAGGCTACGCCTTCCAGCGAAAACCTTAAACCGGTGTTTAGTGGATGACGTATAGAGATTTTAAGAGACTGTTACATCGGCAAGGTTTTAGTGTTATATTCAGCGTAGCCTAAAGCTTACGAACTCGAGTCAACACCGAGATGACGTTAGCTTGTCGTCATGATCTTCCTCGTAGTGCTGTACATGTGTATAAACAAACTGACGAGCAGCTTTAAACTCTAGCTAAAAACCACTGATGAAGGTAGCAGGATGATCGTAAATGAGCCAGGTCTTGTAAACGATACCCCCTGAAGGAACTACAGAAGACGCCTGACTTATAATACGAGATATTATTGGGGAAAATGAAAACCATGAGGAAACATCGGCCTTAAATGTTTAGTGCACAAAATATCAGTTGTAATACTGATATTGTAAAAGTATGAAAGAGAAGAACAAAATTTTGTCCAAATCGACGGAGGCCGGAGTCTCAAACCCTGACAAACCCCGTGTTCACCCATGTGTTTACATGTACTGAATCACAATGTGTAGCAATACAGTTTGATTGTGTGGGGGAGGGGGAGGGGGGGACCTGGTCCTTCACTGTGTACATAAGGCATAAATGCAAAAAACAGTGCTAATAAATTTTTCAATCTGGCAAATTCTGGATTGCAGCACCAGTGCAATAAAGTAACAGAAGCTAAAAGATTTTGTACCATCCTTTTCTGTTTAAATTCTTCTTAACTGCATTTTTCTTGTTGTTTTCTTTGTTTTGTGCAGATTCAGCACACTGACGAAACAAACCGGAACCCGCTTTCTTTAAATGACAACCAGTCAGCACACAGTCTCCCCAGGTGGAGCTTCAGCTACATCGTCTTTCAGGACCAACACTGACTGAGCCTTGACTTCGTCGATCTGGTCCTGCACAGAACGCACCCACATATCCAGCTGTTCCTGAAGAGCGCGTGCGCCTTGGTCGACCTTCTCCTGTCGGTTCTTCAGTTTTTCCAGTTGCTCGCGGTTTTCCTGGGCTCTCTTCTGCCCGGCGCACTCTGCCGGCCCGGAAGGTGCTCGTTGGCCCTGCATGCAACTGTTAAACTCCTCCGGGGTGAGGTTCAGAGCCGGGCCGTCCAGCTTCTCGATGAAGGCAATGGTGCACGACTGAGAACGGAATGGAGAGAGATCACGGCTTATGAACGCCCCGCCCCGTATACGCTACTCACCATCTGCTTGATTATGGACATAGTGAACATTCATGCTGTTATCCAAAATACTCAAACCAGTCCAACTGGAACCAACAGTTAAAGTCAGAGATCACAGTTACTCGTAGCTCTTGACCTGTACCTACATGAATGGCTGACTGGATAACTGCATGAACGCACAGGTGTTCCTAATAAATTGGATGGCGAGTGCACACGTACGTTAGTGTATTTGTAAACCCACCAGGTTTGTAAAGTAGTAGCCGCTCTCCCCTGCCATCAGGCTGTGCGGCAGACCGAAGCGGACGATGTAGTTTATGTTGGAGTGCAAACGGGGTGGGTTGGCCCTCAGCACGACGTAAATCAGACCGGACAGGAAGTCGTCCGCGTTCGCCGGCTGCCTGTTCTCTGAGGCGAGCGCTTGGAAAACATGCTGGCTACACTTAGACAAACAGGCCAGTTTATCCTGAGGCGCACGCTTGGCGTCCATCTCGATGATGGCTGTGGGATACGACATAGAAAGAAAAGAAAAAAAAAGTTAGATGCAACTACTACATTTAATTTATTAACTGAGGCAGAGGGTTTTTTTTGCTGTCAGGTCAGAACCTGTAATTGCAGGTAAATACGGGTCACTGGTGTCTGAGCCACCCTGCGGAAAAGGCACACGCAGCATCTCAGGAGTGACCCAGTTCAACGACCTGTCGGATTAAAACAGACAAATAAATCTATTATATAATTTTTTTTAAATTAAAAATAAATAAATAATATATATATATATATAAATAAATTAAGAATTGTATTACCCTATGACTCACACAAACACAACAAAAACAACAAACACACGTGCAGACAAATTGTGTCAGCTGCCTGGAGGACAAGTCGGATCAACAACCAGTTCAAGGGAGGGGAAAAAAAAAAGGAATCTGAACTGAAAATAAAAATGACTTGTTTGGTACGTAACGCGTATAACCTGAATCCCACCGTCTGCTGCGCTTCACACAATAGCTGAGACGTGACCTAGCGGACAGTGAAACAAATCAACCGAGCAACGTAAACTCTCCTGCTAACAAAACATGCCTGTCAAGAGAAAATTTTTAAAATGCTAAATAAGACTCAGAGGCTATCGTCCCCTCCTGAAGACAGCAAGACCAACTTTATTGTTTTCTCGATACACTGAAGACATTTGGACTATAGGTCAGACTTTCATCTGGTGTTTCCGCTTGTTTACTGATAGACGTGTTGAGCAACTTAGAACGTGGCACCTTTCGTTTGAACCCAGCCATTATTTTCAACATGTAAACACGTATCAGAGCGAAAAAGGTGCGATCATAAGTGCCACAGAAGGATATGGCGACATACACGTTTATAAACACGTTCATTTCCCTGAACCGATATTAAATGCACTTAACTGGCTGCCCAGCTCACAGTACATTAAACTGTGACGTTCCACTTTTTAATTTAGTCAATTAAGTTTCGGCACAAATTAAAACATGGGAGAGGTTGTGTATGGGAGCTTTTAATAAAGTAATTTATGATGTCTACTCCTGAAACAAAATCAATTCCAAACCGCACAACAAAGTAAACGTCTAAACTATAATGCAAATCACACACACACACACACACATATATATACACACACATATATATATATATATATATAAAATTAAAAGACTCCCTGGATTCAAAAACACATTGTTTACTGATAGAGAGACTTACTTGATCCTTCTCTGGAGTGTTAGATCCTTCTGTTCGTCATCACAGCTGTCGTGGCAGAAGACCCACTTGTGGAGACGAGTCATGATCAACTTCTCGACATGGTCCATCATGTGAGAAACCTGCGGCTCGGGCAGACCTGAAAGCACGGAAAAGAGCGTGTGAGCGTTGTTCATCGTTACGAGCACCACAGTAGTATCTGGAACAAACATTACTGACGACTCGGTTTACCAAACTAGCGTATTTCTAGCAGACGCCCTGCTGAACTCACTACTGAAGTGAACAGTAATGTCCTGATAGAAATCCTGCACCAGGTCTGACTGCTTCTGTACAGGCAGGTCCTGAAATAAAAGAGACATGACCCTTGTATGAGCAGGAACATGTTTTCGGGAAGATCCCTTGCTGTTATTGACCGGTAGGAAACGGGAGGCTGGGAGAGATATTTACGTGGTAAGCGTCGATGGTGTTGAGGAAGGCTGTGCAGCGGGACTGCAGGCGCTGTGAGGACGGTTTGCGCAGTAGTTTGAGAAAGCCGGGGAAATCGCCAGGCTCCAGGCTCTGAAAGGCCTTCAGGGCTGCTTCCTGGCCTTCAGGTGACTCTGCAAAAATAGATAAATTAACTAGAGGAGAGACAGATAGTCAGTCTACAGTCTCTAGTAAATGTGGAGTTTAGAGAAAGAAAAACTAAATAAAAAACTCCAGTTTACCAACAGCTACATTAATCAGGTTTTTCATGTTTATTTTGCCCATAATCTTCCAATACATCATCAATGTCATGATTTTTATACATTTCTTAAAATGCACTTATTCTGCTACTTACTCAGTGTCTTGAATATAATCAAATTTATCTAGGAGTTTGTAATGCAAGATTAAAATACACTAAATATATCATTATTAAGGCTATTTATTTTGTACAAAGTTAAAGTCAGAAATGAGTACACATCAAGCTGAATAATCATACATTTGATTTATAATTAGAGATCGAGAGATATTGATTTTTTATAATATTTATTTACTGTTTTACTTCCATTTTTGACACAATGATAACGCCACCACTGAGCTGAACAAACTGTTTTATTTAGAATGATTGTGTCAATTTCACTTCCTCCTCACATCAAAACAGCTCTTATTTATACACCAATAAAATAGCTAAATATTTATAATAAATAAGAACTGTACTGCTACGAAAGTGGCATTTTATTATTTTTATAAAAGTTTCAATGAGGTAAACAAAAAGGTAAAACAAATATACATTTAAAAAATCATAAAAATATTTATAATAAACAAACAACAACAACAACAACAACAACAAAAATCTCAAAATGTCCACAAAATGGCGCCATTTATCCGTGGAGATATTACAAAAGCCATCTCTGATTATAGAAAAACGCTTAATATCGGCAAAACCAATTATCCCTCGATCTCCATTTATAATAATGTCACCAGAACTATTATTCAAATCTGCACACATTCACACTATTGTCACCTACTGCGAGCTCGTTTCTTTCTGTATGTTACGAAACCTTTTATGTACAAATGATAATATGTAGCAAAGTAACTGACTTCATTGAATCGAACTGGACACGAACGCAGCTATTCGTAAATCAATCATGAATCAAGAGCGTTTCATATACTACATTAGCTCCAGAGTTTGTGTGAATTCACGCATAAAGAGACTCCCTATAAAATGAGCCTCGACCGACTGCCTTCAAATTGTATAACTGGTGCGAGTTGCTTAAAATTTTATATACGGATCATACACGTTTAAAGAGCTTCTTTCCTCTTACACGCCATCAATTAAAACAAGTCCGTAGTTGAAGACTATTCAATTAAGTTAGACGGCAGAAACGCCATCGTTTAGAAGGAGGAAGCGTTTGCGTCTTTGGTAGCCGCAATGGCTGAGCTGCATTAATGGAAGTCTCCATGAAATTACTATTGAACTTCTGTGGCTTTTCTTATGAATATTTGAGCCTTAAGGTTATCTATTAATTAGTGTGCTCCAGAACAATTCGCATTTAGAAGATACATTCATTCGAAATGTACAACCTCTCTTTACCACCAATACAGAGCAATCGTTTTAAATAGTATTCGACACATCATATTCTCATCAGATTTTCTGTCCAATCAAATGCACTCTAGAATCTGTCTCCAACACTATCCATAGTCAAAGACGGCTTAAACCAGACTGTGAGGTTAGCTAAACACTAACGGCTATTTAAAACTAGGGAGGAGCCACGCGAAATGTCCCGCCCTGACTTCCTGTTTCAGTGGAAATTGTCAACAAATCAAATAAGGCTGCACATTTCAAGGCACTTTAAGCACACTAGGAATCAGTGTTTGGCCGTTTAGTAGTCATTTGAATGTTTTCAGCTCTGTCTGCTTTTTTACCTTTTTGTGTTTTTTTTGGTGGGCGTTGTGCTGTGAATGCATTAATACCTTGCCGTGGTGGTGAAGAACTCCCCCAGAAAAGTCGCATAATAGTGCTGGACCTTCTACCCTTCTCCGCATTCTTCTTCTCCTCGGTTTTAAATAAGTTAAGCTGGGAACTTCCCTCGTCCTGGAGCCTGACAGTGGCCACAAAACAAGGATTTATTCACTGATCTTTTTTTTTTTTTAAACTTAAAAATGTGAAAGGCTCGTGATAAAGCCGGCTCGTAATGGCCAGACTCTTTATTTTAGCCACGTACATTTCACACCATGTCTACAGTTTATGAGGCAAGACCGGACACCATCAGAACTCTTACCCATGATCCTCTTTGCTGGTTTCGGTCGTGCGTGTCGTCTTTCTCCAGCATTTGGAACAATATCCCTGCCAGGCCGGGTTTCCGTAAAACCCACAGCCGTCTTTGCAGAGCAGCTCGGCCTGCGTGACGTGGATCCCTCGCTTCCGCTCGGCCCACATCGTCCTCAGATCCGCTTCACCTGACGACGGAAGGATCGAAATACTCTGTCCAAACATGTACGTATATGCGTCTGAACATTGGTGGAGAAGCTGAACATGCCCCACCAGATAGTACTACCTAGTCCATCCCTCTCGGAAGAGAGAATCTACTACTTTTCTTTTCTTCTGCAAAATCAAATATTCAAGATCCAGTTTACCCTCTGACTTGGAGCGTGCATTTCTGAAGAGGCTGGAAAAGTCCTTTTGGTGTTCAACAGTTGGCCAGTTGCACAAAAAACTAGGTTATACAAAAAATATACATACAAATATAAATCAATCACAACGCCTCCCTATGGAAAACTACCGAGTCTTTTACTGATTCACCGATCCGATTCTTTCGAACTACATGTTTGAAATGAACTGATTCGTGCACTTTATAAAGCTGTAATCGATTAGATTACAATCGGAACCCTATCCGACACACATTCTTGTCGTCACAGCGCGACTCAAGACTTCTGTTTTCTACACAGAAGTAGAATTTACGTCATGTGCGGGGGAGGAGGGGGGCGGTTCTAATTCGATTCGTGTTGGGGAGTGATTCCGTCGAATGGAGCCGATTCGTTTGAAGAAAATAAAATCGCCATCCCTAAACATAAACTCGTGACCCGTACTTTCACCAGCGTTACTTCATTCTAATAAAGCTGAGCAGAACTTGCCAAGCAAATAGATTAACTTTGCGAAAACGCAGAAGTAAAAGTTATTTAAAAGTCCGTTCAAACCGGATTTATTATCATTATTATTATTATTATTATTAACAACTTGGCTTCGCTCAAAGTGACAAAGCGAACACATTTCAGAGATTCAGGCCCCAGATGGTTTGAATTTTAATTGAGTTTATTCAGCACTTTAATATAAATATCCCGGCTGTATTTTTGCTCGGTTTGCTAGTTATCTTGCGATGCTATAAGTTAACAGTTTGTCCGAACTAAAGCCTCAGTTATAAAGTTTTCACCCCCTGTCCTCTCCAGAGACTTGAGGAAATCTACTCACCTCAACGCCGACTTTCCACAGCGGCGTCATCAACTGCTTACAAACAGGGAAGCGTCCCAATCCGCGCACAAACCCGGATGCTAGAATAGAAGGCTGTAGCGCCTCTGCACCATTAGTAAGCACACTACTTTAGCACACTACTTTAGCACACTAGATAGGGAGGTGCTGTGACATTTGGGACGTGAGGCGCTTCTTTCGTTATTTTGTGTGCATCATCGCCACCTGTAGAACAGGAGCTAGATCCAGTTTATATTCAAAACGAAACCCATAGGGGCGCTGTGGTGTGACGTGATGAGGTCCGAGGCGAAGCGGAGTCACTTTTACCTCACTGACTGCGTTTACATGGACAACAATAATCTAATTATTGACCTTAATCTAAGTAAGGTAATAATGTGATTAAGGTGTTTACATGAGCCGCTTTTAGAATACTCCTGTCATGTTCCCGTTTTACATGTTATAGAACATAATTAGATATGGGCGGCTGTGTCGGCTGTATTGTCCACTAATCGTAGGGTTGTCGGTTCGATTCCCGGCCCGGGTGACTCCACATGCCGAAGTGTCCTTGGGCAAGACACTGAACCCCAAGTTGCTCCCGATGGCAAGCTAGCGCCTTGCATGGCAGCTCTGCTACCACTGGTGTGTGAGTGTGTGTGTGAACGAGTGAATGAGACACAGTGTAAAGTGCTTCGGATAAAAGCGCTATATTATAAGCTATATATAAGTGCACATTTAGATTAAGAGCCCGCGTCATTACGGCACCACGTCGACGTTACTCCAAACTTTCACGTATCAACATACAGTTCGGTCGTTATGAGACCGTATACACTTTTGGGTGTTTTTGTTTAATTTTTTTACGAACGCTGTAAGTGCAGTTAATTATTTGTCATGCTATACGCGTTAATAGACGACTGCTGCGTCTCAAATCGCATACTTACCTACTGTATAGTAGCCGAGATACATGTATTTTCCCCGACTACAGGACTATAGTAGGCAAGTATGCCGTTTGGGACACAGCCGAACTCTCTTGTTCGCCGTAAAACTGCCGTGTGTGATCGTGTCATGTCGCAAAATGCGACGTTCATAATGTGATTAAGGTGTTTACATGTCTGTAATGTACGTCCATAATACGACTAAAACAGGAGTATTCCACCAGTCTTGATTCGATTAGAGCTTACTTAGATTATGAACTTAATTAGATTAAGGTTGGTGTTTACATGGGAGTTTCTTAATCAAAGTATGGTCTTAATTAGATTAAGAGTGGATTATTGTTGTCCATGTAAACGCTGTCATTGAAGTGGTTCGTTTCACTCCATACCGCAGCAGTTTGCCAACCATTTTACACTTATACACAACTGAGACTTTATTAATGAACCCCACGTCAACTGTTTTATACTTGCATTGAATGCTGTGGAGCATTCGTGAAACAAGTTAGTTCCTATTACCACTAGCAGTTGTCTCCTCACCAGGAAACACTTTTCAGCGTGTTATTCTACTTATATCACAGCTACAAGGTTTAATTTATTAATGAGCGACACATTGGACATTTTAATGGTTTATTATTAGATTGCTGTGGAACGTCCGAGAGACGAGTTAGTTCCTGTTCTCGCTTATGTTATAGCCACAATAACAATACAGTCATTCTCTCACCAGCCTCACGTTTTTCTCTCTCTCTAAAAACACAGCTTGTCGTTTTACAGAGCAACAGGAAAGTACAAACTCCTCTGTCCTCCTCTGAAGACATCCCTGAGCTGATAAAACTTTGCCAAGCGCCATGACTGTTACAAAGCACTGACACCCCTTCCGTAAATGCTAAATAAACCTTCAGGTCGAAGATTAGAGATTTTACTTTGTTAAAACAACACCACGTGTTTATTATCAGTCTTAAGATTATGCGGCGTATTCGCTGTACAGGTCCATGTGCATGAGCTGTTCCTATAGGAACAATAATGTATTATAACAAGTCAGTAAAATAATAATATTAACCTGTTGTTCGTGTTAAAGCCGGAACTACTTTCCGAACCCGGCTGCTATACAAAAATCATGCACACCTCCTGACCAATCAGATTCCGTCAGTCTCCTTACAGAAAAGCACACCATATCACCAATACCTGCGTGAAGTTGCCCCCCCACCAACGCAAAACGTCAGCAAAATAGTCTCAATCGTTTGTGCTTCGTTTGTGCTGGTTTGTGCCGTTAAAATTTTCGTTTGTGCTGCTTCGGTTCCGGAGATATTAAAGGAATATTCAAAGGTCATTCTGGGGTCACCCAGCCCCCCCACATGCTCCAAATTCACCCGAAATGGTCTCAATCGTTTGTGCTTCGTTTGTGCTGGTTTGTGCCGTTAAAAGTTTCGTTTGTGCTGCTTTCGTTTTTAAGATATTAGACATTTAATTATGGCGCGGTGACGTCACCAGCCCCCCATGTGCTCCAAGTTCATTCAAAATAGTCTCAATCTTTTGTTCGCTTCGTTTGCTGGTTTGTGCCGTTAAAATTTCCGTTTGTGCTGCTTTTGGATTTGGAGATATTAAAATAATATTTATAGGTCATTCTGGGGTCACCCAGCCCCCCCACATGCTCCGAATTAACCCAAAATGGTCTAAATCGTTTGTGCTTCGTTTGTGCTGGTTTGTGCCGTTAAAAGTTTCGTTTGTGCTGCTTTCGTTTTTAAGATATTAGACATTTAATTATGGCGCGGTGACGTCACCAGCCCCCCACATGCTCCAAGTTAACCCAAAATAGTCTCAATCGTTTGTGCCGGTTTGTGCTGATAAAAGTTTCGTTTGTGCTGCTTTGGATTTGGAGATATTAAAATAATATTTATAGGTCATTCTGGGGTCACCCAGCCCCCCCACATGCTCCAAATTCACCCGAAATGGTCTCAATCGTTTGTGCTTCGTTTGTGCTGGTTTGTGCCGTTAAAAGTTTCGTTTGTGCTGCTTTCGTTTTTAAGATATTAGACATTTAATTATGGCGCGGTGACGTCACCAGCCCCCCACATGCTCCAAGTTCATTCAAAATAGTCTCAATCGTTTGTGCTTCGTTTGTGCTGGTTTGTGCCGTTAAAATTTCCGTTTGTGCTGCTTCGGATTTGGAGATATTAAAATAATATTTATAGGTCATTCTGGGGTAACCCGACCGTGCTCCGAATTAACCCAAAATAGTCTCAATCGTTTTTGCTGCTTTCGATTTTAATATATTAGGGATTAAGTTCTGCTCCAATGCTCCAAATTGACCCGAAATGGTCTAAATCGCTTGTGCCGATTTTTGCCGACTGTCTTTTTTATTTTATGGATGGATCTGCGTGGAGCCATTCAGGACAAGGAGAGAGGTATGACTTCCTTTTCCTCTTTTTGGGTGGAACCGCTAGGCCTCTCCAGTTTTCAACTGCATCTTCCTCTGTTGGATGGATGTTTGTGATGGTGTCAGACTTCCCAGAACAGGAAGCATCCTTTTCTGCTTTTCTGTCTACACTGCAAGTTGTGGTGGGTAGTGGATTGGCTCTTGTGGTGATCACTGTTGCAACAGCTGCATCTTCTTCACCTTTTTGTTTTGCAGAAAAATTCGCATATTGCCCTCAATGAAGGACAAATGGCGAGCAATGAATCGATCCAACCGAATAGGCAAGTTTTCATGCTTGAAGAGCCCACGTTTGATGTTTTTGAACTCTGCTTCAACATTGGCTGAACTTGCGGTGATGTTGGTGCTGCGAAGTGAGGGATCATTACCCCTGTCCAGAGTGGTAAGTAACTTGCAAGCCAGATTATATTGGGAATAATCTCAGGGAGGAAGTGCATATTATCATGATCACCATTAACCATGGCAAGTGACCTGCTCTCCTCACATATGTCTGTCACCCACTGCCGTAGGTCTGTCTGTGTTTGGTCAAATGGATGCACTTCTTCCAGCTCTTCACCCTCTACATCTGGAATGACCTATAAATATTATTTTAATATCTCCGGAACCGAAGCAGCACAAACGGAAATTTTAAGGGCACAAACCAGCACAAACGAAGCACAAACGATTGAGACTATTTTGGGTTAATTTGGAGCATGTGGGGGCTGGTGACGCGTCACCGCGCCATAATTAATGTCTAAAATCTTAAAACGAAAGCAGCACAAACGAAACTTTTAACGGCACAAACCAGCACAAACGAAGCACAAACGATTGAGACCATTTCGGGGTGAATTTGGAGCATGTGGGGGCTGGGTGACCCCAGAATGACCTATAAATATTATTTTAATATCTCCAAATCCAAAGCAGCACAAACGGAAATTTTAACGGCACAAACCAGCACAAACGAAGCACAAACGATTGAGACTATTTTGAATGAACTTGGAGCATGTGGGGGCTGGTGACGCTCACACCGCCATAAATAATGTCTAATATCTTAAAACGAAAGCAGCACAAACGAAACTTTTAACGGCACAAACCAGCACAAACGAAGCACAAACGATTGAGACTATTTTGCTGACGTTTTGCGTTGGTGGGGGGGCCAACTTCACGCAGGTATCACCAATTACATGATCTGCTTTGTAAATGATTAAAAACAATCATTAGGCTTTGATGACATGGAGCGTCCGCCAAGTCCCTGTGAACGAGTTGTTACTATAGAAACCATAACATAATATTAGAACGGCTGCATTATTATAAACCTGTGATTGGAAATACAGCCAAAACTACTGCCTGAGTTGCTGTTATAGAAAAATTAATCAGCAGTTTTGACACTAATTTATAGTTTTTCCCTGTTTATCAGATATTTTCCTATTTACTGTATTTCGGGGGGGAGACAGACTCTCACACTGTAAATTGTTTTGTATAATCAAAAAAAGGCATCTTTATTTCCTATTTACAATACAAAAATGTAAATCTGTAATATTTCCCCAAAATTACTGTCCATAATAGTTAAACCTTGTTCTTACGCATTATTCCTGCAAAAACTCTAATGCCCATGTTCATGGTTTTTAAACCATGAACAAATGCGCATCCGAAATAAAACTCGATCGTGGATGAATATTTGTCAGACGACTGGATCAGTTTGCAGCTTTAAGTTTCTTTTTCTTCGGTTTCATCATCTGCGGCAGTGGAATCTTAAAGGCCGTCCTGGAAATAGGGAAAAAGGTTAAAGGAAATAAAAAAATACTAATCTTCCACAGAGCAAATTCAGAGAAAATTCAACTAAGGGTTTGTTTACGGATGAAACACGAAGAGGAGGGTGTTATAAGTACTCACTCGCATGTTGTGCAGATAGGACTAAAGTTGCAGAAAACTGTTGGATAAAAAGAAAAGAAGAAGAAGAAGCATATAATCCCATATGACCACAATATTATTTTATAATAGATATGTGGATGGAAGCAGCTAGTGCCTGTTCATTTGGAAGTCTCATCATTTTGTTAAAAGCAGCTTCATGCACAGCCAAGTATTAACCTCCTGGCAGAGGCAACCAGGTTCTTAGGCTAAATCATCCTCAAAACAGCCCCAAAGCCACCACTAGATTTTACAGCGAGGTACCAGGTGCTTTTCTTTGGCCTATACTGAAATACATTAAAGACTAAGCGGCAAAACAGAGCTGGAAGTGTAAGACGTACTTGACAGGCACACTGAGCAGACGTAACCGATCTCGATGAGGTTGCGGTGACAGAAGCAGGCCGCCCTGTAGTCCACGTGCACTGGCGGAGGAAGCACCAACTGCGACCGCTGATCCGCGTCAGGCAGGAAAACCCACTGCGCACAACAGAACAAATCAACATCACACCGATCACCAGCTCCAGCAACGTCACACAGAGCTGCAACTCTGAAAACCCGACGCACGCCAAACACAACACTAAATAATATGATCATTTTGGACCA
>CM022773.1:15459471-15556971 GCA_012411365.1 Ameiurus melas | reverse complement strand
GATTGAGAGAAGAGAGATTGAGAGGTGAGAGAGAGAGATTGAGGAGAGAGAGAGAGAGAGATTGAGAGATTGAGTGAGAGAGATGGGAGAGAGGGATTGAGAGAGAGATTGAGAGAGAGAGAGAGATTGAGAGAGAGAGATTGAGAGAGAGAGATTGAGAGATTGAGTGAGAGAGTGGGAGAGAGAGAGATTGAGAGAGAGAGATTGAGAGAGAGAGATTGAGAGAGAGTGAGAGAGAGAGTGGGAGAGAGAGAGATGAGAGAGAGAGATTGAGAGAGAGAAAGATTGAGAGAGAGAGATTAAGAGAGGATTTGAGAGAGAGAGAGATTGAGAGAGAGAGATTGAGAGATTGAGTGAGAGAGAGTGGGAGAGAGAGATTGAGAGAGAGAGAGAGAGATTGAGAGAGAGTGGGAGAGAGAGAGATTGAGAGAGAGAGATTGAGAGAGAGAGAGATTGAGAGAAAGAGATTGAGAGAGATTGAGTGAGAGAGAGATTGAGAGAGAGAGATTGAGAGAGAGAGATTTAGAGTTGAGTGAGAGAGAGTGGGAGAGAGAGATTGAGAGATTGAGTAGAGAGGAGAGAGATTAGAGATTAGAGAGAGAGAAAGAGAGATTGAGAGAGAGAAGATTGAGAGAGAGAGAGATTGAGAGAGAGAGATTGAGAGATTGAGTGAGAGAGAGATTGAGTGAGAGAGAGAGTGGGAGAGAGAGAGATTGAGAGATTGAGTGAGAGGGAGAGAGAGAGATTGAGAGAGATTGAGAGAGATTGAGAGAGAGAGTGGGAGAGAGAGAGAGAGATTGAGAGAGAGAGATTGAGTGAGAGAGAGAGTGGGAGAGAGAGATTGAGAGATTGAGTGAAGGGAGAGAGAGAGATTGAGAGAGATAGATTGAGAGATTGAGTGAGAGAGAGTGGGAGAGAGAGATTGAGAGATTGGTGAGAGAGAGAGAGATTGAGAGAGAGATTGAGTGAGAGAGAGTGGGAGAGAGAGAGATTGAGATATTGAGGTGAGAGAGAGATTGAGAGAGAGAGTTGAGAGATTGAGTGAGAGAGAGAGTGGGAGAGAGAGATTGAGAGATTGAGAGAGAGAGAGAGATTGAGAGAGAGATTGAGAGTGAGAGGGAGAGAGAGAGATTGAGAGAGAGAGAGATTGAGAGATTGAGTGAGAGGGAAGAGAGATTGAGAGAGAGAGATTGAGAGATTGAGAGATTGAGAGAGAGAGATTGAGAGAGAGTGAGAGGAGAGAGAGAGAGAGATTGAGAGAGAGAGAGATTGAGAGAGAGAGAGATTGAGAGATGAGAGGAGAGAGAGAGAGATTGAGAGAGAGAGATTGAGAGAGAGTGAGAGAGAGAGTGGGTGAGAGAGAGATTGAGAGAGGTTGAGAGAGAGATTGAGAGAGAGAGAGAGATTGAGAAGAGTGAGAGAGATTGAGAGAGAGAGAGAGAGATTGAGTGAGAGAGAGAGAGTGGGAGAGAGAGATTGAGAGATTGAGTGAGAAGGAGAGAGAGATTGAGAGAGAGAGATTGAGAGATTGAGTAGAGAGATAGTGGGAGAGAGAGAGATTGAGAAGATTGAGTGAGAGGGGAGAGAGAGATTGAGAGAGAGAGAGATTGAGAGAGAGATTGAGAGATTGAGTGAGAGAGATTGAGAGAGAGAGAGAGATTGAGAGAGAGTGAGAGGGAGAGAGAGTGAGAGGAGAGAGAGATTGAGAGAGAGAGAGATTGAGAGAGAGAGAGATTGAGAGATTGAGTGAGAGAGATTGAGAGTTGAGTGAGGAGAGAGAGATTAGAGAGATTGAGTGAGAGAGAGGAGATTGAGTGAGAGGAGAGAGAGATTGAGAGAGAGATTGAGAGAGAGAGATTGAGAGAGAGAGATTGAGAGAGAGAGATTGAGAGAGAGAGATTGAGAGAGAGTTGAGTGAGAAGAGGGAGAGAGATTGAGAGAGAGATTGAGTGAGAGGGAGAGAGAGAGATTGAGAGAGAGATTGAGAGAGAGAGATTGAGTGGAGAGGGAGCCAGAGAGATTGAGAGAGAGAATTGAGTGAGAGGGAGAGAGAGATTGAGAGAGAGAGATTGAGTGAGAGGGAGAGAGAGAGATTGAGAGAGAGATTGAGAGAGAGAGAGATTGAGTGAGAGGGAGAGAGAGAGATTGAGAGAGAGAGATTGAGTGAGAGGGAGAGAGAGAGATTGAGAGAGAGATTGAGAGAGAGAGAGATTGAGTGAGAGGGAGAGAGAGAGATTGAGGTGAGAGGGAGAGAGAGTGAGAGAGAGATTGAGTGAGAGAGAGATTGAGAGAGATTGAGTGAGAGGGAGAGAGAGAGATTGAGAGACCATTCTCCAGAACATTCTCCACTATTTAGTCAGCTTTTAAGGAATATCGAAAACGACCACAATCTCACAAAGACCTGTTTCTGTGCAGCAAAGATCACGTTCATGAAGTTCATGTACTGCAGAGCACAATCCTCAGCTGCTTTGATCACCTGTAGAGTACAGGCTGCTGAGTTAGTCACGTCTGGTGGAATATTCAGCTCGTGTTCGTGTTCACAGCTGCCGAAATGAAAGCAGGTTCTTACCAGTATCCTCGACTTCATGTCTTGACCGGCTGCAAAAAGAACGCAACAACAGAAGAGTAAATCAGGGATCGTGTAAACGCAGATTGCGCACCCATGAGGATTTCATTCGCTGCTTCCTGGCGGTTAAGCGTGTTCAGAGATAAACAACTCGCCAAAGATAACTCTTCACTTTATATACAGTGGTGTGAAAAAGTGTTTGCCCCCTTCCTCATTTCCTGTTCCTTTGCATGTTTGTCACACTTAAGTGTTTCGGAACATCAAACCAATTTAAACAATAGTCAAGGACAACACAAGTAAACACAAAATGCAATTTGTAAATGAAGGTGTTTATTATTAAAGGTGAAAAAATCCAAACCATCATGGCCCTGTGTGAAAAAGTGATTGCCCCCTAAACCTAATAACTGGTTGGGCCACCCTTAGCAGCAACAACTGCAACCAAGCGTTTGCGATAACGTGCAATAGAGGCTTTACAGCGTCCTGGAGGAATTTTGGCCCACTCATCTTTGCAGAATTGTCCTAATTCAGTTACATTAGAGGGTTTTCGAGCATGAACGCCGGCCTTTAAGGTCATACCACAACATCTCAATAGGATTCATGTCAAGACTTTGCTAGGCTACTCCAAAGTCTTCATTTTGTTTTTCTTCAGCCATTCGGTGGTGGACTTGCTGGTGTGTTTAGGATCATTGTCCTGCTGCAGAACCCAAGTTTCGTTTCAGCTTGAGTACACGAACAGATGGTCGGACATTCTACTTCAGGATCTCTTTGTAGACAGCAGAATTCATAGTTCCTTTTATCACGGCAAGTCTTCCAGGTCCTGAAGCAGCAAAACAGCCCCAGACCATCACACTACCACCACCATATTTTACTGTTGGTATAATGTTCTTTTTATGAAATGCAGTGTTCCTTCTACGCCAGATATACTTGGACACACACCTTCCAAAGAGTTCCACTTTTGTCTCCGGGTCCACAGAATGTTGTCCCAAAAGTCTTGGGGATCATCAAGATGTGTTGTGGAGAAATTGAGACGAGCTTTGATGTTCTTTTGCTCAGCAGTGGTTTCCTCCTTGGAACTCTGCCATGCAGGCCATTTTTGCCCAGTCTTTTCCTGATGGTGGAGGCATGAACGCTGACCTTAACTGAGGCAAGTGAGGCCTGCAGTTCTTGGACGTTGTTGTGGGGTCTTTGTGACCTCTTGGATGAGTCGCGCGTGCCCTCTTGGGGTAATTTTGGGCGGGCCGCCACTCCTGGGGAAGGTTCACCACTGTTCCATGTCTTCGCCATTTGTGGATAATGGCTCTCACTGTGGTTCGCTGGATTCCCAAAGCTTTGGAAATGGCTTTATAACCCTTTCCAGACTGATAGATCTCAATTACTTTCTTTCTCAATTGTTCCTGAATTTCTTTGGGTCTCAGCATGATGTGTAGCTTTTAAGGATCTTCTGGTGGACCTTACTGTGTCAAGCAGCTCCTATTTAAGTGATGCCTTGATTGTGAACAGGTGTGGCAATAATCAGGCCTGGGTGTGGCTAGAGAAATTGAACTCAGGTGTGGACAACCACAGTTATAGTATGTTTTAACAAGGGGGGCAATCACTTTTTCACACAGGGCCATGATGGTTTGGATTTTTTTTCACCTTTAATAATAAACACCTTCATTTACAAATTGCATTTTGTGTTTACTTGTGTTGTCCTTGACTATTGTTTAAATTGGTTTGATGTTCCGAAACACTTAAGTGTGAGAAACATCCAAAGGAACAGGAAATGAGGAAGGGGGCAAACACTTTTTCACACCACTGTATATATATATATTTATCTGCTTGAATTTGCTTCACGGTGCTGTGGCACTCGATACTCTTTATCCGAATCCCTCCACCTGCTGCACTACTCACACAAACCAAGGATGTGGTCTAACATATACAGTAGCCTGCTAGAATGAGGAAAAGGAAATCATGACAAAAGTCCAGAAGCCTGATCAGAACAGGAAAACGACTTTGCTCCCTCCTCGGGAATCTACTGTAGCACTCGCTTATTTTGCACGCAATTATCTCGTTATACATTCGAGTGAAAACTATATTAGCTGCTACTTTTCAGCCAAGTCAATTGGACTTCCAGGTAAGCGTCGTCCTCGTCATCATCATAACTATACATGAGAAAGAAAATACAGATCCCTATTTGTCTACTTCAGCGGTCCCCAACCCCCGGTCCGCGGACCGGTACCGGTCCGTGGGTCATTTGGTACCGGGCCGCACAGAAAGAATAAATAACTTACATTATTTCGGTTTTATTTATTATCTGGATCTGAAAAATGACCGGATTCTCTCCGTTACATCCTTCTACGACTCTTGACGCATGTCAAGACGCTTGTCTCGGTCACGTGATCAAACCTTACCATAGAGACCAGAGAGCGTTAGGGAGGAGAGAGGATGTTACGAGGACGCTGCTAATAAAGTTGCGATTTCACATTGAATTCACATTTCTTATTATTATATTTTAAAAATACCCCAGTTTTTATGCCGGTCCGATCATTTTATTTTGTTGTATGTATCTGCCACACCTTAAAGGCTGGTCCGTGAAAATATCGTCTGATATTAAACCGGTCCGTGGCGCAAAAAAGGTTGGGGACCGCTGGTCTACTTTGCCCATCATTTAAAATTCCCCATAGAGTTTAGTCATTTTGTAAAACACAAAATAAAGGTTTCCATTGTCTCCTGAAAGGCAAGCAGCATTGAAAGCTGTCCTTTATATTTCACCGCCACTCATCACCCTGACAAATACAGAAACTTAATGACCATCGTTCATTTGCCCTCAACAAAAAAAAAAAAAAAAGCAGTAATATTATTTTATTTCCATTTCCACTGAAAACAAGGCTTACCTTCCAGTTCCTTAGACACCCGATGAATATCTGAGAGTCACGCGTTTAAGAAAACGTTTCGTCTGAACACGAGCTGTATCGACGAACACGAAACAAGGGCACATGAAAGGAACGTTTGAAAGGATACAGCAGAGAGCTTTGGCGAGGGATCCAGCCAGTAACGTGTCGGTCTGGTGGCCTCTCACTTGCGCTTTAACATATTTATTACCGCTTAGATACATTTCAGTTACAGACGTTATAAGAAATAGTCAAACGTCAGCTCACGTACAGTTTTAGGATTTAAAAAACCACAGTAAAAGCCTGGTTAAGTTAATAGCCAGTCCACATCTAAGTACACGAGTAACTCACTCCTGGACATGAGAGTCCTGATCTCATCAGCGATGAGGTCGTCAGCAACGGACAGCAGCTCGTATTTGCCGTCGCCGGGGCCGGACACAGCTGCGTGATCCCCGGAAGCTTGTCCTGCTTTCCAGTACTTGCTTGGGTATAGAAAGTGACTTCAAAATGGAAATAAAACAGGTCTGAGACGGACTGTGGGGAAAGCAAAGCGCTAACGCTGATTTGAATTACAGTTGGCTTACTTCTCCTGGCAGTGGCTCGCAATGATGGCCAGTTTGTTGTTTCTGGTCATCACCAGGTGAGAGTTCGCCATGACGATCACCGCGTCCAGACATTTGGACAGCGTGAACTGAGAGAAAGATGAAAATAAGCAGGGAATAATACAACCGGTGGGGTGCTGGTACAGGAAAATAATCAGTCGCAGGGTGGTGTGATGTGGCCCAACGTGAACCTGGTTTCTTGGGAACATAACAAGCTGCATTTTAAAGTCTTATTAACTTAAAGACAGAGAGGGAAAAAAGAGAGGGAGCTGCTGCAATGTAATGTCGCAGCAAAGCTGGCCGCTCGAGCGCTAAAAGGCTAATCCCGTTTCCAGGTTTTGACACAACAAAATGATGTCATCCCTGCGCCGCTCTGTGTGATTGGCTGTAAGTGTAGGAAGTGCTTGATTTGAGTGGAGGAAACAGCAGAGGACGAACTTTAAACATTAATATCGAAGTCGATCATGTTCATGTAATTGTGGGCGGTCAAAATCGTAATCGCGATCGATATCCGACTAATTGTGCAGCCCAATAATACACACAAACAAAACATAACACACACACCCATTATAACTACATTACATCATTACAACCTCCACCCCCCACACACATTATAACACCACATCATCAGTACAAAACACACACACACATACACACACACACGTACCTCAGGTTGTCTCTGAGACTGCTGACCCCACCATATTGGGTTGACATCTACCACAATGACCAGAAGATTAATTTCGTCTTCTGTAGAACAGAAAAAGATATGTGTGTGTGTGTGTGTGTGTATATGTGTGTGTGCGTGTATATATGTGTGTGTGTGCGTGTATATATGTGTGTGTGTATGTATATATATATATATATATATATATATATATATATATGTGTGTGTGTGTGTGTGTGTATGTATATATATATGTGTGTGTGTGTGATATGTGTGTGTGTGTGTGTGTGTGTGTGTGTGTGTATGTATGTATATATATATATATGTGTGTGTGTATGTGTGTTAGAGGTTAAACTGAAAGAATGCTGTTCATGCATTAATCTGTACTGATAGAGATAAAGATCAGAAAGTTTTCACGCTGTAATAAAATCAAACAGCACTAAAGAATAAACAGAAAGTTTATATGAGCATCTAGTTACCTGATGCCATTCCCGAGCGCTGTGTTCTAGAAAGGAAACCGGGTATCCGTTGTTGTCGGGTGTGACGTAATCATTATGCGACCATGGCCTTTGACTGCATCTTCATTTCCACCCGTTTTCTGACAAAACCCCGCCTCCTGCATTAGGAACCGCTCATACTATAGGTTACATCAAATCCACGTGTTCGCCATTTTACGTGTATTAAGGAAGGATTAGCCAATCGGAGCGCCCGGAGGCGGAGTTTGTCTTAATACGGGTGGGAAAGTAAACGACGTGTCTTCTGGGGATTCCTAAGACCAACCGATTTTAAAACGAGCCTCGGAGTGAGTCGTCACGATCGGAAATCTTCCAGTTTTGTCAGGAACCGCTGGAGTGTACTCATCAGGCCGTGGTGTCGCGGGTATCGGTGTGTAAGCTGCGCACAGCGCGGTTCCTGTCATTCGTTGCATCAGCAGCAGCGTGCTGGAGAAACCCAGGGCGCAGAATAACAACTGCTGAAGTCAATAAGCTTCATTTCTGGAAGAGAAGTGCTTATTGAGTACTTTTACGCCCCACACACACACACACACACACACAACACACACGCACACAAGACGGGAATCTGCAGTATGGATGAAGGAGGTATGTGAACCTGCTGGCATGATGCATGGCTTGTAATATGAATGTAGTTAAAGTCACGTGACGTTCATTCCCACAGTAAAACTCTAACCTCGTTTTATTTCCATCCTCTGATTAAGTACAGCCCACACACCCACCCCACCTCCCCAAAGTGTCTCCATCTCAAAAGGATTAATCCACCTGGACGGTCATGTGCTGATGAGCATCTTGTTAAATAATCCTGTGGTCCTGTTTGTCTCCAGAGCTAGTCGAGTATTTCAGGAAGCAGATGAGCCAAGATCCAGATGTGGCCTCCGCAGTGGCAGCTATCCGCTCTCTCCTGGAGTTCCTGAAGAGGGATACGAGTAAGACCACAGCTCAGCACCTTCTCCTTCACACACAACTCTTTGTGGTTGTAATAACTGCTCTTTGTCTTTGTCTCGTCAAGCAGTTGCCCCTCACCCCATTTAAAAGAATATTTTGGGTAACTGACATTATTTAGTCTTTAATTTCCTGATCTCAAGTGCATGTGCCTGTAGTGATTCCAGCTGTGTAACCACGAACCAGCACAACGTTCGAGCAGTTCCTCTCTTAAGGCTTATCCAGTCACGCGTCGTTGAACCAGAGACTAGCTACGCGTCTATAGACCTAGACAAAGGAAAGCGTTTTCACAGCTTTTCGTAGATTTGATCTTCTTTACTCTCTGGTTCGATTGGGACAGAAAAACCACGCGTTATTTCTTGTTCTTGTCTCTGACGTGTGGTTTGAGAGATGAAACTGACCACCCGTTCCAGGTCACTGTAGTGTTCACGGCGATATAGTATGGATGGATGGACGGACGGATGGATGGATGTACAGGATTGCGAAAAATTATAGTCGGCCACCACACGGCCTACCCGAGCTCAGGATGAGACCCATGACCCGTCAGGCTGTGAAGCTGTAACTCTAGCACCGTACCAGCTAGTTGTTTTGTTAAGACAAAAAAATAAACCATGGCCTTTCTGGACTTCTGTAGATTAGCGAATTGACGAGTGGGGGAGGTAAATAATGGAAACAGATTGGACAGAGAAGATTGCTTTTACCTCTGATGATATTTGATTTCTCACCTCCTGTAGGCGAGACCCTCTTGGGCCTAAGAGAGAACATGACCAAAGCCATCGGCAGGCTGGGGGAGGCCGATTCCTCTGTGGCCGTGTCCTCGGGAGGAGAACTCTTCCTTCGGTTCATCAGCCTCACGTGGCTGGAGCATTCGGTGAGTCAGATGTTGACCGCTCTGACAGTAGTTCCAGCAGCAGGTTTTACATGTTCTTTTAAAAAGAATACATTTTGGGATGGTAACAGTAACTCCGCTTCACCTCGGACCACGTCACACTACCCCATTGTTGATTAGTTTCCTCTAACATCTGCTGTGCACATAGTAAATAAAATATATTACCATTTTTTTTTTCTTTCTTTTTAGGATCTCTCCCAATGCAAGAATGTGATGGTGGACAGAGGCGAACTTTTTCTGAAGAAGATTTCCTTGTCCCGAGGCAAAGTGGCCAAACTTTGCCACACGTTTATTAAAGATGGCGCTGTAAGCATGTTACGAAGTGAAACGAGCTACAATCTCGGATTCGACCCAAACTGAACGTGCTTCCATGTCACTTGCACCTCACATGTTAAGACGTCTGCTTTTTATTCTGCAGAAAATCCTCACGCACTCCTTGTCGCGGGTCGTGTTGAAAGTCCTAGAGAGTGCAGCGGCTGACAAGAAACGCTTCACCGTCTACGTGACGGAATCGCAGCCCGATTCTTCCGGGTGAGTCCCTCGCACTTCTTGGGTCCCAAACTGCTGGAAGTCTCAGATGCTCTACTACGTCGGAGAAGTGTTCGTACTGTAGACATCAGACACTTGAATAAAAACAGAGTGCAGGGAATCACATAGCTACAAGCTAACGTTAAAGTAATTGTGTAAGGACGTGAAGCCTGAGTTCAATTTGAATCATTTCAATACAATTGTTTAATACCGAGATTGCGAATATAAAATCAGTGTGCTGATACAACAGTCAGTCATAACATTAAAACCACCTGCGTAACATTGTGTAGGTTCCCCTTGTGCTGCCAGAACAGCTCTGACCTGTCGAGGCATGGACTCCACAAGACCTCTGAAGGTGTGCTGTGGTGTCTGGCACCAAGACGTTAGCAGCAGACCCTTTAAGTTCTGTAAGGTGTGAGGTGGGGCCTCCATGGATCGGACTTGTTTGTCCATGTTTCGATCGCACAGATGTTGAATGTTGGAGTCCGAGTCAACACCTCGAACTCTGTCATTTTCCTCGAACCATTGCTGAACCATTTTTGCAGTGTGGCAGTGCGCATTATCCTGCTGAAAGAGGCCACTTCCATTAGGGAACATCGTTGTAACAGCACCACCTTTGGTCGGTACTAACCACTGCATACCAAGGAACACTACACAAGACCTGGTATTTTGGAGATGCTCTGACCCAGTCGTCTAGCCATCACAATCTGGCCCTTATTGAAGTCCCTCAGATCCTTACGCTTGTCCATTTAAAACATTTTTTTTTTCTGCTTCCAGCACGTCAACTTTAAGAACTGACCGTTCACTTGCTGCCTAAAATATCCCACCCCATGACTGGTGGCATTGTAGCGAGATTATCAATGTTATTCACTCCACCTTTCGGTGGTTTTAATGTTAAGGCTTATTCTCCACACTGGTTAGTAACCTTATCACGACACTCTGTCATGATTAAAATTCCTTACCTGTTATTGCGCGTAATAAATGTTTAAAGTTTTTTTTTGTCTCTGTTTCCCCCTCTCAGTCAACACATGGCCGAAAAGCTGCGAAGACTCAGTATCCCAGTCACGGTAGTGCTCGATGCTGCAGTTGGGTAAAATGACGTTCATATCTCGTGTTAAATCTCATGTTATAACCGTGTCTCATGGCACCCCTTTGTTTTCTAACATAATGCATTCTATTTGAATTAGCAATAGAAAATAGTATCATCCCCCCTCCCCATATCCCAAAGCCCCTCAGATATGAGAGGAAATACAGGATTGGCCTCTAGGCCTGCACCATGCTCTTCAGAGAAACTTGCTTCAGTCTGCTGTGGATGTTTCCCAAACCCTGTTCGCTGTATAAGCCGTGCGTTTCGTTATATCCAGTAACGCACATGTTGTACGTGTTAAATGTGAGACTGCGTTGTCCTCCACGGTTTCAGATACATCATGGAGAAGGTAGACCTGGTCATTGTCGGTGCTGAGGGCGTGGTCGAAAGCGGAGGCATTATAAACAAGGTCAGTTTGGTTTGTGTAAACGCACGTAGGTGTTCCGCTTCCGTTGATCACGAGGGATTGGATGTGTAACTGTGTTTAATCCGATTAGATCGGCACCTACCAGATGGCGGTGTGCTCCAAAGCGCACAACAAGCCGTTTTACGTGGTGGCGGAGAGCTTCAAGTTTGTGCGTCTTTACCCGCTCAACCAGCAAGATGTGCCCGATAGGTTTAAGGTGAGCGCCTTAAAATTCTGTTGTTTAAGAACCTCGATTAGACTCGTCATATTAATATAAACGCCTGGAACTATACACTCGCTGGCCATTTTATTAGGTGCACCTGCTGCTTCATCCATTCAGCCAATCATGAGTTCATCCATTCAGCCAATCATGTGAAAGCGACTGAATGAATAAAATCACAGACTCAGTTCAAGAACTTTAACGTTCACGTTAAAACACCAGAATGTTGGGGGCATCCCAGAACGCACAACAGGAAGTTGAGGCTACACTATATTGGAAAGTTAAAGAGTGGAAAAAATGTCACCTGGCCTTGATCCACACAATTTTTTAATCCAGGAACAAAAGTATGTGAGCGCCTGACCGAGACACCCATGTGTGGTTCTTCCCCTTTCTCTGAAGCACACAACTGTATACGATGTCTTGCTATTGAATTACAATTTCCCTTCACTGGAACTAAGATACACAAACATGTTCCAGCATGACAAATGCCCCAAACCTTGAAGACATGGTTTGCCAAGCTTGGAGTGGAAGATCTTGAGTGTCCTGCACAAAACCCTGACCTCAACCCCACCGAACACCTTTTTGCCACATCAGTGCCCAACCTCACTCACGCTCTTGTAGCGGAAGGAGCACAAATCCGACATCTAGTGGAAAGCCTCCTCAGAAGAGTGGTCATAACAGCGAATGTGGAATAAATCTGGAATGGGATGTTCAACAAGCAGACGTGTCTGATAGTGTTGGACGTATAGTACGTCTCCGACACACTTAACAGTCCGATTAAGGAAAATGGTCATAATTAAGCAAACGCATCATTAAAACCCAGCTCCAGTTTCTGTTACGACTGAAATGAAGAACTGGGTAAACAGTGTATTCTTCAGCAGCAGTGAAGATAACGATTCACCTGAACACCACACTGGGACGTCGTTTGGACTGAAGTATGGGTGATAATAGAAAGAAGCAAAGCCAATAGAAATGCAAGCACCTAAAAATCCTGAGCAATAAAATCAGAGCCATCAACAAGGCGTCAGGTCCCAAAGCCAACAGAAAACTATCAGTTACGCATCATGAGTAGCTTAAAATACTTTTATCACATATGGAGCGGTTCATTCAAGCAATAATTCCTAAATCTCTTGCTTCAGTGCATAATTTTATCTGGATACTGTAGATTTCTCTCTTTGTACTCGTGCTGACTTTAAATAAATAATATATATATGTCTCAATATCAATGTGTAGATACTGATGTAACGGTGTATGATTCTATAAAGTGTTAACCAAAGTCTGTTTCGTTCTCAGTATAAGGCAGATACGCTGAAAACCGTTGAGGATTTTAACCAGGAGCATCCGATAATCGACTACACGCCTCCGTCGCTCATCACTCTGCTTTTTACCGACCTGGGTGTGTTAACGCCATCAGCGGTCAGCGACGAGCTTATCAAGCTCTATTTGTAACCCTAAGGGCCATTAGAGAGACACAATCAAATCAAGGTTCTCCTGACCTTGATGCAAATCTACCACGGCCATCTTGGTTTCCCTCAGAACCGACGTCCTTGATTTAAATATGCAGGTCGACCTGCCAGTCATGTACTAGATGTACAGGTGAAAAGTTTTTTGGGTTTTTTTACACTGTGTACAGTAATATGGCATATATCTTGGACAAATGCATCCTCAGTTCTTTCATTTTTCCTACTTTAAAAATAAAAAGTTGTGAAAATATTTTGATGAAATATTTAGATGTTTTTTGTTGTTTCACTGCTACATCCGTGTTCTTTTGCTTACACGTCCCACCATTAGTCCCAAGTCCTTTCTTAGTGATCAAGTTAACCGATGGAGACTAATAATGGTTATAAAATTGTATAGAATTGTTTTTTAAAAAATCTAAAATGAATTGCAAGTGAAGCAGAATCCAAGTGTAAATCTTTTTCTTAAAAGTCAAACAGTGGCTCTCTGGGAGTCGGGAGGATTTGAAGATGATTCAAAAGAGCAGGGATCCCATGGAACCAAACAAAAGTCACCGTTAACATGGCAGTTTTCCACATGCCATCATTCATCTGAGGTTCTATTGAGGTTCAATTACTAATTTGTAGAAACAACCAACTAAATGCATTAACGAAAAGATCAGGGCAGATAGAAATAATAAGACCAATAATAACAGTGCGAACAGACAAGTCACACCTTTTAATTTGAACTGACAACTGTACAATCATTAGCTCAGAACTCCAACCCTTCCTTATAGTTTCCTTTAACAAAAAGAAAAGAATATTGATCATCACGGAGCATAGCGTTATGTGGAGGCCTCTTATACCGATAGGTCTGAATACCAAACCCTGAGGACGTTTGCTTTTGTACACAGGAGTCAAAGTTTATTTCAAATTACAGACTGAAACGGTCTGTAACTGAGCTGCAGTCAGTATTTAAAAAAGACTAAACTAAAAAAGAAGCCGGTGATGTTTAAAACATGGGATTTAATTGCTTGAAACCATTTCCAAAACTCTTTACTTAAAAGGGAAAGTACAAAAAAAAGGGCATTATTGTATCCGACTAACTCCATTGACTCGAGGTGGCAAAGAAACTCTTGATTTGTATCCAGTTGGTGTAAATTTTAACATAGCAAAATATTGATAAAAGTCAAACCTGACCATCGACACCACCACCACATGAAACAAATCAACATGTACGGACTCCTGTTGTTTCTCTAATTTGCACATTTGTGCAGTGCGTCACAGCGAAGAAGCATTCGTGATAAGAATCAGGGAACACAACTCTCATTTATCTATTTACTCTAAACCCCAACAGATGAATAATGTTTCTGATTTTTTAAAAAAAAAGAAAAATAATAAGCTTTTAATCACAAATCAAATTTGTTAACTTGTGGAATATCTTTCAAATGTATTTTAAAAAGGTGCACTAATTGAAATTTTGCCCCCAGTGAATGACTTCCCCTCCCCCACCCACATACTTTGAGGGCGAGTCATATGAAAAGCCTTGAAACCTTTTTTTTTTTTTTTTTTTATGTTGCATCATCGTGTGTTACAAATAGGTGCGAAAAGTTCATAACGGTTCTACATCATCTCTGTTAAGTTCAACGCACGCGTCCCAGCTGTTAACGGGTGTCTGGACTTCTCAAGAAAAAAAACCTTTAAAAAGATGTTACGCTGTTCAATCCTTTTTCATTTGACTCGACCTCGCGTACATGAATTCGACCAAATCGGCCGGTGAAAGTCTGACCTCGTGTATCGAGGCCGACGTTCTCGGAAAAACTCAATCGTTGCACCTTTATGCAAAATACAAAATGTATTCTTTAACAGGACCATGAAAGGAAAAAAGCAGAGTGCATTCGCAGCCTTCACAGGTCCAGCCATTTCTAGTCATTGACTAGGAGGTGGTCATCTTCCCATCGCCCCCCTCCCCCCCTCCCAATAGTTTATATGTCTTTATTCTCCAAACAAGTCCAAAGAATGGCGAGACACTTTGGAATACAAAAACCCCGTTACAAATTGTGAATTAAACGACTCGCCGCACTTCAAAAAACCTCTTCAGGTAGTAAATCTGTCCCAGGGTCATGGCCACCAGCACCAGTGCCTCAAAGAAAGACCAGAGCACCACGCGACTGTTTGTGTTGTCGTTGACTGTAGAGACAAAAGCAAAACGTGTTAAACCTGACGGGCACTTATCACTCTGTTTCTAATAAAGGATTCAAACTAAATGTTTATTTATTTATTTATTTATTAGATTGCAACATCAAAAGTGTGTCCTCTTAGAAAATTGTATTACAATGATTTAGGTATTCTGAGGATCTTACCCGCTCGGTGTATCCTCTCACGGACCTCCATGTACTCCTGCTCGTGTTTGACCGCCGTCATGGCCACAGCCAGCTCGTTAATCATCTCCTCCAGCTTGTTTTGGTGCACTGTAATGGAACAGGGCCTGATGAGAACATGCTTAATGCAACAGGAGCATGCATGGACAAGCAGAGAGCAGCGAGGAAATCACATTCACATGGATGCAATTAAATGTCTGCGCTTCTTTGCTCGTCATAGATACACATTGTACTGATTAGTGCGAGTCAGTCATGTATCTTTTTGGAGTTGTTACCCCCCTCCCACAAAAACCACATGTACGTATAAAAAAATAAAAAATAAAAAAAAAGTACCCCAATTCCACGTCAACCTTAAAATGTTTCTAATTAGTGGCACTGGTAAAAACCAAACACACTGTACAAACGTGGCATGTGTTACGGAACAGGTGTAAATGTTTTGTTTGGCTAGAGCGATAGTTAATGGAAGACTAATGCATAGTACACAAAAGCTTTTCATGCAGCCCAATTAAACCTACCATCCCAGGTGCCACCACCAACTGAGGGAGAGGAAGAAAGCAGGAAAGAGAGAGGAAGAAAGGTGAAATGAGGAGTATGACAGGATGAAATTAAGGAAGGAAAAAAAAAAGACATGTAGCTGACTGTGACATTCAACAACGTACACGTAAGTCATGCACTACGCTCGCTATCTACGCACAAATCTTATGGTAAAAGGATTCAGAAGCATTTTAACTACACACAATGACATATTACATGTCTAACAAACAAAAACATTCTACATGGTTATTTACATATAGTAAAGACAACAGTCGTCACTGCACAGACACACCCTCTGTCTCCATGCCGTCACCCTTGGGTGCCTCGCCGATATCGATAGTGAACATGACGATCTTGGGGGTCATGGTGGACATCTTGTTGCTGAAGCAGAACTTGTAAGTGCCGTCCATGTGTGCAGCCACAGAGTACTTCCCGCTGGACTCTCGGTCTCCTTTATAGATCTGCTTCCCGTCTGGACCTGTAATCTGTCAAGCGGACAAGGTTAAATCACACCACCGTCAAACAGCTGCTTGAACAGGGATGTTCGGGTCACAATTAGTCATAAAAACAGTCTTAATAACAACAAAATTGGCCAGTTTATTTCGCCTCTAGGGGCCGCAACTGTACTGTAGGACGACAGCGGAATCTTCTCAGCCTCTCCCACACCCGGGAAACACCATTGGTGTGGATTTCTAGCCGATAACCAAGAGTTCCAGCAATTGGTTATCGGTGTGGATTGCTGGAACCAATCCATCGATCGACCTCTACTCACCAGTGACATTTTCAAATGCTCAAATTTTTTAAATAAATAAAAAATAATTTGCTTGATGATCCAGAGATTGTGCGTTTTGAATCCCAACAACGCCACATCCGTGACCAGGAGTCCACGACAGCACGATCGGCCCTTTGGAGGTACTCGGTGTGTTTCCAGTGCAGAGACCAGGGTCTAAATTAAGTTCAGGGTAAAATATTTCCCGCTTGGAAAGTGGTACTTTTTCAAAAAAAAAAAAAAAAAAAAAAAAAAAGGAACATTGGGGAATGTGACTTGGCCGCTGAACACGCTGATTGGTTGAATGTACACAGCATGTTATTTCAACCACCGTTTTTAAAAGTCTGTTGTAGCGCATACAGTAACAGATGTTTATTGCGAGTCGAATCAACACAATGGAGTTTCTTAAAAAATATGACTGACGGACCGACGACCTGGAACGGAAAAAGTATACTAAAGTATATATAAAGTATACAAGTCGGTTAAGCGACCTGGCCGTTGTTCAAACAAACAGTGCAGAGAGAAGCTCGAGAAATTAAAAACAGCACTACAAGAAAATGGAAGATCACAATAACAACAGGAGCGGTTCCGACCCGCGGATCAACAAGTGGTTTTCCGATTGGAGTAATCTGCGTTATCTTCGTGGTACTTGAGGCCGCAATGGAAACGCAGTCAACAAAAGGTCTAGAGGAACCAAATGGTCCCTTGGGAAAAAAGCTCCTGGGACTAGTTGTTCCAGGTAATTTCGGTGGCTTTAGTGAGAAAGCAGGCAAACAGGGAAGTTGACTCTAGACCGATTTACTCAACAGCCAATAGTGTTCGAGATGCACCACAACATCAGCGAATCAAAACTGGACGGTAGCTTAACAAACTAGCTAAATACCCTGACTGTGAAGGCTCTCATCGCCGTGGAGGATGTCCTCGCCCACGCCTTGCTACTTTAACGAGGGCGAAATCCTAGACGACGAGATGGTGTGCGCTTCTGGAGTTACACCATACACAACTTCGCAAGGAAAAACGATATTACGCCCTCTTACTCGGGGCGAACCCCTGATAGTATAGAAAGACCCGACCCGCGTTCGAGGTAGCGCTCCGTCACGAATACCCGAAAGCTGTTCGGGACGAACCGCGTTTGCTACTGACGCGCAGCTACTCCTGAACAAGCCACGCCCCCAGGGGTGGGACTTACACCTTCCGTTGAGCATTTCATTGGACGAACACTCGCACTAGTGCAGGATGAGTCATCGGTGGGGGGGGGGAAACGTTTTAACCGTGATAAATTAGGAAATTTTAAAAAATTGAGATTATACCACCGTCTTGGTCCGTAATACTGTAAAAGTGCCGAAAAATCAAACTTGTAAGCAAAGTTCTCATTTAAAATGAAAACCATACAGCCCCAAAGCGAGACAGACAGACTTCTACACACGTCCCATTCTGTCCACCCGGGGAGTTTCTTACACGCTCCAGAAAACTAGCAAGAGTATTCGACCGGTGAAACACTGATTCGAATCCCTTTATTCAGTTATAACTCACTTTACAGTCTGAATGAGGACTGAGCTGATCTGAACATCCCAATAGGAATAACAGCTGTCACACACACACACACACACACACACTAATGTCTCATAAATTAAACACTCATGTAAAAAAATATTTAAATGAATAACGATATCCATTGTAACAAAGCTCATATGAGTGAGCCAGTTACTGTGTATATATATAGAGAGAGAGATAAAAGTAGGTTTTGAAGGTGAACTACCGACACAGCTGGCTCACAAACACCGCCATGTTGTTCACACCGGCTTTGATCATTAAGAAATAATCGAGTTAGATATAAACCCGGGCTTTACATGGTGTTCCAGAACATTGTGTGTGTGTGTGTGTGTGTGTGGTGCCACATAAGGAAGCTAACAGGGTTAGTATAGTATTAAAAGTGTCGGCTGTGTCCCAATCCGCACTCCGTGACACCGAGTAGTGTCCCTAAACAGTGCGGGGGTTTGAACGCCTTTCAGCGCGGTAGCTTGACGCGCTGCTCCGGAGATACTCGGTCGCGCTGCAGCAGTGTGGGTTTTGTTTGTTTGTTTGTTTGTTTTTACCTCCACGTCGATGTCCAGGAAGCCGCCCTCGGCCACCTCGAACATGAGGCCCATCTTGGTGCCCGAGTTGACTCGCTCGTAGAAACACTCCTCGGCGTGAGCATCAACGCTGACGAAGTAACCGGACGCGGTGGCGCACAGCGCTGCCAGGACAACCGCGACTTCCGAAAAGGTCAACATGGCGAAAAGTCCGACTTTAACCAAATCTAGACATGAAAGGGATTGTTATTATGAATGTATAAAGGTTGGTATTGTATATACAGTACGGCTTCGCGCGACTAGAGGAAGTGTGAGCCTCGGCGAGCCGCGGACATGCGGGGGAGGAGTCACTCACCGCCGAGCCGCCGTGATCGCTCCTGATTGGACAGAACCGACAGCTTCCGTAGTGCCACGTAAAGCTAAAAGTACGGAACACGCGGAAGGACAAAGTTCATACATTAACGCAACGCAAATCTCTCTATCTCTCTTTTTTTTTAATATAGAGAAGATTCATTGCAAGGGGGGTGTCAGTCGGTCAGAAGTAATCGGATCGGATTGGATCTAATCTTGAAACTGGGTTTGTTCAAAAGATAATAAAAGGTATTCTGAATTCAGATTAGATCATGTAATCCAATTCAATCTTGCAATATTGTAAACATAATAAACAAAAATAAAACAACTTTTGACTGGTTCATCTCTGATGATTGTGTCGTTGTAATTAACATACAGTTGAATGACAGTTAAAATGAAATTCTATTATTTTTCTTTGATATGTTTACATTTAATTGCATCCCTTATTGCCCTCCAGACATGAAGAACTCAAAAGTAAAATGGATTACTTAATCCTGGATAGCAAAACATGGGATTTTCAAATCCGGATCATTCTGATCCAGATCGAACGTTTTGAACATTAGGGCCCAGGACAGGAGTCGGACCTGATACTCCTACATGAGCAAAGTCAAAGCCCAAGGTTATATACCTGTAGACAGCAGTTTCAAGCTGGATAATTGTGTTTGTTTCCCAACCCTGGTCCTGGAGAAACACGCCCCCACACCAGGAGTGTGTGTATTCCAGAAAGCAAGGTTAACTTAGTCACATATACCCTGAAATCTCGGTCGATTAACCCAAACCATGCTTACTCA
This sequence comes from Ameiurus melas, assembly GCA_012411365.1. Taxonomy (NCBI): domain Eukaryota; kingdom Metazoa; phylum Chordata; class Actinopteri; order Siluriformes; family Ictaluridae; genus Ameiurus; species Ameiurus melas. Next base: position 15,537,345 of record CM022773.1, on the reverse strand, counting down.
GACTATATCGGATTTCACTGCATATGGTGTGTACTGTAACCTTCATTCTAATGTCATTACTAGAATATGCTCCTTATATCTGTGTATATTAGTTGCATTTGTTTGAGCATTGAGCAAATTGCCGGATTAATTTTCTTAGCAGTTGCTGATGGACACATTGGATTAATGGACCTTCCTGCAACAGCACATCCTGCCACAGTTACACAAGTGATCAGTGTCTTCAGGTATTGCTTCTGTTTGCTAGACCAAACCTCATTAATAATTTGCACTGTAGGCTGAAGAAGCAGAGGCCACCTCTGTTGTGGTAGAAAATGAAGATGCTGGGAGGCCCACAGAGGTATAACGGACATAAGTTGTTTAAAGATTATAGCTGGGGATTCCTGCACAGAGGAGGGTCCGGTTAAAGGTGGGCAAAGTATTTGTCTACTGACGACTGATTTTGTCAATTATTGTTGAATGGTAAAGCAATACATTCAAATGTCTTTTTCAATTACAGGGAAATAAAGAAACAATGAACCACACTTGACTGTTCACTTTGTGCATCAGTAATTTAATTAGAAGTGCTTTTTTGCAAATCTCAACACAATTTAAGAAATCTACCTGAACTTACCCAGGTAAGTCGCATAACCTGCTCTCTGGAATAGCCCCTGGCTGTTCGTGGATAAGATTGGACACCCCCTGTTTTAGTGTTTCCCCTGCTCTGACTGAGGAAGAGTAGTTAATTAGCTTATTAGTTGAATAAGGTGTGCTGGGAGCAGGGAACACACAAAAGTGTGCAGGACAGGGGGTTCTCCAGGACTGGGCTTCGGAACCTCTAGGTTAGGCTTATAGGTGGAGGTGGACTTTTGATTCCATGCTAGATTTAAAATTTAAAAAATGACAACAACAAAAGAAAAACAATCACGTGTGTCATGCTCTTCCTTTGTAACATAAAGACAACGTGCTACACTGAAAAGCAAAACCCTCTGTGTTGCTCTTATGCCACATGAGCATTTATATATTTATATATATATGAAAATTTCCATTAATATATGTTTTAATAAATACTGATCTTACTGCCTGAATATGTAAATACAAACAAAATACATGTAGTCTGTTTATTAGATTTTTTTAATCAGTGTCTACTAGCCTTTTTGCTACTATTTGCATAATTCTCGTAAAACACTTTTATTTGCATTTTTAATATGTGAGATGCGCTAGGCAAAGAAACGCCATACAGACAGTAACCCGAGTTTATGATAAAACCAGGGAGTTGGGAGACTACCCACTGTGCCACCAATGCTTCTTATTCATACTGTTATTACAATAAACCGGTATTTTAACACAGACAATCGACGAATAAAAACTAAGATTTCTGTCAAACATTTTGAAATGGTTGTCTAACTTGCTATTTATTTCTTACTACAGCTTGAATAATTACATGCTAATCTACTAGATACTTTTTTTTAAGTGTCCAGAAAGTATAATAAACAATTGTTTGCACTATTATTAAGTCCAACACTATGCATTTTCGGCAGGCTGGCTTGGAAAGACATATCTCCAAATTCTTAAGAGCTTTGTGCTGAGAAGAGTCACTTTGGACCCAGATCTTATCCTAGGAATGGCACAAGGTAGGAACGCCATTCACGTTTTAATTTAATGGCCGTTTATGACATTTCTCATCGCTTATATGCTTTTTAAAGTACAAAATAAAACACCCACCCAATCATAACTGCTGTGGATGTTTCCGTCAATGTGTTGTCTTAGTCGATGTTTGGCCATCAGTCATCATCAGTACTTTTAATGAGGCAATGTACATCACCTGGACCTTTACTGTGTTGTATGAAATATTATACAAATCACGAGTCAGAACCAGAAAACGGCAATAACATGATTAAATGCAACTGCGAAAGCCCTAGGACTATAAACCAAATGTTCAACCCAAATGTTCGACTGAAAAGATAACAAAAGGGAAATTATAATTTAAAAAAATATATATAAGCAGATTTGAAATATCTGTAAATATGTAACTATATAGAATCTTTAAAAATATACACCATAAAATAAAATGACCAGTAAAGCGAATAACATCGATTATCACGGTACAGTGGCACCTGTCAAGGGGTGGGATATATTAGGCAGCAAGTGAACGGTCAGTTGTAGAAGTTGATGTGTTGGAAGCAAGAAAAAAATGGGCAAGAGTAAAGATCTGAGTGACTTTGACAAGAGCCAAATTGTGATGGCTAGACGACTGGGTCAAAACGACAGGTCTTGTGGGGTGTTCCCGGTATGCAGTGGTTAGTACCTACCAAAAGTGCCCACCACAGAAGGTGTCTACAACGGGCACGTAAGCATCAGAACTGGATTCCAATCCATTGATGGCACACCTTGCAAATTACAGGACTTAAAGGATCTGCTGCTAATGTCTTGCTGCCAAATACCACAGCAAATCTTCAGAGGTCTTTTGGGGTCCATGCCTCGAAGGCTCAGAGCTATTTTGGTTGCACAAGGGGAACCTGCACAATATTAGGCAAGTGGATTTAATGTTATGGCTGATCGGAGTATGTATATGTATGTATATGTATTTATAAAAAATATATACACATTCATCATACATTCAAATATGTAGGTTTATTTCATTTCCTTATTTAGCAGGCAGAGTCGTCATATATTTAGCAACATCCACATACACAATCCACCCAGAAAGGATAGAAGTCCAAAGTACACCATGTGCATGCGTATAATATCCAGAATATGTCCTGATGAGGTAATGATGTTTTTTTTCTATTAACATTCCCTCCTAATGAAAGCTATTTACAGAACACAGAGTGAAGTGCTGCTAAAGTGCTGTTGATATGATTGGCCTTAAATCTTGGTTGCTCTTGAATAATTGACAGCCTACTGCTTTTAAGCAGCTAAAAAACTGTTACGGACATTGATCCGTCCATTAGGCTGTTCTATGGCCTGGTAGGACGTTTCTCACGACAATATTTCTGGCAGTGGTGAGACCTCTAAAGTCAATTAAGGCAAATCAGAAAGTGAACTTAATTAAAATATTATCAAGAAGGAACATGAATTTTGGGGTGGAGGGAAGGAGGGGGGTGTTAAAAAAGCACACATGTTCAGGTGTCTACATACTTTTGGCCATATAATGTATTAACAGTGGTTCCTCTGGTAAACACAGTTGTATGCCACTGTTCCTTGGTGCCTTTCTGTTATTAAGAGTAAACATATTTCTGAGCGGACACTTTTATTGCTGAAGCAGTATGGTTCTACAGTTGCAGCAACCTGGATTTGTGATTTGCCATGCAGAATTATGTTTTAGTTGCCAGGACACAATGAACAGAACATTTAACACCGTATATATGATTTAACATTTGTTTATGTGCACTACTGTGAAGCATATTTAACCCTTTTTTTACACATCCGCGTTAACACGACATGATACAAGAGACAAGAAGGGAGTAAAGCGCTTGACCAGGTGGCAGACATCTCACACAAAGGTTTATATTCGATCGCTAAAATGATCAAAACTAATTATATCTAGCTTTCTGCCTGTTTCCAAGAAGGCCACCGTTCCAACCTCAAATAAGAGCCATGTCTTATTGCCTGTCTCACTCCATTCCAACATGCACTCTTCAGAAAAGAGACCCACGTGGCGTGTCAGACACAGCAGTAAATAGTAACAGTAGTCGTGTATGTACATGTACAATGCCAAAAGTATGTGGACACCTGGGCATCAGCACGGGTTCTGAATGACAGGGACATCTGGCATCATCCAGTGTGCATAGAAACATAGTTACATATGTAGCTAGCATTCTATTTAACTGTTCCTAAGTGCTTGGGGTGGTGAAAATCATCTGGATAACATACCCAACCAAACCCATGGAGATCACCATCACAAAGGGAGGGATGACCTTGACTTTGCAGAAATTGGAGCAATGGCGCACCATGAAGTAATGCACACGAGGATGACATGTAGTGTGTCACTGTAGGGGCCAGCCATCCGGGACACCTGTAGGCCATGGCAAGTTCCTTCCTCTGTTTATACCTTGGAACATCATTTCTCCATGACAGCAGAACAGTTGATCTGATGATTGATTAGTCACCATACGGTGCAGATAGTACCATAGTCTAGGCTTAAAATGTATTTGTTTACTCAAGCCTACCATGAGTAGACTTTCTATTACGCTAAGCAAAGTCCTAACAATCTCTTCTCTCCCTCTCTCCTTCTGTCGAGCCATACACGATTTTATGGAGAACCTAGAGATCCTGATCCTTTCTGCTCTCAGGACCTGCCTGATCCGTTCGGATGCCTTGCCGCTGGATGGAGCTCTCATCTACTCCAATTCCAGATTGCTGGGACTTCGGTTGCTTCTAAGGCCAAACAGACTTCATATAAATCCATAATGAACTTTCCTTTACTTTACACTATCCGTTGCTACTCAGATGAGGACGGGTTTCCTTCTGAGTCTGGTTCCTCTCAAGGTTTCTTCCTCTTAACATCTTAGGGAGTTTTTCCTCGCCACTGGCTTGCTCAATTGGGATAAATTCATACATTTAAAATCTGTTCTACCATGTTTATATGCTTCTGAAAAGCTGCTTTGAGACAATGTCCATTGTAAAAAGCGCTATACAAGTAAAATTGAATTGAATTGAATTGAATTGAATTGAATAGGGCGCATGTGTAATGTAACAAGGAATGCTCTGCAGGTTCACCTTCATGGAACACTGTGAGGTCAATCGATTGACCTTGGGTAGAAATTATGGGTTTAAACACAGGATCACTCAAGAGTTATCTGGCCACCATCAGAGCCAGAGCATGCAATTCTCACACTCTTCTATCTGATGTGATCGCTAGCAAAAGTCTTTACAATAACCCATGTCAATTCAGCATCCTGCTTGGGCTCATAACAACAGGTCGTAAGGACCTCCAGCACAAGGGAGAGAAATGTGATAAGTTTATGCTCACTGTGCTGTGATGTTCAGCATTGGCTACTGTACCACATACACCATAACGTGTCTTGAGGTCTCTCCACAAAAGGATAATACTCTAAGAACTGTGCGATGCACTGAATCTAGTCGTTGGAATGCACACCATTTGTGGGATGGGATGATACAAAGCCTGTGTATAAGGAGCTCTTGCATTCAGAAGTGTTTCTTAGACTTTTCTTGGAAACAGTGAGACCAGTCGTGGGCCGATGAGTCCTATCCTAGCGAGCTGTGGGGCCATGTCTGTCAGAGGTGCATCTGTGCATTATCAAACCTTTCTAAGGCCTGTGACACCACTTCTGGGTGCAGACAGCACTCTGCTAGGCGTATTGCACTACGCTGACAGCACGTGTGCTGCATCACTGTGCTGTCCCTGTAGGTGAATTGCTCTCAGTGGAGTTGGAGTTAACCATGGGTGGGCACATCTGAAAAGCTTTCGTGCAGGGCAGAGAGCACTATCCATCCTCATGACACCCTGATGACTGATGAATCGGAGCATCACTACACTCTCAGTTCCAGTTTGTTGATGTGTTCAGGTCTCACACCAGGGTTCCACATGCTCCCTGTGCCACCACACTGCACCCCCAGCCAGTGAGCGAGGCATTCGTGGTGACTCTTTCAGACCCCTTTAATGAGAAAAGCCTCACTTGTGAAAATCCTCTGAACTACCGTTGCAGATGCAGTCTGCAATACTAGAATCCTCAAGAGGTGATGGTGTCAAACATTCACCTTCCTGAATTTCATTAGCCCATGCAATAATATCTGCAGCATGCTGGGGTGACAGGTTGGCCAGCATTCTCGATTAATTTATCAGCATGTAGATGAATTGGCTGGCCTGTTTTAGGTGTTACGGATTCCACCAAACTGTCCAATCTGGCAAAACAAGCACAAACAGTTAGATCCTGGATAAATGGGTTAAGTTGGAGAGAAGTTTAGATGTTTGAGTTAGTTAATTTATATGAAGGAGGACAAAGTCACACATCAATATCATCATCATCTACATGGAATTTATGACTCATTGGTCAGTTCAAAGTGATCTTACAACACATCTGCTAAATAGGATGTTTATCCCCTGGAGCTCCAAGTTTACACTTTGTACCAGTAGCTGAGAGCTGAAGACACACAGCGAGCAAGGTGTCAGTTCAGAAACTGAAAAACATCATCCGGAAGTGCCAAACAGCCTAGCAGCGAGGAGTAAGACATTATCTGACACTTTATAGCACAGTATAATGTATATGTACATGCACAAGTGTATGATTCCCTTGGAGACTTCACTGCACTCATGATAGTTGTTCTGGATAAAAGCATCTACAAAATGCTGTGAATGTGAACACGTAACAAAGATTTCTAAGAGCTTCTTAGACCAGAGACGTCAAATTCGAATAACTTCCTATGCACGTTGGCACAGAGCACGTGTGTTCCCCTTAAAGCGCCACAGAATCATTTCCATCCAACCATCTTCTATACCGCTTATCCTTCAATGTCACGGGGAACCTCAAGCCTATCCCAGGGAGCATCAAGCACAAGGCGGGGTTCAGAATAATTTCGAAATTGTAATTAATTGTATTCTACGATTTCTTTTTCAATGTTCCACTTTATTGAGGTAACTTTCAGTACTTTTCAGTGGCATGTGTGACTAGCATGCCAACACAACTGAAATACACAATTTTCAACAGTCAGATATTTAAATGCTGCTTAGCAAAGAAGCACACATTGGGGTCAATATTTCTCCTGAAAACTTTATACATCCTCTCTATTGTATATGTAGGCTCACTGTTATAACACTGGAAATGCCACGATCTGACAGCGAAATACATCTGGCTTGGCTCTCGAACTGCAGCGTTTCAGCTGATCAAACCAATAATCAGAACCATCGTCTCATCTCCATTTATAGCCTAATATAAGATACTGATTTAACAGGCAGCTGGATATTTTATTTCAACAATTCGCACATAAAGAGCTTGCAAAATATAGCTATATGAATTCATATTTAATTAAAAGGCTGCACACAATGTCCACTCATTGGCCAAACTGAAACTGGCTGGAAAAGTAAATCACATGGCGTTAGTCGTTGATAGGGTTGTTCATGGCATCTCATTTGGCAACAATGAAGTAGGTGGTCCATCCGGCGAGGATCAAGGCACCAAATAGCACGGTGTAAGTGAACAGAACGAATCTCAGAAGGTCTCGGAAAGTCCGGAGAAAGCGGAGCATCAGAGGTTCTGTTTCGAGATGAATATCCATGTTCGACTCGAAGGGACAGCGAGGTCCAGAGACCTGTCGGAATAAATATTAGTTTGTGACATAAACAGGCCTACTTGGGTGCCAGAGACACACCTTGGGTTTCGGTCTCGATAGACTGGCACATGAATAATTTAGAGCATATGTGTGGCTTAAAATCACAGATGCCCAGGTTCATACACAACATGGACAAGACTGTATATTGTCTTTAATTTCACTTTCACCACGACTCAGATTTTTTCCTACTTCTTTGAAAACATATACTGAACCCCACTGTACTGTGGGGTTTTTAACCCTGAGGTACACATCTTCTGTACCCGTAGTATGCATCTCGTACACGAGTCGAACGTGAATGAAGAGGACCTTTAAAAATAATTTAAAGTACAGTTATGTTTTAAGGACCAGGAGGTCAAAGATACATGCTAGAGCTACAAAAGATGATGCTGTCACCCCAGTGATAAGGAAAGGTGCAGTTTAGTGGAGCAGAATACGACAGTAGCTCATGAAAACCTCTGAACATCAGAAAGTGATCAGAAACAGCCATTAAATATCAAAATGTCTCAATAATTCTGTTATTCTTTGTTTTAAAAAAAAGTACATTTTAAAATGTACTAAACTGTATATTAAGTGCATTATATTATAGTCAGAAATAAGGGTAGTAAACTGTACTATTCCTCACCTGCACCAGTCCGGTGGGGTGGTGTCTATCCTCAAGTGTACACCTTTTTAATCTTCAATGTTAAATCTTTTTTTCCGGAAAAGTGCATTTAGTGTACATCTAAAGCTTTCCACTCTAAAGGATGATTATGGTCCATGGTTAAAGGTACAGAAGATAAATGTACGGATCCAGCAATAAGGAAAAGTAGTACCCCCCCCAGAGTCTATGACGATTTAAAAAAATATATATATGAAGGAAAAAGAAAAAAAAATCTTGTTTTTTCTTCTCTGCAAAACAAGGACATATACCACAGTGCTGTCGACTAACAAAAGGTCAGTAAACTTGCACTACTTTTGACTTATTTCTCTTTAATAATAGCAGTAAGGTGTGTGTATTGGATGTTGCAATATTGTGTTTTAGTGTCCTTGAAGTGAAAAGAAAACTGTGAAATATATTCGCTGTGTTTGATTTAATCCGACATGCGCTTTTTCTTCTCTCTTCTAAAGATCAAGTCGTTCACTTACCTTGGGAGGATGTTATTTCTCTGAAAGTCAGTACAGAGTAAAGTGGCGGTGCTGTGCGTCCTCGGGCTTTTATTTCTGCTGCTGATAAGCTGCTGCTCGTCCTCATGCCACAGGAGTGGCCGAGAAGGAGGCAATTAAATTGATTACGAGAAGCAGGAAACCCTTGGGTCCGTGCTTCTGGGAGTAAGAGGAGCATTCAGCACCTGCTCCATGGGCGAGTTCCGGCCCGCCTCTCTTTCTCCACTTCTCTCTCTCTCTCTCCACTTCTCTCTCTACCCCATCCCCTCCCCCCGTCTTGTTCTCCCCTCTCTTTCTTTCTCCACTTCGCTCCCACTTGTCCCTCTCTCCCCACCTCTCTCTCTCCACTTCTATCCCCATCTCTCTCTCTCCCCTTCTCTCCCCATCTCTCTATCTCCCCTTTCTTTCTCTCTCCACTTCCCCCGCTACTCTCCGTCCCCTTCTCGCTCTCCCCTCTCTTTCTTTCTCCACTTCTCTCTCCCCATCTCTTTCCCCCTCTTTCTCTCTCCCCTTCTCTCTTTCTCCCCACCTCTCTCTCTCTCACTTCTATCCCCATCTCTCTCACCATCTCTTTATCTCCCTTTTCTTTCTCTCTCCACTTCCCCTGCTACTCTCCGTCCCCTCTCTCTTTCTCCACTTCTCTCTCCCCCTCTCTCTTTCTCCCCACCTCTCTCTCTCCACTTCTATCCCCATCTCTCTCACCATCTCTTTCACCCTTTCTCTCTCCCCTTGTCTCTTTCTCCACTTCTCTCCCTCTTTCTTTCTCTCCCCCTCCCATTCTCCCTCTCTCCCCTTATCTCTCTCCCTCTTTCTTTCTCTCTCCACTTCCAAGCTTCTCTCCCTGTCCCCTTCTCGCTCTCCCCTCTTTCTTTCTCCACATCTCTCCCCATCTCTCCCCATCTCTCTTTCCCCCTCTTTCTCTCTCCCCTTCTCCACTTATATCTCTCCCTCTTTTTCTTCCTCTCCCCCTCCCATTCTCTCTTTCTCTCTCACATCCAACAGCCTACACTCTGAGAAACACATCACAACAGTCAATACGAGGAAGCTATTTTCAACTCAAAATTGTGTTAATTAGCTCAATTATCCTGTCCTAACCCAAAGACAAATGAACGTAGATACACTTTCATACAAACCATCAGAACCTTTGTCACTTTGATGTAATTTCAACTTTAGCTCGCCTCATTATTTTTTATTTATTAATTTTATTTTAGTCTTTAAATCACTGGAGCGCTAAAAAAAAAAAAAAAAAAAAAAACCACGTCTCAGCTCAGTCGAATGTCTATTGGACATTTAGTGCCCTGAGTAAGGTGCAAGAGCCATTGTGTTCATATTCTAAGTAGTGCACTTATATAGGGAGTGTGGAACCGTTGGGACGCAGGCCAGCTAGTTCTAACTTCCGTGTTTTTCCCGCGCTGAGGCGCTCGAGCGCAGCGCGGTCCAATCATCGATCAGCGAGTCTAAGCTCGCGCACAGTAAGCGGTTTATCCGGAAAGACAGAGAACAAATGGCCCGTTAATTTAATCAGCGTCCTCCGCGGTCGAGTCATGTTCCATTCCGGCCCCAGATCTCCAGACACAGGCCCATTATCGGCCTGTTACACCACTAATTGCCGCTCCTTTGTGCTCGCAAGCTACTTTTCAGGCCCACTGACTTATTATAAGCTTATATTTTCTGACTGCAGACGAGCTCCTGCTCTTATAATCTAGCTAAAGGTTTTCATACTGACGACACTGTTCTTTCACTAGACTCATTGTCAGAGCACGTTAGTGTCACCAAAACACAGTCTTTTATTTTACTTATTTATTTACAAGGTCAGTGAGCAAATCATAACTGCATACACGCTGTATGGCACCGACATCTTAAAGTATATTAAAAAAAATAAATCCAACACAAATACAATTTCCCAGGTCAGTAAGCAGCATGCATCCATATCTCCTCATATCTCATATCTTCTGCTCTGTTCTCGTTCAGTCAGGGGCACGGTGAATCCGGATGGGACGCGCCGTACGCACGTTCACACACAACTAGGGGAAATTTAGTGTAGTCGATCGATCCACCAACTGGAATATTTTCAGGAGGAAACCCGAGAACTCTGAGGAAACCCGCGCGGACTCTTCGTGAGAAGCTCCTTGAGAAATCAGGATCGACCTAAAGCTCTGAGGGGGCAATATTAGTCGTCGTATCGCCCCCCTGTTCTGTTCTAATCTCTTTAATTGGACACGCTTCGTTTCTTCCTTAGAAGAGTTCTTACAGAAGGAATATGAAGGAAAACACTCACGTCAGAGAAATAAGCTGCACTGTTGCACCATTTTAAATCAAGGGATCAACGCTGTCACAATTTCGGCAACGGGTACCGACGGGATTTCAATAAGTGCGCTGGGAATTGCCAGAATAGCGGGTTAATGAAAAGAGAACACAATGATTAAACGCATTGAGTTTGTACTTCTGTATACGAGATAAACCGGTGCGTGTTGTGAATGACTCGTGGGACATTTTCAGGGTGTTTGCACTTCAGGACGGTCCATTAGAGATTTTATCCAGCTGGTGCCGTTGATCAGTTTGGTGGCAGCGATGATGTACTCCGTCCCACCGTCCTCCATCTGCGACAGGAAGCGGAGTGCGGCGATTTCTGCGTACGTCACGCCGCCGAGAAAGAACACCAGCGTTGTCCTGTTCTCTCCCTGCTGACCTACGAGGTCAAAGCGTATACATTTACTCTTTACACCAAAGTACAACAGTCCGACAGTTAACTGTTTCCATATCCACCTTTTGTGTCATTCACAATTTCCCGAAGTGTTTATTTTCTGGACTGAAGTCAGGTCTCACAAGCATTAAATAAAACCAAAACAGGAGTCTAACGTCTGTTTTTCTATTCGAGCGTGGGGTTAAAGCAAACTGTTAAAGCAAAGCCCCCTAAAAACCTGAGCAATGCACACCGAGAGTGCAGCTGTAGAGGGTTTTTCAATTAGCACCTTTTTGCCAACAGTACATGGCAAGTACCAACATGCACTCTTCATAATAACACTCTTAATAACATGAAAATTAAACAGATCCAGCAGATTTATGGTTTTTACCTATATGTTATGGGAAGCCTGTATAGGTTTAGATATTATTTTTATGTGCCAAGTCTCCCCAATCATGAAGGCAAAGACAAACGAGCAACAAAACGTGTAAAAGACAAAAGCTCCTCTTATCTTTGACCACCGTGTGTTCAACATGTTAGCTCAGTGTGTGTGTGTGTGTGCAATAAAACGGAGACAAAGTGTCCTTTTAAAACCGATGTATACCTGAATACATGATTAGCAAATCAGTGGTTCACGTTAGAATTTACAACTTGCCTTGACGCGTGTTTTCAGTGATAACCTTTGTCCACATTTAAAAAGAGAATGGACGTGAGATCGGCATTATGGAGAATGTCCTGACCCACAGGATTCAACATCAAATTATTCTCATCTAGCATCAGCTGTGTGACATCAGGAATGAGATCTGAACCCAACGTGCTCACCCACACTTACAGTGTTAGAAACATCGATGCGTTTATTAATTAAGCATACAGTCCTAACCCTAGAATTCTAGTCTATTCTAGTGTGATTTACCTCTTGCGCCATCTCTACTTAAAGAGAGCGATGCAGCGGTGCTTTAATCCTTTAGCACCAGAATCAATAAGCAAGGCAATATAAACATATTTAATGGGTTTCTGGGTGAAGTTTTCCTTCAAGCTTAATATTATGGTCTTACGCAAACTGGATCAAAAACAGCTATTTTAAAGGGTGGTTCTACTTGATGGTGTCAGAACTCATCCTACCGTATAGGATGCAAATTTGGCTTAAAAACACTCCATCCATTCAATTTAAATACAACTTATCTTATCTTACACAGGGTCGTGGGGAGCCTGGAGTCTATCCCAGGGAACTCGGGGCACAAGGTGGAGGACACCCTGGACCGCAGGGCACAATCGCACACACACACACACACACACACAACACTGTGGACAATTTGGAAAGGCCAATCAATCTACAACGCAAGTCTATGGACTGGGGGAAAGCACGGGGAGAACGTGCAAACTCCACGTACACAAGGCGAAGGCGCTTAAAACACTCTTTCGCTGCGGACACTTACGTTTCTTCTGGAGACCAGGTGGAAGCTGCTGTCTCTCCTCAAAGTGTGGCCCAGGCAGCATTTTCAGCACCTCTTCGATGCTCCTCCAGCCCGGCCGAGTCAGAACCTGAGTGAGCCTCACGCTGAGAGGAGCATAACCGCTGTACACATAGGAGATGTCGTTGGGGTTCTGGCAGAAAAAGATGCATCAACAGTACAGATTGAATGGTGTGATCCAATGTGTAAAATATATATATAATGATCTCTACTTATTAAAGTTGGCAAATGCATGCTCACTAAAGGCCATCGAACACTGCAGTAACATAACAGTTCCACCATTACAGGTTTGCTCATCACTGTATAACAGAATACTCAGCGAAGTCTGAATATGAATCCACTAGCTCTCAAACTGAGCTGTACTTCTCACAGATTTAACATCTTTGTAGTTGCTACAAAACAGAACAATATCTGACGATAACTAGTAATTATGTTCTCACTAATTAACCAAATATGGAAAATGCCATATGTTACAATTTGTAAGGAATTCCTTACATATGTAAGGAATTGCTATACTCTATATTAAACGTGTTTCTTTTTTTAAATCCTGGGTTATTTTTTTCTACTCAAACACTTGGTTGAGCCTCTTGGGTTATTTAATTGGGTTATTTTATCAGTCTTGGGTAGTTTTGTGTAACCCAACCGCTGGGTTAGTGGCCGGATTGTTTTCACTGACGGTTGAATCAATGACCCCCTCCCACTTCCCTCACCTCAGCCCAGCTCCTTGGATCAAATCAACTCGGACTGTTAGACATCGTCTTAAGTGGGGGTAGCGGTTTTCACACAGACAGACCAGTAGACACAGACTCTTTCCCCATTTCAGCTCTGACCAACCTGTTCGTTTGCATCCTCCATCCACAGCTTGAGTGTTTTCCTGATGGTGGGATAGTTGTTCCTCGTGCTGGTCTGAGCTTTGAGTAAGCCGATCTTCTCCAAGTTGTTGAGGGTCAGAATGTGCTCGTATCCGTACGTCTACATACATGATATTATGTTTGTGGAATGATTCGAATACGAATCGATAAAAACGATTAATAATTTTAAAAAAACAAAAAAAAAACGTAATATATAAAATCTAGGTTGTACCTGCAGGATCTCTCTCTTGTAAAAATCAAGAATTTTCTGTTTCAGTCCATTGTTGCAGACAGACTGCATGCAGACCAGCCGGAGGATCTTGATAAGTGGGTCCTTCTGTGCTATGCAGTCCTCTATGTAAGTGTTGACCTGCAGGAAAAAAAAATACGTGTGTATTAAGTTGTGTGTATTTTTGTTTGTAGAACGAGGTAACAGTTTTGTAATCACGATAAAGTAACTTGTTTACAGAGTGAACCACTGTACCTTGTCTGTATCCACTCCGGTCATAAACTCCTGCTCCACTGTCAAGTTATCAAAAAATATTTCGGAGGCTGAAGGGGGGGGGATGGGGGGGTGTCGGATGGAGAGATCAACAGACATTTGAACCTTTCTCTGTAGCAGCGAAATCGGGTCAAATATTGCACGGTGTAATGCCAGCTTTAACCAGATAACATGCAAGCACTAATAAGAAAAACTGAGAAAAAAAGAACACACTGGTGATGTCCTTGATGAGCTCTGCAATGGACGTGTGATTGGCCAGCGAGGTGCGAGCAGCCTGCATGTGGGGCAGCTGGGATACAAACTGTTTAATCTCTCCAACTGTCTTCGCATTATGGCGTTCCTAAGACAGACAAAGTGTTTATGGAAGGAAAATAAACCAAATGCACCAGACAACAAGCACATGTGTAAAATAATCAGATTTTTGTCAATAATTCAGTCAACACATTTATATACACTTATAAGAGGGAAAAATCCGGGTATATGATAGTAAATAATATAATATAATAGCAGCATCTCAGGTTTAGACCTGGACAGCTTTGACTTTCCAGAACAACTACATTTAAGTTTTACACCCAAAGCTAATATGACACAATGACAAATATGTACCGTATCTCACAAAAGTGAGTACACCCCTCACATTTTTGTAAATATTTGATGATATCTTTTCATGTGACAACACTGAAGAAATGACACTTTGCTACAATGTAAAGTAGTGAGTGTACAGATTGTGTAACAGTGTAAATTTGCTGTTCCCTCAAAATAACTCAACACACAGCCATTAATGTCTAAACCGCTGGCAACAAAAGTGAGTACACCCCTAAGTGAAAATGTCCAAATTTGGCCCAAAGTGTCAATATTTTGTGTGGCCACCATTATTTTCCAGCACTGCCTTAACCCTCTTGGGCATGGAGTTCACCAGAGCTTCACAGGTTACCACTGGAGTTCTCTTCCACTCCTCCATGACGACATCACAGAGCCAGTGGATGTAAGAGACCTTGTGCTCCTCCACGTTCCGTTTGAGGATGCCCCACAGATGCTCAATAGGGTTTAGATCTGGAGACATGCTTGGCCAGTCTGTCATCTTCACCTCAGCTTCTTTAGCAAGGCACTGATCGTCTTGGAGGTGTGATTGGGTCATCGTGCTGAAATACTGCATACTGATCATGCTCTGCTTCAGTATGTCACAGTACATGTTGCCATTCATGGTTCCCTCAATGAATAGACGTACGAGTGCTGCCAACATTGCTCCAGAGTTTGAAGGGGTGGGGGGGCCACCTGTCAGTGCTCAGATCATACGTCGCACACTGCATCAAATTGGTCTGCATGGCTGTCGTCCCAGAAGGAAGCCTCTTCTAAAGATGATGCACATGAAAGCCCGCAAACAGTTTGCTGAAGACAAGCAGACTAAGATAAACTTATTTGGTTCAGATGGTGTCAAGTGTGTTTGGAGGCAACCAGGTGAGGAGTACAAAGACAAGTGTGTCTTGCCTACAGTCAGGCATGGTGGTGGGAGTGTCATGGTCTGGGGCTGCATGCGTGCTGCAGGCACTGGGGAGATACAGTTCATTGAGGGAACTATGAATGCCAACATGTACTGTGACATACTTAAGCAGAGCATGATCCTCTCCCTTCAGCGACTGGGCCGCAGGGCAGTATTCCAGCACGATGACCCCAAACACACCTACAAAAGACGACCACTGCCTTGCTAAAGAAGCTGAGGGTGAAGGTGATGGACCCCACATCTGTAGGGCATCCTCAAATGGAAGGTGGAGGAGCACAAGGTCTCCAACACCCACCAGCTCTGTGATGTCGTCATGGAGGAGTGGAAGAGAACTCCAGTGGCAACCTGTGAAGCTCTGGTGAACTCCATGCCTTCTGGTTAAGGCAGTGCTGGAAAATAATGGTGGCCACACAAAAGATTGACACTTTGGGCCCAATGTGGACATTTTCATTTAGGGGTGTAGTCACTTTTGTTGCCAGTGGTTTAGACATTAATGGCTGTGTGCTGAGTTATATTGAGGGGACAGCAAATTTACACTGTTACACAAGCTGTACACTCACATTGTAGCAAAGTGTCATTTCTTCAGTGTTGTCACATGAAAAGATATCATCAAATATTTACAAAAATGTGAGGGGTGTACTCACTTTTGTAAGATACTGTATCTCTGCAGATGGGAGACCAGCAAGTGGGAGGGGGTTAGGATTTTGTATTCAGTGTTTTCTTTTGTTTCTTATTCCAAATTTGGACTTATTTTGCATAGGCAACATCTGATCTCCCTTCTCCTTTCCCATTTAGTTTACTTTATGAATTATCTATTGGTACTATGTGCACGGAGTGGTGGAATCCCAGATTAGGGTGTGTGTCTAAGGTTTTAAGGTTCGAGGATGGGTTACCAAGTCTGGCTCTGGGGTTGGGATATAGGGTCCAGGGTTCGGTAAGAGATATGAGTTAAAGGGTTAGGTTTTGGTTAGGTTACAGGATTTGGGCCAGGGATTCAGGTAAGTGGTTTGGATCAGGGTCAGGTTAGGAGTTGGGGTTAGGATTCTTTGGGTTAAGGTTAGGGAAGATAGCCAACAGAATAGAGCTGTAGCACCCATTTGGAGCTGGCTCCGGGCTGCAGAGACACATGCATCCGAACTCTGGCGCAAAGGCTAGACACAAACTTCAAATGCAGCTGAGATGATCTTGGCCTTCTTGCTAAGTGCTGCTCCCACAGCATTGAAGTTCTTGTCACGGATTTCAGCGTATAGCTCCTCAGCTGAATTGAGCTGTAACTTCTTGGGCTCGGTGGGCAGATCTTTACCTCCTTCACCTGGCTTCTTCTGGGCAAATTTCTCAGGGGGAAGCTTGACATAACCTGTAGAAACAATGTTTTTAAAAACATTACTTTACATTATGCATCACTTCCTGGAATGTCTTCATTAGACAAAAACGAGCAAAAAACTCTTTTCCCCACAGGATATAACATCACCAACCAACGTCATTTCAGACCTGATATACATCATGTGTATGTGAAGTATGTGAACCCTTTGGAATTTCATGGTTTTTTGCATTAATTTGTCATAAAATGTGATCTGATCTTTATTTAAGTCAGGGGTATTGACAAATATAATGTGTCTAAAATAATAACAAAAAATAAATTCTGATCCCTCACGTCTTTATTGAACACACTCATTCAACATTCAGAATGACAGTGGAAAAAGTAAGTGAACCCTTAGAACTAATAACTAATAACTAGTTATTAGTCCCCTCCCCAAGCCCCCCCCGGCAGCAATAACCAGGTGCTTCCTGTAGCTGTGGATCAGACCTGCACATTGTTCAGGAGGAATTTTAACCCATTCTTCCTGGCAGAACTGCTTTAGCTCGGTCATATTCTTTGGACGTCTCAGGTGTATGGCTCTCTTCAAGTCATTCCATAGCATCTCTATTGGGTTGAGGTCTGGGCTCTGACTCGGCCACTCCAAAAGGTGGATTTTGTTTTTCTGAAGCCATTCTGTTGTGGACTTGCTCCGGTGTTTTGGGTCGTTGTCCTGTTGCATCACCAAACTTCTACACAGTTTCAACAGACTTACAGACATTCTCACATTATCCTGAAGAATTGTCTGATATACTTGGGAATTCATCTTCCCCTGAGTGATTACAAGCTGGCCAGGCCCTGATGCAGTAAAGCAGCCCCAAATCATGAGGTTTCCTCCACCATACTTTACGGTTGGGATGATGTTTTCATGATGATATGCCGTGCCCTTTCTACACCAGATGTAGTGCTGTGTGGTTTTTCCTAAATAGTTCAATCTTAGTTTCATCAGTCCACAAAACATTTTGCCCATACTGCTGTGGAGTGTCAATGTGCTCTTATGCAAACTTCAGGCGTGAAGCAACGTTCTTTTTAGTAAGCAGTGGCCTCCTTCGCGTGTCCTGCTGTAGATACCCTGCTTGTTCAATGTTTTGCGTATTGTAGACTCATGAACAGAGATTTTAGCCAGTTCCAATGATACCTTCAAATCTTTGGCTGTCATTCGGGGTTGTTTCTTTACCTTATTGATGAGTCTTCGTTGTGCTCTTGGTGTCATTTTGACTAGGCGCCCAATTCTTGGTAGACAGTCCCAGAGTGTCTCCATTTGTGTAATGTTTGCCTAAATGTATACTGGTGAATTTCTAAAGTCTCCGAAATCACTTTGCAACCCTTGCCAGCTTTATATAAATCAACAATTCTTGATCGTAGATCCTCTGAAAGTTCTTTTTGGCGAGGCATGGCTTACATAAGCGTGTGCTTCTTTTGCAGTGCAATCTCCAAAAGTTTGAGGGGTTTTTATCAATCAAAGTAGCTGTAGTCCACACCTCCAAACTAATTTTCTTAACGAGACTCCAGGTGTGCTAAAACCTGACTCCAATTAGCTTTTTTGAGGTCATTAACTCAAGGATTCACATACTTTTTCCACAAGCACTATGAGGGTTTTTTTGCTTGTTCTCAATAAAGACATAAAAGATCAGAATTTATTTTGTGTTATTATTTTAGACACATTATATTTGTCAATACCCCTGACTTAAATAAAGATCAGATCACATTTTTTGACAAATTTATTCAGAAAACCATGAAATTCCAAAAAGGTTCACATACTTTTTCTTGCCACTGTATCTACCAGTCATTTTACAGAAGGTGAAATACAGTGTAATCTTTCCTGATCCAAGCAGGGCTAGAGTTGGGAAAACAATTGTATCTCGTCATTGTTTCAGAGTTGTGACCACTCTTAACATTCTGAACAATGAACCAGTAATCTTCTAAATATAAAATACTATAGATGACACACCATTAGTGATGCCGTAGATCTCATCGATGAGGCCTTCGTAGGTGAGCTGCGTGGCTAGTGGAGTGAGCAGGTCCACGTTCCGGTCCAATAATAAGAGCGTATCAAACACGGGCAAGATTTGATTCTGACTGCCAGCGAACTCCCTCTTCATCCGCAGCATCATGTTTGCTACATGCTACAGGGAAAAGAAAAAAAAGAGAAAAAAGAGAAAAAACTTTATTTAAAAGGTGCTTCCAGTCAAACACAGAAATTCCACTGAAACAAAGGTTTGATTTAGATTAAGAATATTGTTTTCCAATTGTGGTCATGGAAAACATACATAGAGTTACAGTGCATTTATCAGAAGAGCCTGAGAATCCAGTTCATGTCAAGTGTACGATTTTGCACAAGTGCCTACAGTGGCTCTCTGTAAGGTGCGAGATGTGTATAAACTTCTGAAACATACCGGATTGTATCACTGGTACATTGTTGTAGCACAAAACACTTAAAACGGTCTCCTTAGATGTATTACGGTTTAGGCGCGCACTGATACAACGGACAATATGACTACATGTACAACTAATGGGACAGAAACCGTGCTGTCCCACTCACCCTTGCACATTCTCCTTTGCCAAAGATCTGAGGGATCGTTCCATACAGTGCTTGCAGAGTCATCAAACCCTTAGCAGTGTGATACAGGCTCGTCTGGTCATTCTCAAGATAACACTCCTGCATAAAAACAAAACATATGGAAGCAACGGAGAAGGAAAAGAAATGAAAATCCATCACAGATGAAGATTGCTTACATGCCAGGTATTTCAAACCCTGCACTGAAAGTTACAACTCAGACTACTATTCTGCCTCTATAAATAAATGAATGACATCACGATACTGGTATCACATTCTGTATTGATATGATAATGGCAAATGCAAAAACGGTTCTGTAAAGCATACTTATGTATTATACTTATGTATTAAGTATACAGTACATTATTCTTGGCATTAGAAGCATTACTAAAGTTTCAGGTGACCCGTGGAGCACGTGTTTGTACATCCAATCTGTCGTGTGCATGTGTGACTGAATTGCCTGAATATTGGCAGTTGTATGCAAACAAGCCTGAATATCAGATTATGAATTATCATACACTCAGTGGTGCTTGAAAGTTTGAGAAGCTTTTAGGATTTTCTATATTTCTGTATAAATATGGCCTAAAACATCATCAGATTTTCACATAAGTCCTAAAAGTAGATAAAGAGATTAAACAAATGTGACAAAAATATTTGGTCATTTATTTATTGAGGAAAATGATCCAGTATTATATATCTGAGAGTGACAAAAGTATGTGAACCTTTTTAAAATAAAATTTCAGATCCTTCCACAACATTTGTTTTGGATTAAAATCAGGACTTTGACTTGGCCATTCAAAAACATTAACTTTATTCTTCTTTAACCATTCTTTGGTAGAATTACTCGTGTGTTTAGAGTCACAGTGTCTTGCTGCATGTCCCACTATCTTTTCAGATTCAGTTCATGGACAGATGTCCTGACATTTTCCTGTAGAAATCACTGGTATACTTTTAACATTCATTGTTCCATCAATTATGGCAAGTCGTCCTGGCCCAGATGCAGCAAAACAGGCCCAAACCATGACACTACCACCACCATGTTTCACAGATGGGATAAGGTTCTTATGCTGGAATGCAGTGTTTTCCTTTCTCCAAACATAACACTTCTCATTTAAACCAAAAATTGCACTTTGGTCTCATCTATCCACAAAACATTTTTCCAACAGCCTTCTGGTTTGTCCATGTGATCTTTAGCAAACTGCAAAAGGACATAAATGTTCTTTTTGGAGAGCAGTGGCTTTCTCCTTGCGACCCTGCCATGCACACTGTTGTTGTTCAGTGTTCTGATGGTGGACTCATGAACATTAACATTAACCAATGTGAGAGTTGCTTAGAAGTTACCCTGGGTTCCTTCGTGACCTTGTGTACTATTATAGGTCTTGCTCTTGGAGTGATCGTTGTTGGACTCCACTCCTGGGGAGGGTAATGATGGTCTTGAATTTCCTCCATTTGTACATAATCTGTCTAACTGTGGATTGGTTGGATTGGCTAGTTTCTTGTCTAACGAGCTGCCATTCAGTTTTAAAAAATTACGTAATTTACATGCATGAACCAAGCTGGTTCATGATTAGAAATGTGGAGTTGGCCTGTTCTTTTTAAGTACTTAGTTCAGTTCATAGAAAATAATTTTGCGGCTCCACCGACTGATGACTCAACTGTGATGTACTGATCCATTTGTGGGTGCGCACTTGGTATTGTAAACATAGCATGTAATTTCTTCCACTTACCCTGAATGCACTTTCAGACTCCATGGACAGCAGGTCTCCGTCGTAGGGTATAAGGTCCAGAATGTACTCGTCTATGTTGGTGAAGGAGTTGAGGACGCCTTGCTCCTTTAGCCGCTGCTCACATAACAGACTGCGCCGAGGTACGAACAGTATGTGGAACTCACGTTGTGGCTGTAACTTGTCCTCGCTGTGTGGAAGACACACACAAAGACGGTTTGCACTTATGTACAAATTAGTGACAGAGAGAGAGAGAGAGAGAGACTGACTAACCTCATCACATTCTCTGCAATAATGTCCATCAATTCCAGCTTTGGTCGTACAAAAAAGATAATGTTTTTGACATCAGCTGTTGGTATGCGCCCCGCTTTGAGCGTAAACATCTTTTCCACTTCATGTTCCTTGAAAACAAAAGATCTGAACTTAGCTTGCATGTATAGTAATTGTACAGAGCGGTGTTTCTCAATCCTGGGCCTAGAGTGCCATTGGCCTTCACGTTTTAACGTTTCCCCCCACAGTCTCGTGTTTATTTTTAAAAAAAAAAAATATTAAAAAAAAAAAAAAAATATTTAAAAAAAAAAAAAAAAAAAAAAAAAAAAAAAAAAAAAAAAAAAAAAAAAAAAAATTTTAAAAAAAATTTAAAAAAAAAAAAACGGATAATTTGTATGGAAAGTATTCCATTCATACGCACTCCATGTCCAAAAACATCATTTTCTTACCTTCAGCAAGGAATACTGAGCTATCAATCCAAACGGTCCAGTAAGGTACTCGTCCCATACAATGGCCTGTAGAGAAACAGTTCAGAATGAATACAGCTCGTTTTACGAAATCGTTCAGTGCGGCAAACATGCCGGATTTTAAAATCACACTCTTTTCAGATGCGGATTAGACACGTGTAGAGTTATTATAATTAACCGTGCATTAGTTCTGAAAAACACAAGCTTTCCTTGGTTTACATCTCAAGTAAGGTTCTAGCATTTTAAAGCCTGGAGACCCCCCCCCCAAAAAATAAATAAATAAATAAGAATTATTTAAAGTGGAAATTTAAAGATTCCCTTACATTTCCACTGAAAGACACCAAGGCATTTACTGACTAAAAGCAGCTGCAATTTATCGATTTCATTTGTATTTAATCGAATAGGTTTTGTCTCAGAATGATCTTAATCTGATTTAATAAGATCACCCTCAGCTGACCAGGAAGCGAACGCCCCTGTCGACCTCGACGTTTGTAACCTAATTTACATTACAACCACTTAAAACCATTTTTTTAACCATTTAAAACAACATTAGAGATACATTTTTAAGAATTTACAGTTAAAGTTTACAATGGAAACCGAGTTGTCACTTTCATTAATCAGCATTAACCACTTCCAGCCTCTGACTCGCCACCTGAGGCAACAAAAAAAGTCACTCACGGTGTTTTAAATTCAAACCTCGTCGTTGTCTCTTCGCCCCGGTAATCTCTGTTCACACGAGCATAGGTGGAGAAATAATCCACGATTCATACGTTTCTCGAGCTTTGTTCTGTTGACTAAAATTCTGACTAAATCTTCTAATTTGGTCATTTGAACAATTGGTGTCAGCACTCATATCTATTAACAGAAGTAGAACAGAAAGTGGAAATGTAAAGGTAAAAGCTTATTACTGGAAGGAAAAAACTCGCTTTTGGTGAAAACCTAGTCTAGAATTTAGACCCGGCAACAGCGGACAGGTTTTCCCAGACCATCCAGTTATACACATTTCCGTGCATGTGTTTTACATACATGTAAAAAACAAACAAACAAAGCTTGGTCTTTTTCACCTAACAGAACTACACAAATATCAAATAAACCACATTTTTTTAAATGATGGATATAAAACCTGTGAAAGCACTCGTATCATACAGAACTGTGCTAGTTCTACACGTTTATTTATTTATTTTTTAAACGACACCATCTTTAAAGTTGATTGGGAAGTATAGTAGTCCTATTCTAATATATATATATATATATATATATATATATATATATATATATATTATTTATTTTTTCATTTTTCAGTTAATATAAAACATCTCTCTAATTAACCTTGCATTTGAAAGTATATCTTCTAAACCAGGGGTTTTCCGTTCGTTTTTCTGTCCATCCAGCAACCCAACATACACTGCTGAAAAACAACATCAAAAAAACAATCGAAACCTTCACAGAATTCGTAATAGTTTTAATGGAAGCTGCACTGGTCCATGTGGGTCTCTACTAGAAATATGCTGCCTTTTATTGGTGGCATGTTATGTCTCCTGGATACCATTAAAGACCAATAATGGTAATGGTTTTAATGGTTAGATGATGGATTGTAATGGTGTCTGTAGTGGAAACCATTAGGATTTCTGTGATGGTTTCTATTGTGTTCGTGGTGGTGTTTTTTTTTTGTTGTTGTTTTCAGCAGGATAATCCCACAATACTGTTCAAGTGTTAGTATTTTGCCCATTATGTGACCAATCATCATCATCATCATCATAATCATCACGATCATTAATGTGATTGCCAGCATGTGCCAAAGTAAAAACAATGAACAGACCCCTGGTTATTCTTCTAACTGATACACTACAGACAGGAAGTTAATACTAACCGGTGAGACATTATTCTAATACTGCACCGTGTAATCATAACAACCAGTGGTGATAAGAAAAAGTATAACCTTGCTTCCTGCGCATTTGTCCAGAAATTCGCGAAGCTCCTTCCTTGCAGCTTCCCTCAAAATATTTAGATTGACTCTTCCATAAGACAAATGAGAAGCCATGTTTACAAGGTAAAGAGCACAATCATGTGACGCAGCCCACGTCACGTGGTTCCTACTTCCTATACGACCGACCTACCTTCCTACTCGCGCATGCGCACTTTGCGACATTTCCTTAGGTGACCTGAAGATGGCGATGTTACTCTTTGTGACACAGGGGAATGCCTGGAATAATATATAACATCCATGCAGAGTTCATGACTCCACGTGTGAGCGCGTGCGTCTATGTATCTTAATTGAATTTTTTTTTTTTTTTAAATCCACATCCATGACATAGCCTAAATAAACATCTCCTTTCTGAGGTCTGAAGTTGAAAGTAGGAAATGTCTTATTACTACCTCTAGGTTCCTTCTTCGAACTGTAAGATGTTTTAGTCAAATGAACACTTAAAAAAACAAAAAATCATGTTTTAGTAATAATTCTGTATAATGTTATGAGTAAGGGTTAACATTTCAACAGTAGGAATGAAGAAATATATGAGACAAGAAGAAACTAATCAGAGGGTTGAGGATTCAAGCCCCAGCACCGCCAAGCTGCCCCCTTCAAGGCCCCTTTCAAATCCTCTGTGCTCCATCATGGCTGACCTCGTGCTCTGTCTCCGACTTACTGACAAGCTGGTCTATATGAAGAAAGAATTTCACTGTACTGTAATGTGAATGTGACAAATAAAGGCTTTTTCGTCTTCTTCCCTTTCTCCTCTTCTCCGATGGCAGCCACGCCCCAGAGTACGGCTTTCTGCTGTGATTGGACACCGATTGCATTTCAGTGTGGCACGGGTGCAACGCACTCTTGAAAGGGAAATGCTATGCAAAGGGAAATTACAAAATGACAGAATTCTTAACATTCTTTAAAAAACTACTGCTGATTGTTTTTCACAGGATATATCTAGAGATATAATTGCAGTGGAACAAAGTTTTTACTTTTCAGTCCTTTATGCGACTAATGAAAAGATGTACTGTTTGGGGATTGCATTTTATTTTCTTCACCAGTCTGAATAATGCGTTCATGATTTCAGATTGTTTGAGCGTTTCAAGTTTTCTACTGGATTCACGGTGTATTTCTTCTGTATACGAAACATGTGAACAGAAAAGTGGTAACCCAAACGAAAAACACTAAACTTACAGTTCTGTCATGTGTTCTTTTGTGAAATCTGTAGTTTGACTGGACAATGTGCGCTTATCTACTTTTAGTTTCATCTCCACTTGCATTTTCCGAGGGGAGGAGGATGTGCTGCTCCATACAGTTTCAGTAAAAGAAAAAAGAAAAAGAAAAAATTAAATAACTGCCTTTCATGCAGCTAACGAAATGTGTTTAAACACGTGAACTGTGTCTGTAATCAGTCATTTTTCGCATTCAACACATTCTTGCATCGAGATGAGACTGGCAACGTCCCAGAGGTAACAACTGGTATACATCTGTAAAAATGTACTTGTACTTTAACTCTTTGAAACTGGCTGTCTCACTGGTTATACATTTACTGCTGTGATTTATATATTAAACAAACTTTTTAAGTTCAAATATTGCAGTGATATCCAGTGGGTCATTGTCTCCTCTGAGAAATACCTGTTGGGTAACTTACACTATTGTTGGATAGTGTTTATCCATCTAGTTTTTTAAGTAATGTGTTTTTTAATGTTGTTCATTAGTCCTTAGTTCAATCCTAGGCTTGGGTTACTATCTTTAAGGTGTTTTACATGTTCTCCCCATGTCTGTGTGCATTTTCTCCAGGCTTGGCTATGGAAAATTATGCTGTGGACGCTAGTAGGACGCTGTGGTTTTGTTGTAACATCAACTGTTCGGAGTAACTGGAGCAAACTAGTGGAAGTCCCTGAAAGACCTGACTGAGGCAGAGAAAAGCTGCTTTGGCAAAGGCTCTGATTGTGTTAGGCAAGAGTGCCTGAGTGGTGTAATGTGCAACGGGAAACCATATGGAACCAGTGACACTGAGCATATATTAATGGTTCCAGTGAGGCTTGTTACATCCTTAGTCACTGGGAAGGTCCGTATGGCTCTAGTTGTGTTAGGCATAGTGGCAATGCTGAAGGAAGAGGATCAGTAGTCCTATCGGCACCGGAGGAGGTACAACAGGCAGTAATGCCATAGCAGGACAATATCTACCTGGGTAATTATTGTAAATTATTGAAATTCAATTTTATAACAGCTATTTAAAGATGATGATATTCTTTTGGCACCATCAGAAGTGGACCTGCAACAGACACCCACTGCTAAGTCTGAAGACTTCCAAGTCTAAAACCATGGTTTTGTCTCAGAAAAGAGTGGGTAGCTCCTGACCTTGCCCTTGGTGGAGGAGTTTAAGTGTCCTAGGGTTTGATTTACAAGTGATGAATAAAGATGGTGGTGGTGGTGAAGCAGGGGCTCAGTTTGCAGACGATGCACTCTGTATAACGATCAGGATTTGTCCCTATCCTCATTAGCTGTTGGTAATGACTAAAAGTATACGGTCTTGACTAAAGAAATTAGGCTCCTCTCTATCATCTTTCTAATAAGGTGAGAAGCTTGACAATCAAGGAGAGTCTTGGAGTAGTGCCACTGCTCCTCTGAATCGAGATGAGCCAGTTGCGGTCGTTTACAAGGACATCCCACTGGATGAAGACCCCGGAACAGACTCAGAACATGCTGGAGAAGTTCTATCTTATAGTTGTTTTGGGAATAGTTGGGGATCCCCCAGGAGGAGCTGGAATCTTTGGCCATACATGGAGAAGCCTGGACTGACCTTCTCAACCTGCTACCATTGCACCCCCTACCAAGAGAATGAGGAGGGAAAATGAATGAATGAATGAATGCATATAATGTCAATTCTTCGCCACTGTCTGATTTGCACTACGCTGTTGTTTACAAACACAAGTTTACCAACATTATTTATGTGCAATGGATATCCAATTCGAGCGATATGCTAACAAAGATCTTAAATTCTCATTGTGTGAGTACCTTCTGTGATTATACGCTGTACTGATAATATTCTGATGATCCAAGCGTGAATATTGGTGTAATAGTAGAAGTGAACTAAAAATGCCAAAGCGAAAAGCTAATTGTGTTCCAGCTAAAGTTACACCTACAGTGAACACAGGTACATCTAAAACAGTGAAAAAAAGAAAACATACACAGTTACACAGGCGAGAGCGAGGATTCTAGATAGTGACAGCAGTGTCACGCGATGTTGAAACCGAAGTTCAGGCGATGTTGAAACCGAAACCGAAACTGACAGTGACGCAAACTCTCCTGATTCAGACCCTGATCCGTCTTCATCTTCAGCACCAACCAGTGCGACTGACATTGCAGGGGTTTGGAGTCATAACGTGACCATCTCTGTGCATTCATGAAAACACTACCTGCTGGTCTGATTATCACCAGAAACTTGACTTTTGGCGCTAAAATGCATTTATTTATTTATTTATTATTTACTTGAATTTATTCAAAGGCATTGACGCTGATGCTCGTATGGTACTTCTAAATGAGTAGAAGGATTTTAGCAAGCATTTTTTCGTAATTTCTCTAGTTAATAATTGTGTTCTAAGTTTAGTAAAAACACTGAACTGCTTCATTTTCAAAGTAATATTACACAAATACATTATTATAAGTTGTTTCAAGGCCTAAAAATGTTAAAATTAAAATGATGATTTTGGCCCAGGTCCTCAGGGTTGGCGTGCTGTTTCTCTGGGGAATATAGGTTTATGGGACATAATACTGTGGGAACTTAGGGGTAAAGGGTTAAGTTGCATGTTTTGTTTGCTAAACCAGTGTAAGAAGACACAGAAACAAATGCTTTTGGTCACCACAGCTGCTCTGCTTATCATTCTATGGTACTTGCAATGTTGGTGAAATCTGGCTATATTATATAAGCTTTTGTTTAGTGAATCAGATTCATCCATCCATTTTCTATACCGCTTATCATTCAGGGTTGCGGAGAATGTGGCCTATCCCAGGGAGCATCGAGCATAAGGCGGGGTACACCCTGGACGGGGTGCCAGTTCATCGCTGGGCATTGTCACATACAAAATGACATACACATTCATACACTACGGACAGTTTGGACATGCCTTTGGACATGCCATGGGCATGTCTTTGGACTGGGGGAGGAAACCCCCAGAAAACATGCAAACTCCGCACACACTCACGCAGCAGTGGGAATCGAACCCCCAACTCTGGAGGTGTGAGGCGAACGTATTAACCACTAAGCCACTGTGCGCCCTAGTGAATTGGATGATGGCTTTAAATCAAAATAAACTTTAGTACCGAAAACGGAAACCAAATAAAGGTTAGTGGGTATGGTATAAATGTCAAGGTGTAAAGGGAGGTTTTTATATGTATGTGTTTGAATATTTTTTTTTCAGTTTGATAATATTTATTTTATATAGCACTTTTATAGCAACTTTACAGAAATCTGGATATAGATTTCAAATGAATGTATATTTTGAATGAAATGTTTGTAGTATGTTGAGAGTGTATCCTTGCATGTATGTGTGGATGTTATTATTATTATTATTATGAATATTTCTTAGCATTTTTTTTTAAACGAATACTGGCCTTGTGCCCTGCGATGGATTGGCACCCTGTCCAGGGTGTACCCTGCCTTGTGCCTGATGCTCCCTGGGATAGACTCCAGGTTCAACGTGACCCTGAAAAGGAGTAAGCGGTAGAAGATGGATGGATGGACACTGGCCTCTAAGCACTAGGGAGCAACTAACTCTTCCTGCATAGCCTTTTTTGTCTTTAGATTGCCGGGTACATGTACAAGTGTATGTATGAAAGCAGTTTCACTGAAATCATACAAAGAAGTGGCCACACCTGTAGATTTTAAGGCAATAAGGGATTCATGATTAATGCATTCTAAATAATCATTTTAAAAAGGAAATCTACTCTATCTAATATTACAGGAACATATTATCCTATATTGCCTGGTTATCAAAGGTAAGGTTGGGCCTTTCCTGTCTAATTAGTGTTAACGAAAAAGTAATGAGTATGAGATGAGTCAGGGTTTTTCCTTCTCAAGAATCATTTGCATAACTGGATTCTACTGATCAGACTGTATTTATTGGGTCTTATCAAACCGGGGCTTTTGTGGTATTTCTGCTTAATTTGTATCTCATCAGGATTGCTTGAGTTACTGATATGACACTGTAAGCCTGTATCCTTTTTCCGTTAGCTTACAAAGCTGATCTTCCATTAGAATCACATGTACTGTACTACTTCTTTTGTTTCGGGCCCTGTTCCTGCTTCACCGGTACGCTTGGACGTTATTGAATCATGCTTCACTGGGTTGCACAACATATGTATTGATTTGACATAGTGAATTTATGTACATTTCTCAGCAGGTGATAGGGATTTCTGGGTCTCTGTGGGTTTCTAATGCTGTTTATTTCTAATTAAAATCTGTCAGACCTCAACTGTTTCCTGTGGGTAGGTTTTTTGTTGCTGGCCGCACAGGCTCTTCAGATCTCAGATATCTGTGTGAGGATGGGGTTCTGTACAGCAGGATATGAGGCATAGTGATTTGCTATGCACCCTACAGCATTTAGATTCATCAGTAATATTCACAAAGGCCGAATGTGACCGCAGATGTCACATAAGAGCCAAAGAACAAAGCAGAAGGTAATCAAGTGTAATCTGTTGTGACTTGTAAACCTGCAGCCACACCAACTCTTTGAAGGCAAACCCTATGACCACAGCTAAGTAAAAGTATGAATACTTTGACACTCTGAAAAATTGTACATCTAGGCATATGTATCTGCTCTAACTTACTAGAGACGAGGACGGGGAACCCTCTCAAAGATCAAGATTTTTCAAATGTAGTGGTTGGCAACGTGACGTTAGAGCCAGGTTAAATGGACAAAACACAACTTTATAGTATTATCGATTTACTGCCCAACGATCTTGCAGTATAGTGAAAGACAACACTATGATGGGTCAATTCTGCCATAAAACCATACAATAGCTCATCAAGATAAAGTATCTAGAGTACCTCATTAGCTAACATGGAAATAGCGAGGCAAGCACAACTCATCTAGGTTAGCTAACCTAATTAATCTGATAATGGCAACCACAGTGCTACAAGGCTGGCCTAGATTGTAGTCACAAAATTCAAATTTGTCCATAATAGTAAGCACTGCATATTTTAAACACTGAACTTGCTCATGAGTATATTCTATTCTCAAATAACACAAGGAACAGTACACACACACACACACACACACACACACCGAAATGAAAAGTGGAGATTCTTAAGATAACGGCAGGATAACTACAATTTTTTTTATTGCTTATTAAAAAATTTACTTCATCTGTAGTCTTGTAAGTTTTAAGAAGAAAATATAATTTGCTTGTGATTTATGCTTCATTTGCAAGTAACAAGGAAGAGCAAAGCATACACTGGCATACATGGGATAGCCCTTCACAAATGTACAATACATTAAAGAAGTGTTTTGTGCAGAACATTATTATAACTAGGCATAAAGATATTCAGCAAGAAAGGATGATTGTTTTTCATTAAAATGGCAAACAATGTCAATGGTCACCATAGGAGCACTATAGGGTGTGCAATGGGCACCACAGAGAGCAATTTGCAGATTTGCCTCCATGGAACACTTTGAAGTCAGTTGATTGATGTCCAAAATTAGGTAATATGACCTTGGGCAGAAACCTGTGAGGTGACTCGAGAGTCATCTGGTGATCAACGCATGCAAGAAGAGATCATACCTAAAGCACGAAGTTCACATAAAATGCTTGCTGACACACACACACACTCATTTCAGTTAAACATATCTCTTCGGCTCGTAAGGACTTTAGGACCTCCAGTATAAAAGGACTAGCCCATGCTGGGCCTCATTGGCAGAAATGCCTAGCCCTTTTCAGAAAGGTAATAATAACATTATGAGGCCCTTGAGAAATTATATGTAGTGTATTTGGGCTTGCTCCATTCTATCAAGTCAAGCAAGGCAGGGTTACCAGTTTGGTAAACTAGTCAATACTAATCAAACTAGTGCACACCAGCTAAGGGCCTACAAGGCCCTGGAGTGATTCTTGAACTGCTAGTTAGCAATGCTCAGTCCATGCTTCATCCTGAGGGGCAAAACACACAGACACAGATGACCTATCTGGGGTTGTAAAAACGTTCTGTCCATTTGGGATAGTATATCTGCTTGGGAAAGAATTCCCACTAGCAAAAAAATAGCAGTGGGAAGTAATGCTTTGCCAGCCATCTTAGAGCAACAGGTAGGACTCTATGGCTTAGATACTGAGTTCTGTAAATTCTGTGAGAAGAATGAGTGGTTGAGACAGAAAGGCATGCAATAGATGTAATGGCCAATTGCATCCTGTCCCAGCAGGCTGTCTGGCTTTGCTAGGCAGAACCACACTTGGCAATTAGTTGACTTAACAAAAGCAAAAATGTCTACCTGTGCCTTGCAGATTATATGCAGATGCCACCTTCATGAGACCAGTTCTCCTGGGACATACTAATCCACTTGGTCAAGGTGCCACAAAGTCAGCTACCCATGATGCTAGAGAGAGGACAGTGTGAACTTTGAGTTGGAATACCTGTCTTTGGAAGGCAAAATAAAAGTACGAAAATGAAATTCATCTGACAATTTTACTGAGGCTGTCCTTTTCCTGAATGAGAAAATACTTTCGATAGAACCCTCTGACCTGAACTGAGGTCTCTTCCTAAGAGGGATTAAAATTTTTGGGCTAGATATGCAATGTTGTTGGATTCTGATATTGATGAGGGCCAATGGCAGAACGGGAGCTGCAGTATCTCTGTGGCCTTGTTATCAGGATCCACTGACGAGCAGTGAGCAAAGATATTAGCTGCAAATCACCCTGCTGACAGCCCTTACGCTCCATCGCCATGCTCCACAGGGCTGCTTAGAATTAGGGAGCGCATGCAAGCTGACAGAGATCAATTCAGACTCTTTTTTTTATGTATCCAAGGACATTATCTCCCTGGGTAAATGCTGAAGAAGGCTGGTCATTTGGCTATAAAGAGGTCTCTGATAATAGATATGAGTTTCTGTGTTGTCTTAGTTCCAAAGTGAACAATTTCAGATTAATTATGTTTTATCGCTAGGTTGTCGATAGATATAGCCTAGAACTTCACCTGGAATCTGGGCAGTAAAGAATGACAAGTTGTTTAGACTTCAGCATTTGGGTCAGATTCGACTATGAATCAAGCATCGTCATTGTCATTGAAACAGCATGTCAGTACCATCACTGCTGAGCAGTCAGTGCAGGGGATGCCTGAATCAAACACGGCCTCTTTGAGATGCCGATGCAGCGAGCACATAGCAGGTTCCTATATTCAGCTCCTAGAGCATTCAAATATTGGCAGCATACATGAATGTCTTCCAGCATGGCTCGTTTATGCACACATAATTTGTTATGGTTGTGGAAAAGCCATGTGTGCAGCATGGCACAGGAAACCCACTAGACCCTGCTAACAACATGTTCAATAGGCCCACTGGTTGGACAGATGGAAGGGGATGTGAATGCTTAGAGGAGAAAGTTGCAAATTATTTTTTACATTATGTAAAAACAATAAGCATGCCTAATAATCTCTCTCTCTCTCTCTCTCTCTCTCTCTCTCTCTCTCTCTCTGACCCCTCCTGCTCTCTGGGCCTGCCTGATCCATCCTGATGCCCTACTTCTGATTGCAGTTCTCATCAATTGGAAATCACTTGTTGCTGCTAAGGATGGCCCCACATGGTGCAGCATAAAGATCATTGAGATTACTGAGAATGGTATCACTTAAAAACCATAAAGATGGCTTTGCACCTCAATTCATACGATCAGTTATGCTATTATAGCTTTAGGACTACAATTGCCACAAACAGTTTTGCACTCCATCATTGAACAGTGGAGAAGTTAAAAAAAAAAAACAGTCTTCATGTGAAAACTGTAATGAATTTTCCTGGTTACACAACTGCACTATTGGACCATGTAGTATTAGGGCTTTATTATAAAAGGGCTTTATTTTCAAATTGCACTATCCGGTGTCACCTAGATGAGGACAGGTTCCCTTTTGAGTCGGGTTCCTCAAGGTTTCTTCTCATGTCCTGTCAAGGAGTTTTTTTGAATGAGCTCAGTGCTTACAACGAGCTGCGGCTGTGTGTGACTCAGAAGGATATTTACAGTCAAGCTTAAAGTTTATCAAGTCAAGTCAAGTGGACTTAAAAAAAAACAACACTTTGATACCCTACTTCAAACACTAGAAAGTGATTTCAGCAATCATTCAGTCAGCACTGCAAACATTACCATGCACATAAGAGAGAATTTGACATTTTTGTTTACATAAGAGGCAAAAAAACAATGGAGGAGGCAGAATTTGTTGCATTTATTTTGTCTTTGCATTCTGTATATTGCATACAAACAAGGATATTCCAGTTTAGAATAAATCAATAATAAATAATAAATTAAATAATTTACCTAAATAATTTAGCACACAACGTTGAGGAATTTTAGCTTCAGCGATTTTCATCACATATGGTTTTTTTTTTCCCTTCCAACCATGTTGTTAAACTCACAAGGACATTGAAACCCAGACATTTTATTTTATAAACATTTACATTGTTTATTCTTTCATCTAACCCTGAAGTATCATTACTACAGCCACCCGTCTTGAAACAGGCATTGAAATGATGTGCCAGTTCTTTGGTCTTGTTCATAACTTCTTGACTGGCATATTTCATTCCAATGAGACGATCGAGATATTTGCTGAAGGCACAAGCAGAGTCCCTGATATTGCTTGATATCCCAGCGAGGTGCACTGAAGGACACTTGGGGTTGATTTGATGTTTCTGAAAATTTGTTGTCACAAATGTTAATTTTTTTTCAGATATTCTTAAAAAAAAAAAAGTATAAGATCGTATGTCAAAAGAAACTTACATAGATGGAGCTGATGTTTGATGATACCGCTCTAAGAAATAAGAGTGTACTTGGCTTAGAATGAGTTTGCATCATTAAGTTGCAGCCAAGAAGGACCAAGATATGCATCCAGAGAGTGGATCCTATAAAAAGGAATATCGTGTTGTTGTTATTATATATGTACACTGTATATGTAACAGAAATGTGAATTTATTACACAGATACTACAGTAGTTATCCAGAAATAGTAGATATCCCTTATTCATGGTTATTGTGTTGTAATTTGGTAATACCACCAAACCCTATCCACCATTTTATTTAATAATAACTCTAATAATGACTTTGAAATGATTTTAATCAATTCCTTGAAGACTTTATATCAACATGTGGTAACATATGTGCCACTGTTCATCATAAAGCCTATAATGAAAGTTTATAATGAAATCAAACACCTGACATTTTACAAGTGCCAAAATGGTTGTGAATTACATCACACTGCTTTTTAATTCTCAATTCTCTTTGGTTGGAAAGTGTTGGGTTTTTTTTAAAAGCAGCTCTAAATTGATCAGCAGCTCTGATAATAGTGCTGGCAGCAAGCATTATTGCTGACTTACACAAGGACTAGTATGTCGGATGTTTCATGCCCTGATATTCCTTAGCTTAATTATTTTTATAGACTGTGCTACTTGAAATTTGCCATCAGTGATTTATATATATATATATAAAACACTGTAATATATATGTAACACAGATACAACCACTTTCTAAAGAGAAGTGAAGTAAAGGTAAAAACGACCTACCTGCTACGTGCACCATGTTGCAGAGTTGTCTTTGGTGTGTGTTGATACCTTGTCAGTTGTGCTTTCAGTATCTTTGTACGTATGTTTCTTATTTATAATCATTTCAGGGGAAATACCTGACGTTGTGGGGATGCGCAGTGCATGTGTAAAATCTGATAAAAAAGAAAGTTTCCTATGTATGTACCATTTATCAGAGCACTGTGATTAGGACATGGTTTTAATGAGTCAGTGATTATGCAAAGTCTTCAGGACCTTTTTAGGAAGAGCCCACCACATCATAAAATCTAGCTAGTCATGGCCATTTTAGAGTGACGTACACTACCGGTCGAGTTTAGACGCACTAATTCTTTATTTCTTATTTTTTTTAGCAGCCACATTTTAGAATACTAATAAAGTCATCAAAACTCTGGACTAACACAAATGGAACTATGGTAAATATGTTATGATAAAAATAAATAAATAAAAATTATTTAGTATTTTAGCGTCTTCAAAGTAGACATGCTTTTTGCCTAGAATTTACAGAAATGTATTCTTGGTGTTTTCTCGACTGATTTCTTGAGGAATTTCCCTGAGATGCTTTTTAAACAGGATTAATGGAGTTGTCATTTACGCTGGACACGCTTTTCGGAATATTTTGCTCCGAGTCATACATGAAAAAAAAAATTTTATTTGTAAATAAAATGTTCGTTTTCTAATTAAAGAAATTAATACGTTGGCATGAATATATTTTTGTATACACCGATTTCAAATGTTTAATCATATACCTTCAGATCAAAAGGTTTTCAAGATCATGAGAAACATTTCAGTCGATCGTCTCCAAACTTTAGACTTGTAGTGTGTATAGTATTAAATAGATGATTTGGTAGATTTATAGATTTGCTTTAGAATAAAAAATTTAATATTCACCAAAACCAATAGACTTCTATTACTGCTTATTATAAAGACTCTATACAACTCTGTAGGAGATTCAGGACTGTAGGACATACTGCAACACTGAGAATTTCACATTTTGCTGTCTGAGTTCCATATTTTGCCAGAATGTTACTTCCTTGGTTGATTTTTAGTACCATAATGCATACCACAACAAAGAACCAATGGGAGCACTATGTGCATCGCCTGGCAACTATACACAACGCAACACAACACAACACAGAGAAGGCCTTTACTGGGAAGAAGTGCAGAAGACATAACCACTATTGAAATGTTATGTGAAATGTTATGTGTTTACCATAAAAAATTGAAGAAAGGTACCCATCCATGACTGGCTTTTGCTCATGGCCCTAATGGCCTGTTGCACACTCACATCAGCCATTGACAAGCTCGTTCACAGCCTGTGTTTGGAAAGCTTCCCATGTGGCAGAGGGAGCTGGGTGAGTACAGTGGCATGTAGTTAAACATCTGGCATTACCTGGAGAAACATATGTTACATTATTTTTTACAAAATCTGAATGATTTAAAATCACTTTTAAGTGTTCAGAAGGATTATAGTTAGGAAAGTCACTCAGAAATCAATGTCTTATCGGGCTGATTTGCTAAGATAAATGTGAAACTAATGATTTCACATGAAACTAATGATTCCTTTCGAGGGGAGCCCGAAAACTTTCAGTATGAAAATAAACATCAGTGGAGCCAGTACCTGAGATAATAACTTAATAATGTGCCATACTCTATAACAATGCATGTATTCATTACATTGCTAAATGTACTGCTTAAATGATGTGTAACATATTGGTCGATCTCTACATTCTGCCTATACTGCATGTAAAATTCAGTATATAATACGTATTGATATTTGCACTGTTATTTTAATAATTTTTTTTCTTTCTTTCTTTTTTTTGTTGATTCTGTGTGAATCAACAAGTGACCACTAAAAACAATTCTCATTCTGAAACCTGTGAGCTATTTACCTATATACTTATTAGCTTAAGCCAAGCTGGTGAGCCAAATGTAATCCAAATCACTTGCATGATTAGAATGGTCAATAATTATGCATATAGTGTTCTGAAAACAGCGTATGATACTTGATTTTACAGCGCAAGCCATCATTAAGAGACTCTGAAGACTTGCGTAATGATGAGAGCACAGGCGCACGGTTCGAAGAGTCCGACAATCTCCATGACCTGCTCCGAAGTCCACTATCGCCGTGGCATGAGGAGGCATCTTGGAGTCCTCAGGCCTTAGTCTTGAGAGAACTTGCTGTAAATTCACCAGATGAATTTAATGCTGACTTCATATATTCATCCTTGACAACTCTACGGATCGTGGACCGAGGGGTGAGTCAGGTTTTCGGGATTGTTTTTCCTCCCAAAGGCTACTCAGTGGAGACACAAAATAAATAGATTTAAGCAATGCTCTTCACAACATGGGGCTTCAATACCTTCACCTCCTCTTCTCTCTCTCTCTCTCTCTCTCTCTATATATATATATATATATAGATAGATAGATAGATAGATAGATAGATAGATAGATAGATAGATATATACACACACACACACACACACACACACACACACACACATATATATATATATATATATATATATATATATATATATATATATATATATATATATATATATATAAAATTTATTTATTTCATTTTTTTTTTTATTCATCTATTTTACACAGTTTTACTGTGGTATTGTGTGTATTGTGCGTAGAGTTCCTATTCACAATTACTTATAATACTCTTAAAAAAATAAATATTTATCGTTTGAATACTTCTTTCTGTTTTTCGAAATTCTGCCATAAGCATTTATGCCATTTGCTGTCATAAGCAAAATCCTGCATGAACAGTCACACTTCCAAGATGCACGTATGAGCGAGCCCACATAATTTCTCTTTGCCACACCAAAAAAAAAAATACCCCACCATCAGATATTGTGATTTATCAGAAACCTTTTATCACAAAGGAATATCACTCACCCAAATAAGGTTAGGAAATGTGCGCAGTGGTACGTCTCTACCGGCTGTAGGTTATTAGTGCCATCTGTCTCTCTGCAAGCAAATAAAAAATAAATGGCGAAGATAGGAAACAGTCAACTTGAAACACGTCTAACTAACTCTACATAAAGTTTCTTTTGTCCTGCACGACAGTTACAACTCGATCATTTGCGATTCTCCCCACATGGCACTTCTACTTTTACTGATGTTTAATAGTATTGTTTACAATGGCGTCAGTTGGCATCCTCCAGTATGGTCACATTGGGCCCTAAATATGATTATATATATATATATATATATATATATATATATATATATATATATATATATATATATATATATATATATATATATATATATATATATATATATATGTATATTTATATATATGTATATATATTTATATATATGTATATATATCATTATTTATATATATATATATATATATATATATATATATATATATATATATATATATATATATATATAAATAATGATGAGGTATAATGATATATTTATGCATGAGATGCCAAACTTGGGATGCTAAACTAGTTTCCTGACCTTAATAATTAATCACAAACTAAATGTAAACGAAACGTGGAAAAAAAAGAATGCTACAAAACTAAACTCAGACATTTAACTTTTACATTAACATTGAACTTTTATATGCTTAATATAATTTTATGGAACTCTAAGCATTTGACCAGCAATTGAAAATGAACTTAACGAAAAAGTTGTCTGGTTGTATGCTTACTATTCTATGAAACTCTTCCAAGGTGGTACAGTTCCAGACTCCCCCGGTTTGATCCTGAGCACGTGTTACTCTCTGTGTGGAGTTTCGTGTGTTCTCCCGATGTCCACATGGGGGAAAACATGCTAGTAGGTTATGGACTTATGCTAAATTGCTCCGAGGTGTAAATGTTTGTGTTCATAATGCATTCCTGACTTGCACATAGTGTTCCTGGGATTGGCTCTGAATGTACCTGACAAGGCTACAGTGGTTACTGAATGTAAATGAATGAATGAATGACTCTTCCACCAGGGTACTTTAACATTTATTCTGGATTACTTTCAGAATTTATTTTGATCCTCCTTATCGAACGTAGAAAGACATACTAATAATAAACACCAATAATTTCCTCTCAAACCCATTTTCTGTTATTCTCCATCCAATTTCTCTTCAAATCTTACTGCAGTACTAGTACGTCCTTTGGGTGGCTAGGGTCTGAGGCACTGCTCCTTTGCCCACAAGGGTGAAATTTGTGAATTAATGTGTGAATTAATACATTAACTAACATGTACTTAAGGTGGTTGCAATTCACGCATGAAATCATGCATAAGAGTCACGTCGTAGTTAAAGTTCATTAGTTTGTGATTAGTACATGCATTAACTCATCATTAATTAATATTTGATTAAGAATTATTTCAGGTGTTACTAAAAAGATTTTTTTATGTACTGTTATTGTATATAAAGTGTTATCATTCCAGATATCATTCAAGCTCTGGAATTAGTACTGGAATTACTACCTTCTGATCTCTGTCATAGACCCATAAACACTGAGGTACCACTTTCCTTGCTTTCTTCTGCAAGAGAGCAATTGCAACAAATCTATACAAAGTAACCTGCTATTGTTTATGCATTGTTTGTTTCCAGTTCCTTCTTGATTCTTTCTGATTTTTCTATCTCTGGATATTGATTATGGATTTGTCTATGCTAAGAAAAGAACAACCTAACTACTGTCCCCAGACTTGGTCTTCAAAATTTTGATGAAGCAAACTGGTACAGTACTGCGCAAAAGTCTGAGTAAAGAAATGCTGTAGAGTCAAGATGCCTTCAAACATAATGAAATTAAATGTTTCTATATTTAAAAAAAACATATTACAAAGAGCAGTAAACAGTAATAAACTAAACAAAGGCAATATTTGGTGTGATTATCATTTGCTTAAAAAATGTATTAGTAGTGTCAGGTACAATTAGTGTAGTTTTTTTTTTTTTTAAAGAAATTAGCTAGTGAGTTTTACTGCACATCTTGTAGAACCAGCCACGGTTCTTCTGGAGACTTTGACTGTCACTCTTGCATCTTATTTTTGCAGCAAATCTCAAATAATATAAAAAAAAATCTATAACAAAGTGTGTACTATAACAAATAGTATGCCTATCATTTTTGCCTAGTACTGTATATTAAGTGTGCTGCAGCTGTGAAGGATGCATAAACTGACTATGTAGAACAATACCTCATCTATCTCAGTGACATCTAACTTGACACACTAAGACCCGATTTCATGGTAGGTGCATATTGTTCTTGTAACATATGTTGGATTCAGTGTAATATTAAAATTTTTAAGTCAAAATTTAATAAGGTGGAAGTAATAGAGAACCATCAAGGGAAACTCCGATGCTTACCCACACAGAATAAATGACATTTTCTATTGCTTATTGTACTAATCACATCTGCACGTCATATTTCCTGTGCCTTAAAATCTGATTTCAAGATTATCATTTAGCTAATTTTGCAGATTTTATCAGTTACGCTGAGTGTGTACCAGGTTAAAATAGATGAATGTGCTGTGTTGGTGCTTTATTGGTGAGGGGTCAATGATGTAACATGCAACATTTGTCGTTTTATTATTACTTTATTTCAACATATACAATATAAATTAAACTTTCCTCTTAAATAGGATAGTATTATAATTTATTTAATTGAAACCTATAATTTTCATTTCGATTTGATTATGTTCATAACAAAAGCACACTTAATTTGTGATTTTTTTTGTTTGTTGTTGAAACATTTCATTTATTAACAATTTTTTTTCTATTTTTTGTGTTCTAGGTTTCGGTCATCGATGAGGGATTGCTGATGTTCACTTGTCTGGAGGAGCTCATATTAACTGTTAACAACATCACTGAGGTTCCATTAAAGAACCTTCCAAAGACACTTAAGGTGAGGAACCATTGTACTCCGGTCCTTCAAGGGACATATATAGTTGCAATCAAAATTATTCAACCTCCATTTGCAAAATCAGGTTTATTGTCAAAATTTACAGACTTTCAGCTGTTTGCAATGAACAAATCAAACAAAAGCAATTGAAATAGTTCAACACAACGAATGTTTAAGTGGTTTCCCCAAATTCAAATGACAATGCAACTTATAATGATTTCTCCTGTTTCAAAATTATTCAACCCCCTGAATAGAACAGCACAACAGCACAACTATGCAAAAAGGGTGTTGTCTCTTGCACACCTGATTCAACTAATCAAAGGCTTCATTAGTTGCACCATGTGTTTTTGAGCTGGAACACATGAAATACATGAACTAGCTGGGGGGAGGGGGGAAGAAAATTTATGAAATACCTGGACGGGGCAGAAAAAGGAAGCTATCACCAACTGCAAGCAGATTTCTGAGAAGACAGGTTGTGAAAAAGACTCGAGTGACTGCAAAAGACCTGCAGCAAGACTTGGTGGCAACAGGCTCTGACGTTTCAGTGAGCACAGTAAGGCACGTACTAAATGCAGAAGGTTTCCATGTCAGAACTCCAAGACATACACTGCTACTGACCCAAAAGCACAAGAAAAGTCAGCTCAAATTCATATAAATAAACCACAGAAGTTTTGGGATTCTGTTCTGTGGAACTTTTCAGCACAATGGATCATCGATATGTCTGGAGGAAGAAGAATGAAGAACACTCTGTCCACAGTCAAGCATGGTGGTGGCACGGTGATGTTCTGGGTCTGCTTTGCATCCTCTGGCACTGGAAGCCTGTAGCGTGTGGAAGGCAAGATGGATTCATTGAAGTAGCAGGAAATTCTAGGAGAAAACATCATGCCGTCTGTGAGGAAGCTGAAGCTTGTGCGTCATCTGACCTTCCATCAGGACAATGATCCCAAGTATACCTCAAATTCCACCAAGGCTTAGATGCAGAAGAAGTCCTGGAAGATTATACAGGGCCATCACAGTCACCTGACTTGAACCCCATTGACAATCTCTGGTGGGATTTGACGATGGCGGTTGCAGCACACAAACCCAAGAATATTACTGAACTGGAGGCCATTGCTCATGAATGAGCCAAGATTCCTCAGGAACGCTGACAGAAGTGATGCATCTTGTTTGCAGCAGGTCATAACAGCAAAAGAGTGCTTTCCTAAGTACTAAATATGCTTGCCATGAAGAGGTTGAATAAATTTGAGACTGGAGAAATCATTATAAGCATTTTCAGGGGAATTCGCATTCGGGGTTGAATAATTTTGATTGCAACTGTATACCTATCTAAGCAAATGGTGTGATTCTAAACATGTGCCAGGAGTCGTTGAAGTGGTTGTAGTTTTAACATGACCACTGAGTTCCTCATTACTTCCAGGTGGAAACGATAATAACTGTTCAAGGACATGGTCTCACTGCAAAGCCTTGTCTCTCGCTTGTAGGTTTTATTGTATTTGAGTTTGATCTTGACGTTTATTATTATGGTGACCTCTGATTGACTTTGGACCTTGATTTTGGATATATTTTGGACCTTGATTTTGGATTGTATTTTGGACTGTGTGTTTGTTTATTAAAACTTCCATGGATACATGGATCCTCGTCCCATGTCTGAGTCTACCATTTTACAGCATGATTAA
Organism: Ameiurus melas; assembly: GCA_012411365.1. Classification (NCBI taxonomy): domain Eukaryota; kingdom Metazoa; phylum Chordata; class Actinopteri; order Siluriformes; family Ictaluridae; genus Ameiurus; species Ameiurus melas. Next base: position 15,495,278 of record CM022773.1, on the reverse strand, counting down.
TAATCATTTGAATGTAACCAGTTATGGGTCATGCGACAGGTATTCCATTAATTTTCAGTAGTAACTTATTATGAGCATGTATCCCAACTCTAAAAACAGCCCTAGATTCATTGTGCTAATAAGACCCCAATTATTTATTTTATTTGCCTATTTATTAATATCTGTTTTTAAAGGGTTACCATATGCTTTCAGTGATATAGTACTATTACGTTGTAATAATGTTGCCGAAACCTGAATGAGAATCATAACTGTGTGCTTCTACGCAGTCATGTGAATGATATAAATGATCATTTTGTTTGATCTATTTAAAGGTTCTTGAACTTTATGGCAATCAGATTTCTAGTCTCAAGAGTCTGAGGACAGACCTTCCTCCTCATCTCCAACATTTAGGTCTTGGTAACAACTGGCTTGGCTCTCCTGAAGACCTCCAATATTTTACTGCCAATCGTTGGTAAGGGCTTGACCACATAAATTGTGTTGCCACATCTCTGTTTTTTTTTTTTTACCAAACAAGTGGCCATGATACATTTAATTTTACATTTACATTTACATTCATTTCAGTAACCCCATTTGCTCTCTCCAACTGTAGGCCCCAGCTGATGTCTCTTGATCTGAGTTGGTCTGGGTATACAGGACAGTATGCTCTTGTGGATGCACTCTCTAGATTGCCTCGCCTACAGAGTTTAGTTCTAGAGGGCAACCCTCTAACCCTAACTACCTTGTACCCGGGCTTTACACTGGACAACTTAGTTCACTTGCTCCACCTAGATGGAAATCAAGTAACACCAGATGACCGGCATCGCTTCAGTGGCCTTGCCCAACTTCGAGGTACTGCTAATTTTGTATGTTTGCCCACTGACAAAGAAATGATCAGTCTATAATTTTAATGGTAGGTTTATTTGAACAGTGAGAGACAGAATAAAAACAAAAAAATCCAGAAAAACGCATGTCAAAAATGTTATAAATCGATTTGCATTTTAATGAGGGAAATAAGTATTTGACCCCTCTTCAAATCATGACTTAGTACTTGGTAATGACTTAGTAATTACTTTTAATTTTCAATGCCCTGGCTGAGGGAAGGAGGTTCTCACCCAAGATTTGACGGTACATGGCCCCGTCCATCGTCCCTTTGATGCGGTGAAGTTGTTCTGTCCCCTTAGCAGAAAAACACCCCAAAACATAATGTTTCCACCTCCATGTTTGACGGTGGGGATGGTGTTCTTGGGGTCATAGGCAGCATTCCTCCTCCTCCAAACACGGCGAGTTGAGTTGATGCCAAAAAGCTCCATTATGGTCTCATCTGACCACAACACTTTCACCCAGTTGTCCTCTGGTGGTCAGATGAGACCAAAATGGTTTTTTTTGTACTTTTTTTTTTTTAATGTGTTGGCACTGCTACTCTGCATGGATGAATTTTATGGTTTGAGGTAGTGTTTGGATTGTATATTAGCTCCAATACTTGACAACAGATGTGGCAGCAGATATGGTTTTCTTGGAGTAGAGGTGAATTGCTTTCACTCATAGCTAGCAGTAAATAAGTGCAATTTACCACACTGTCCATAACAAAAAAATCATAATAAATAAATAAATAAATAAAACCAATATAGGCAACACTATAATTAGCTGAATCAAATGAACAAGCATGATAATGTTAGCTAGCTACCTATTGAGCCACAGAAATTTCATTACGTGTTCAGCAGAAAAAAAAGCCATCTCTGTGCATCAGTCTTTAATCCCTTCAGATCTCTGAGTTTTCTCCACCTCTCAAAAGTGCATGAGTATGTGTGTGCATGGTGCTCTGTGATGTCCCAATTAATTTCGAATAGACTCTGGATCTACTGCCACCATAATCATGAAAAAGCGGTTACTGATGTTGATACTGCTGATGATAGTGGAGATATTGATTATACTTTGGTGTACATTTTTGCATTTCAAGCATCAATCTCTGAGGAAGCGGCAGTCACAGTGTGTGTTAAGAAGATGAAGGGTGTTCCTAACCCCGCTTTGTTGTTGGATGATGATGCAGTTGAGTTCCCCCTGGTCAGCTACAGCTATTCGGTCTCTTATGAATTTCTTGAAGAAGCTCAATCCCAGAAAAGTGTAAGTAAACTTTCCTTACAAGTTTACTTTTAGCTATAATTTGAGCATTTAGCGCTATATTCAGAGTTGAGTCGCATACATGTAGTGTACATGTAATACTGAATTTTGTGTCCATCTGTATTCAGACGTCAGACATAATTACCTACTTAAGGATTATTGAGATGTTATACGAGTTAAACATGCAGAGTCAGAGGTGTGATATTGACTCAAGAAAGGTGCAGCGTCCAGCACCATTGTAATGACAATATGTCATGCTGAAATGCATGTTTTGGGCTTTAAACTCCAAAAATATGTAGTGCCATGACCTCGACTTAATTTCTCATGGCTTATTGAGTTGTGTGCTCGAGTGAATGTCAGTGTGCTACTGTATATAAAATAATAAAATACAAAATTACAGGACATGCTATATAAAGTGCTATTTTAAAAGCTGCCGAATAATAAGGATGGAAGCCATTTTGTTAAATGAAGCCAAATAGTCAGTCATTATTGTGATCGTTACAAGGACTATTCATGCCATAATATACTGGTTGTTGGGTAAGCAGGCGACGACGCAAGTGGAGGATGACTGTCACTTTTATTAAAAACCTATCAGAACAAAGAAAAGATTCAAGAACAGGGTTGCGGTGCAGGCAAAGGTCAGGCGACTTTCAACATACATCATAAATTAGGTCAGAGAAAAGCCTCGACAAAAGTCAAAATCAACACATAGCGTATACTTTGCAAAGTGAATTGAACTTAATTTTGACAGCAATGAAAAAAAGTGCTTTCCTTTTTGGGTTGTATTTTCTATATCTCGGAATTTTTCCAAGCTTAAAGGAATATGCTCGTGCTGAAAAAATGTTTCTACTCAAGAAAAATCTGGCAACCTCAGAGGACTAACTACATGAAAATAATATAAATAATCTTCAGCTGATAATATGTATAAAAATTACTTCAATTACTTCAATTAACTTAAGAAGATGCTTAATCTCTGAAAAACATGCAACTTTCCCTAAGTATCTATTGATGTAAATCAATAACACTCGGACTCTGAATACAGTCCTTAGACATTCAGCTGATATACTATAACATAATAAGGACAAGCAGACACATTTGCTTTATGCCCAGTACATCCATGTAGGTCTTTGGATAGAAGTGAACAGAGTTGTCTTTGAATGGCTGAGTACAGTGTATACAGAGAACAATATATACCACATTTGAGTATGTTGAAAAATCTCGTTGATGAATCCCCTTGAAACATAGTTTTCACAGCAGGTACAAGCTGAGGGCCAAACATTGGAAAATATTCCACCGACTCCACAAGTGAATAAGAGAGTAACACCAATCCCATGTATGTCATCAGATCACCAAAGTCACGGTAAACAATTGACATACACAATTTTTATAGTCTCTGTAGTTTATGAAACTTTATTACTCTCTGTATAACTAAAAACTAATTAATAATCAATCATTTTTTTTAAAAAATCATATTAATAATCATTTATAAAATTAATATCAAATTAATGATTAATGTTTTATCTTTGGGTTTAGTTTTTGTATGCATTGCTTTTGAGAAAGCTTTTGTCCTGCATGCCTATTTCCCAACTGATCGACATAATAATGCATTTTTCTTGAGTGACAGTCACCCACCAAGTCTCAGATCACGTTTTCTTGCTGTCTGCCTCTGTAAGCCTTCAGCATTCCTGTAGCTATGAACTGGACATCAAAGAAAGAGTGGGCTGAAGTAATTGAGTTTAATTATGCAAGCACACACCACATCAGAGACCTGGCAGCTCTCAAGAATTTTATTCTCCGAGGCCTTTCTCTCACTGTGGAAGAACAGAAGGTTTGACATGATGATAATAATAATAATAATAATAATAATAATAATAATAATAATAATAATAATAGCAATAATATATGCATATGAAGAACTGTAAAGTTGGGTTTCAAAACACATTCATAAACATTGCATACTGTATATATTTTATAAAGAAGTGAAGAAGGATTTATGATTCATTCACTTGACAGATGACAGAATTTCATGTATTAATGACTTTGTTTTAGACTTTCCTTTGAGATATTCTTATTTATTTAGCTGATATATTGGCTTCATAAAAGAAAATTCCACTACGAAACTAAACAAGTTTATATTTAAATATTTTATTGTGTTTAGTGGTACTGGTGTTACTTTATTGGTTGGTGTTATACCTGTGAGAAGATAGAGGTTGTGTGCTGCTTGGACACTGACTGTCTACCCTGAGATATATCGGTGTATTTACCCTGGTCTGCCTTTTGACTTTGGGTTTTGGATTGTGGGCTGTTGTAATAAACCACCTGCATATGCAGATCTTGTCACTGAGTCCTCCACATTACAGAAAGCTTTGGCTGTAAATGTGGATCCAACAGAAGTACATAAACTAGGTCAACTCAACCAAATATTTGGCTGTCTGACTTCCGTTTTGACTTCACTCATAAGAGGTAAACTGAAAACTGTGACATGGACTTATGGTGCCAATTAAACATTCAAGGAACTGAAAACCACAAGTGCCACCTTTTCCCATCATGCAGATCCTCCACTCAGATCACGCAGATCCTTCATTCATCATTAAAGCAGATGGCTCCAAAAGTCGAATCGGAGCCATCCTTTGCAGCACCAGGGAAATCTACCCAATACTTCATCCTTGTGCATTCTTCTCAGGAAATTTAATTCCAGAAAGAAATTATGATGTCGGCGAGCTCCTAGCCATCAAAGCAGCCATTGAAGAACGGTGGAACGCGCTTTTTACTTGTTAAAGCTGATACACTTTCTCATCTGTATGAGGGTTCACAAGTAGAAAGTTCTAGGAAAGACATCCAGCATGCACAACAAGAAGAACAAGTCCCCCTAGAGTACCTTTCAGACAAGACCTACATATCTCTGAGTATGAGTATGATAGAAGCAGTAATCCAGTCAGTACATACCTTACTCAGTTCCAGACACCTGGGCATTTATTCAACAATCAGCATTTACAAAACAAAAGCTTTGTCAAGTCTTGCTTATTAAAAATAATAAAAATAGAAGTTATCGATATTAAGAGGGAAAAACTCACCCATAACAAAAGGAGTGATTGGAAATATCCAGAGAAACAGTGAGCTTAGATTTACACAGCTTAATGTCTTGCAGGGGAATACAGAGCAAGGGCCAAATGGATTTTTAAAATATTTGTGGATGAAAAGGGGCAAAGATAAGGAGAATTTGATGAACCAAAATTGGAATATAAGAGGATTCCAAATAACTGACAAATGAAGATAAAGGGAACTCAAATATCAAGAACAGATTCTAAGAGGAATTCAAATAGCCATAAAAAAGAATATATTGGGACATTCCAGACAGGGAGACAGGAAAAGAAAGATAGGAGGGGCACCGGAGACACACCATATAAATAGGGAAAGAGAGCTCAGTTAGTTCCGATCATTCTGGGATGTCTCAATGACTTGATTTGATGGTGGCTGCTATTATTGGACAATAAACGTGAGTTTTGCTTATCTACATTGTTGACGAGTATTGTTAAAGACGTCAAAGACGTCAGTTGGTTTGCATAGAACAAGGTGACCCTGTACCCAGTGTCATCGGACACGACAAAGGTCAAATCACTGACTGATTTTCAAAATCATTCCAACTAATACCTTGGCCCAAGCGTCTCACAGCCATGGAAAGCACAGACGGAATCTTCTGTAAAGTGTTCAGGCATTACAGCCTTCCAGATAACATTGTGTCAGGTCATGGGTAATGGCATTTAGGAACTACAGTATACTACAGTATTAAGGAACTACAGTATACATTAACATGTGTCTATCTTCAGGTTATCACCTACAGTCCATTGGCCAGTTGGAACACCTAAACCAAGAAATTGGGAGGTTTTTGAGAATATACTGCAGCAACCACCAGCATGACTAGAATCTTCCCTGGGCCAAATGTGTCCAAAATTCACTTATTCATGCCTTCACAGGTCTCATGTGTCCTCTGCTACCAACCACTACTCTTTTCATGGTCAAACCTCATCAGCTATGCTTTATTTAATAATAATAATAATAATAATAATAATAATAATAATAATAATAATAATAATAATATATGTAATGTTCATGAATGTGATAACGTTCCAGTGTGGGTTCATGAATGTGATAAAGTTCCAGTGTGGGTACCCTTAAATAAAGTGGCACAAAATCAACAAGTGTAATCAACAAGTACAGATTTGGGATACGTTCAGAGATCACAGTCTAAGTGCTCAACCAGCTTAGGTTATATGATGTGTACTTTGTATGTGCTGCGTATTTATGCAATATTGACAAATCTGTAAAATGCATGATAGACCTATTAATTAGTAAATTATATGATCATATATTAGTAAATGAATGATGATATAAGAGCATCAGAATTAATGAATTGCAGTTTAACTCATTAGACAATTTTAATTATGTATATAGGTTTTGTCCTGGCCTGCACCTCCAGCTGAAAGCACTGGAATCAAAGCATCAGTAAACGAGAAAGAAAAAGAGGTACAGTACTGTCTTCAGTATAGGAGCTGTTAACAGTAAACCATAGACAACTATTTCATCAGAGTATCATTCATTCATCTTCAGCTTTATCCTGGTCAGGGTCATCAGAGTCTATCCTGATGGTGGTGATACATCCTGGAGTTATCACACCACACACACACACACACACACACACACACACACACACACACACAGACACAAACACACTCACACTTACACAGTCACTCACACCTAGTTGCAATCAAGATTATCCAATCCACAAACCATGCTACCCGCTGTGCGACCATACGGTCTCTATACCATTTTAATACTCAAAATGTCTCAATCAGCCTTTTTTTGTTGTTGTTTTGTTTCTTCTTGTGTTTCTAAATAATCACACTTAGCAGAAATAATGCTTTCAGAAAATATACGGGCATAATTTACTAATTTGAGATCTTAATGTTTTGTTAGGCCACAACGGCAGGTACAAAAGCAAAAGATAAGAAGAAGAAAAAAGAGTCAGAGCTCAAGTTGATACATGAAAAACCTATCAAGCAAACCCGTGGTTCAGTTCATGTAAACCTGAAAGAACTTTTGGAAGGAAAAGATCAAATTGGAGAAGAGTATAACTTGGGGATACACCATTCAAATCGAGCCATCAGAACAGCAGTCACCCAAGAAAAGGTAGGTCATTAACTCAAAACAATTATTGGTACCCCTATGTTTTTATATGAGAAAAAATATATTTGATGTATATTCCCACTGATATTTATAAAAAAAATTTAACACACCTGGGGGACAAGGAACAGGAAATTGTTCAACAATTGACTTCCTGTTTCACAGGGGTATAAATATGAGGTAACACATAGGCCAAATTCCTTTAGTCATTCATAACAATGGGTAAGACCAAGGAATATAGCTGTGATGTGCGGCAAAAGGTTGTTGAGCTCCACAAAATGGGAAGTGGCTTTAAGAAAATAGCACAAGCATTGAAAATGGCCATTTACACCATCAGGGCAATAATTAAGAAGTTCCAGTCAACTGGAAATGTTATGAATCAACCTAGAACAGGACGTGTGTCTATATCATCTCAACACACTGTGAAGAGGACGGTTCGAGTGGACAAAAAATCTCCAAGGATCACAGCTGGAGAATTGCAGAAGTTAGTTGTGTCTTGGAGTCAGAAAGTCTCCAAAACTACAATCTGAAGTCGCCTACATCACCACAAGCTGTTTGGAAGGGTTTCAAGAAATAAGCCTCTACTCTCATCCAAAAACAATCTCAAGTGTCTTCAGTTTGTCAGACACTGCTGGACCTTCAAAAGGGATCGGGTTCTATGGACAGATGAAAGCAAATTTTTTGGTAATAAACACCAGAGGTGGTTTTGGCGCACACAGAGAGGTAGCCATATGGAAAAGTACCTCATGCCCACGGTGAAATGTGTTGGTGACTCTTTAATGGTTTTCTGCCAGAGGAACAGAAAGCTTAACATGGGCCATAGTTGGAGCTTCCAGCAGGATAATGATCCAAAACGTACATCAAAATCAACACAAAAATTGTTTACTCACAATGTGAGAACTGTCGTGCATGCTTTTCTTTCTATCTCAACAACTAACTGCAGTGTGGACAGTCTCAGCACAAGTGAAACCAAATAGCCAATACATCTGACCTACCATTTGAAGAGTCCACACTTTTTATGTCATGGCATATTCTCAAATTATGGAAAATAGTCAACTAAATTTCATCCACATGTCTTAGAATAATACAGGAGGTCATAAAGATATGGGAAACAGCATTCATCGTGGAGGCCCTCAAGCAAACCCTCCATGGACGTTCAAAATTTATAAGGAATAATTTTCTTTTGCAAAAACAGCACCAAAGCATTCGATTCTGGTGACTTTTGGAGTAGTATTTATTAATTTTTGTTCATTTGTTTGTGTATATTTTCTTGAATCAAACTATGTAACAAACTTTAATGTAAGTATGCGCTGCAGAACTTAAATTAGTTCAATTTTACAATTTAATTTACTGTAAAGGGCTTTGCTGAATGCAATACTTCAAAAACAATGGTTACATTAAAAAACAAAAAGAACTCACCCCCTGCTCAGTTGGAATATTTTAAACTTAAGTGTGAAAGGGTTTGACATTTTTACCATATCTGGGTAATTTGTTGATTTTGTAGTTGTAGACTAAGGTCCTGGTTATAAAAGATTGATTGAGGGGTGGAAAAATTTAATTCTGCATTGAAATATAGATCATTCAAATACAATGTTTGTCCCTGCTCTCTGCCAGGGGTGTATCCTGGCCTGGGCTTTTGGGGCTGTAGCCCTGAATATTTTTTCTTTAGTCCTAAATAATTGGAGCGTTTTACCACTATGTAAATGAACATCAATAAAAGAAGACAGCAGTGTTTTAATTTTATATCTTCAGTGAACAGAGGCAAGACCAATCAGAGTTTACAGGAAAATGCGTGGAAATATTGGCTGACAGTTCTCAATTGTACCAAATGCTATCTCACACAGTCAGTTGGTGTGAGGGGAAATGGATGTACACCGATTTATTACCAGTAAAGGGACTGAAACCGAAACACTAAATTACTCTCGTGCACAGCGAGGGGGGTGAGGCGCTGAAATTCTGTTCGCTGAGAATAAAATACAACACTGTTTCCTGAGAATAAAATACAACAGTCCATTCAATAAGATACAAAATTACAACACGGCCGTCTTCTTTTACTGGCGTTCAGTTACGTAGTAACAAGTCAATGATTTATCAGGAAACATTTTACATGGGCACAGCAAAATTTTATATGGCCCAGTGAAAAGGGTCTAGCGACGCCCCTGGAACCTGCCATGCATCTTTGAAATGCTGCTGGTGCATTCGTTAATCCGAAAGGCGTAACATGCTGTATCTACATTTCTCCTTCATGCAACTTTAATCATATGTACTGCCTTGTTCTTAATTGAAAAAGATGAGAATCCCCATAGGTTATCGTTTAGATCATGTATCCTTGGCAGCAGGAATCAATCTTGAATGATCGTATGTTGTAGATTTCATTAGTTAACACACAGACATAGACTGCTGTCTTTCTTACAAGCACACACACACACAAGTGTTGATTAATACGATGATGCTGTTTTCTGAAACTGATCCTCATCAGACACTTTTTGAGCTTGTCTGTTAGACTGGCGATATGATGTAGCAGACCTGGAAAATTCACCCACGCACATCTTGGGCAAATAGAGTTCTCCATAGTGGAGCCCTCTGGGACGAGGCATAGTGGGCCTCATTGGGTCCATTACACTCTCTAGGGTACACAGCATTCATCAATCAGATCGCAGTGGCCTACATGAGGCCCAAAATTTATTTGATGTAAACCTAGTTTCCACTACCATTCTCACTAGTAGTTGGAGCACACTGGGACTCTTTCCTCAGGGAGACCATGTAACATAAGCCAAGGTTCCTATCTAAGATTAGGTGTCTCAAACCTAAGAACTGGGTGACTGACATTACAATGTGCTACAAGGGTCAATCTACAGATTGCTCCCTACCATGCCCATTACATACATTATGGTGCTATGTGAGCTTCACAATGGCTAAATGCTCAGAGAATCAACTATTCATCTGGCATGATGTCTGTCTAAGCATTTTTGGACCAATGAGTAACGGGTCATCACCATGGTCTAGAAGCACAGTATTGTGATGGTTTTATGAATTGTGGATAATTGCCAAAGTTCGCCATCATTCAGAACCTGGGCCAAACTCAGCACGAACATTATATAGTCTTACATTTTAATCTGCAGTTTTTGTTTTGTGGAAAGAAAAATAAATGAGAAAAGGGTCTGACCACAAGAAATTATTTCATTAATACTTGATTCGGATAAAGCTGTAAATTTGAAAAGGGTTGGACTAGTTAGTTGTTATATTAAGTTACTCACCCTTTAAATGAAATCACTTGAAGTGAATAAAAAAAGTCCCATAGATAGAAAGAAATGCTTCTTATTTGGAGTCAAGGCTCCATATAAAGGCAATTACAATCAGTTGTGATCGATTGGTGGGCAGTGGTGGCTCAGTGGTTAAAGGCTCTAGGTTACTGGTCAGAAGTTCAAGGCCCAACATTGTCAAGCTACTACTGTTGTATAAATTGCACAGTTGTATAAATGAGATAGATGTAAGTTGCTCTGGATAAGGGCGTCTGACAAGAAGTGCTATAAAAATCATTAGTGAGGTCCTCAATCACTTCTTTTGTTCAAAATAATATTCAAATTATCCTGTGATAAGACTTAGATTACTGCACTCTAGGCACAACTGAAAGCTGTCACGTATCCGGAAACCCGGGACTTCAAGTCCCATCAGCCACTGCACTACACCACCTGACCACATGCACCTGACTCACGTTTTTGTTAATTAGCACCAATGTGTATATATAGTCTTTGTCTGCACTCTTTCGGGGTCTTTCGTTGTTATGGACTCACGTCACTTCTGTCTCCGTGTTTGTTTCTTGCCACAGTGTTATGCCCAGTTGTCCTAGTGTTTTTGTTTCGCTATTCGTGTGTTTAAAATAAATGTTTAAAAATCTGACGCTTAGCCGGCCTCCATTCGCCAAACGACGGCCAGAACGAAAGACCGTGACTACGAGGTAGTAGGTTTTTTTATTTTTATTTTTTTCCGGGTACAGCAGTTTGCTCCCACCCTCCCTCCCCGATGGGTCTCATGGATTCCCCTCTGTTCGCGGACCTCAAGGATTCCCCGCTGTTCAGCTATCTCAGAGTCGCGCAGCCGGTGAGTCCTGTGAAGGAGGTCTCTCCGCCGCCCGCTATGTGTGTGAGGACGCTCCAGCTCCGGGCGGACTCGTAATTCACCTCTGTTCGCTGACCTCAGGGACTCCCCGCTGTTCAGCTACCTTAAGGTGCCTCAGCCTTCCTGTTCAGCTGAGTGTCGCTCAGCCGTCCTGTTCAGCTGAGGTACGTCGCACAGCCTTCCTGTTCAGCTGTGGACGCGCCTCAGCATCCCTGCCCGGCTGTGGACGCCGCTCGGCATCCCTGCTCGGCTGTGGACGTCGCTCGGCCTTCCTGCTCGGCTGTGGACGCGTTCGGCCTTCCTGCTCGGCTGTGGACGTCGCTCGGCCTTCCTGCTCGGCTGTGGACCGCTCGGCCTTCCTGCTCGGCTGTGGACGTCGCTCGGCCTTCCTGCTCGGCTGTGGACCGCTCGGCCTTCCTGCTCGGCTGTGGACGTCGCTCGGCCTTCCTGCTCGGCTGTGGACGTCGCTCGGCCTTCCTGCTCGGCTGTGGACGTCGCTCGGCCTTCCTGCTCGGCTGTGGACGTCGCTCGGCCTTCCTGCTCGGCTGCGGTCGTCTCTGCCATCCTGCTGCGCTGAGGACGTCACTTTGCCTCCACGTTCCGCCGAAAGACGTCGCTCCCTTCCCTCGCTGCACTCAGTGGGTCGCTCCCCTTCCTGCTCCACGGGGGTCTCCGTTCCCCCCTCATGCTCCGTGGAGAGCGTCGTTCTCCCTTGGGCCTCGCGGAGAACCTCGCTCCTCTCCTGGCCTCGCGGAGAACCTCGCTCCCCCGTGAGCCTCGCGGAGAACCTCGCTCCCCCGTGAGCCTCGCGGGAGAACCTCGCTCCCCCGTGAGCCTTGCGGAGAACCTCGCTCCCCCGTGAGCCTCGCGGAGAACCTCGCTCCCCGTGAGCCTCGCGGAGACCCTCGCGTCCCGCCTCGCGTCAGGTACTTCGCTCCCCCTTGAACCTCGCGGTGAGGCATGCTCCGCTCTCCTGTCCCGTGGGGGTCGCCCCTCTTTCATGCTTTGCCAAGGACTTCCCCCGCTTCCTTGTGCCATGGTGGAAGCTGCTCGGCCTCCTGGTTCTGCTGGGGACTTTTGGCCCGAGGAGCCGGGACCCCGGAGGGGCCCCTTTGATTTTGGGTGCTCCAGGAGTAGCGCCCCTTGGAGGGGATCTGTCACGTATCCGGAAACCGGGACTTCAAGTCCCATCAGCCACTGCACTACACCACCTGACCACGCACCTGACTCACGTTTTTGTTAATTAGCACCAATGTGTATATATAGTCTTTGTCTGCACTCTTTCGGGGTCTTTCGTTGTTATGGACTCACGTCACTTCTGTCTCCGTGTTTGTTTCTTGCCACAGTGTTATGCCCAGTTGTCCTAGTGTTTTTGTTTCGCTATTCGTGTGTTTAAAATAAATGTTTAAAAAATCTGCAATTGCTTCGGCCTCCATTCGCCAAACGTGACAAAAGCTTATATTGTTACACTGTTATTATTATTATTATTAGTGTTGTTGTTGTTGTTGTTGTTGTTGTTTTTAACTGTGTTTTATTGTTGTAACTGGAGTTGCAAGGCAAATTTCTATGAATTGAAAAAAACATATTGTCCAATCTAAATGCTTTTACTTTCATAACGGTGTTGTCTTCCACAGGAGAAAACTAAGAAGCATAAAGAAGAAAACAAAGAAAAGATATTAAAGCCAACTTCTGCAAAAGGTGATGAATACAGTCATGTGAAATAATAAGTACACCCCATGGAAATTGTTGGCTTTTTTTGACATATTTGTACAAGCAAACATTTGATCATATTTGAGACAATGCTATTAATTGAAAAGTTCATATACTTGAGCAGAACCACAAGGAAAACTTGCTTTTCAATCATTTATTCAAGAGAAATATCAATAGATGTGATATTCCTCTGTGGAAAAAGTAAGTAAACCCTTGGGCTCAGAAGCTAGTATTGCCGTCTTTACCAGAAATCACGTCTTGGTCAAAAACAAATTTTTTACCACGCTTCCATGCAATATTCTTTCAGAATATTGAAAGATGTTTGAGGGTTGTCTTGCATGTACTGCCCATTTCAAACCCCCACAACATTTCAATGGGATTCACATCCAGACTTTGACTAGGACATTCCATAACCCTCCATTTCTTCTTTTTGAGCCATTCCTAGGTGGATTTGTTGGTGTTCTTATGATCATTATACTACTGAAAATGTCCACTTTCAGTTCAACTTCAACTTCTGAACAGATGGCCTCAGGTTATCTTCAAGTACTCTTTGATATGATGCAGAATTCAATTAATGCAAGCTGTCCAGTCCCTGAGGCAAGCAAAAAGCAACCCCAAAGCATAACATTCTCATTCTCACTCAACTTCACAGTTGGTATAAGGTGCTTCTCCTGAAACGCTGTCTTTGGTCTGCGACAAACAAACTTTCCAGAGCACATTATTCCAAATGGCCTGGTCTTTGCCTATATGCTCGTTGGCAAACTGTAGTCTTGCAAAGGCTTTTTCCTGGCATGCCTCCATTGCAGGTCAAATTTGTGCAGTCTTTTTTGATTGTAGAAGCATGCACTTTGACGCCAACAGTTGCAAGACTTACTTGCAGATCCTGTGATGAAATTATGGGGTTCTTGGAGATGTTCTGCATCAGATGGTCTGCTCTTGGGCTGAATTTGCTGATACGGCCAGTCCTGGACTAACCTGCAGTCGTTTGAAATCTGCGCCACTTGTACATTATTTTCCTTACAGTGGAATGATGTATTTCAAATCATTTGGAGAATTTTTTTAATCCCTTGCCAGACTCCTAGACATCCACAACCTTTTTTCTGAATGCCTTACAGAACTCTTTAGATCTTGGCATGATGACACCATACACCACAATTACAAATGGAACACCAGACACTAGATGTGAGAGGGATATAAATAAGACAGGTTCCATCTGCACTCCCTAAGCAGGTTCTAATCACTGGAACCCAATCTTCATCACCTGATTCTTATTTTATGGATTGTGGGAAGGTGGAAGGTGTGATAAATGTAGGGGTGTACTTCATTTTTCCATGTGACTGATCTGTTTTATATTCATTTAAATTGTGAAAAGTACCACAAAATGTCAATTTAATGTGTTATTTGATGTCGAGTGTATCAGCTTTATTAATAGTAACTGTTTCAAAGAGGATCAAATGTTTGCTTGTCCAATTATGTCAAAAAAGACAACAATTTCCATGGTGTGTACTTATTCCTTTACATGATGGTATATTATGATAAAAAAAAAGCATTTATTTCAGTTCTAGTGCAATTTAATTAGTCCTGCAGAATCCCAACTACTTTTTGGAATATCCTTCAAAACTCCTCATGCTATTATTTTAATTTTAGTAAAACACTCTGGCTCACAGTTCACCCAAGTTTGTTTCCTTGGAACATTTCCTGACCTAAATACTGGGGGGAAACCCCTCCTGATATATCTTGTAAATGCAAGAACTCTTTTGAACAACTATATCTGCTTTGAGTCAGATATCTGATCTTGAGTGCTACACCATTAGCAGTACTAATTTATTTATTATCTTAACATCAGTGGATAACTGTCAGGACCAATGAAGGTACAGTATATACAGTATCTCACAAAAGTGAGTACACCCCTCACGTTTATGTAAATATTTGATTATATCTTTTCATGAGACAACACTGAAGAAATGACACTTTGCTACAATGTAAAGTAGTGAGTGTACAGCTTGTGTAACAGTGTCAATTTGCTGTCCCCTCAAAATAACTCAACACACAGACATTAATGTCTAAACCGCTAGCAACAAAAGTGAGTACACCCCTAAGTGTAAATGTCAAATATGAAAAATATGTCACATGAAAAGATAATCAAATATTTGCAAAAATGTGAGCGGTGTACTCACTTTTGTGAGATACTGTATGAGTGGACATCATTGCACCATTCACTCCCATTGTGCTTTCTCAAAACTTTTTTTTGGTCCAAATGGGAATTGCAATCTTACAACAAAAAAAGCATGGCACCAAAACATTGGCAGCAGATACAGGGCAGTGGATCAGCCTCTCACCCGCCCATGTAGTGATGGCCACAGTACATGCACATCCACAATAAGTTACCTAAAGTGAACCTAAAATGAATTACCTATACTTTAAATGGTGAATTGGATAAGTCAAAGTGGTAAGTACAGTGTTATTTATTAATATGTAAAATGCTACACTGTAGTATAATTTTTTGCAGCTATATTGATTATATAATTGTCAGGAAAATATATGAAAGCTTTGAGTCATGACTGACTGAACTTCTATTTGCTAGCTAGCTGACATTATCCATCATTTTAATCAAAATAACATACGTATAAGTAGCCAATGTATAGTACCACCTGAAATTATAAACAGCAGTCAACATTCACGATCAACACAATCTATTTTTTAAGGCAAAACTATAGCTGCTCTCCATAATTTTCATCTAGCTGTACCCATGTGAAGAAATGTTCTTATATCATCTGGTCATTCTGTCAGTGCGGTTATAACCATAACAAAATATTCGTTACGGTCATACAGTCTACGCAATATTATGAAAGGTAGCTAGTGTTAGCTGTCTTGCTTTGTGTCACCATTTTGTTTACTCATGTTGGTTTGCGAGTTATAATGTCTGACAAGACCGAGCTTAGACATCAAAATGCGCGACATCCTGGAAAAGCTCCAAAGAACTCCCCACTGAGGGTCTTTTGGAACAGTTTACAGCAGAAGAATGTATGGCTTTGCTACAGAACTGTGCAGAGCTTTGGAAACATGCATATCCTTGAGGCTCAAGTGTCATGGCGTCAGGCCATCAAGCACCACATCAACCACGTCCTTAAAAAATAAATGAATAAATAAATAAATAAATAAATAAATAAATAAAAATAAATAATTATATATATATATATATATATATATATATATATATATATATATATATATATATATATATATATATATATATATATATATATATATATAATTTAAAGCACCAAATAACACCTATAAAGCACATTTATTCTAAGGAAAGCTATTATGGGAGATATTAAGGTTAACTAAACGCGTAGAAATGACAACAATATTGCTGAAAATAATTTCTGGAGATTTTAAATATATATATTTTTATTTTCTTTACATTTTGCTCAGTCTTCATTAACTAACGTGGGAATGGGCAAGGTTAAAAATTGTACTGCAGTCAACCACTAGAGGGCCTCAGAAAAAGTTTGGCTTCACTTTTGACTCTGTCAAACTCATACAGTCACGGGTCAGGACTGCTGTGGTTGGGATTATTTGTACAATGCATGCTGGGTTTTTGTAGAGCTTTGGTGGGCAGAATTCCATCATATAAGACACTAACAAGGAGGTAGTCGAAGTTAAAGATATGGAGCATGCATAAACTGAGCCAAGTTTCTAAAGTGTCATTTCTTCAAATAAACAACAACAACAACAAAAAGATGAATTTATATAGGTGATCCACTTCTGAAAGGTTCGTAAAGAACAAAAACAATTCAGTCTTACATGACAGAGTAGGTGAAAGCTTTAGATTTGCGAGAACATTGTCAGTTCTTGTACTTCAAAATCAAAATAGAGAAATCTAATCATATGCGGGTGTTCTTTAGATCTTGGACAAAATCTATTGTGTCTTTTAATAGGAAAAGGAAAAGGATGCAAGGAGATTTTGACTGAGGCTGTGGCTGAAGAAAGCAACCCTTCCAAGATGGAGCCTCTAACTGTTGAGTTCAGCATTCAGCTGGATAAATGGACTTCTGATTCACAAGCATTGTATCTAAACTCAACAAAATAGACTCTGTGCTGATAAGGCTTCATATTGTTCTGCTCATGATTTTTCACTGCTGAATATCTTAAAAACCAAATTCATGAACAGCCTATTTTGTGTATCTTGTATGATTTTTCATTACAACTGAAATATATATATATATATATATATATATATATATATATATATATATATATATATATATATATATATATATATATATATATATATATATATATAATAAATGCTGTAGGGCAAGGATGCTTTTTTTTGTCTGTGAACACAGTTCGCTGTGCCATCCACAAATTGCATAGGGAACTGTGTATAGTTTAATTTATTCATGTACACGTTTACACAGATTGTGGATGGGAGTCAAAATGAGGAATTCTACATTATTTTACATAGGCAGCATTTCCAGTCAACCTTTTGAGCCCCTGCTGAACTGCTTTTCTGACATGGAAAGGCATGCCATATGGAGCCACCTGCAGAGGTGACATTCAATCTGAAAAAAAAATCATAATAACCTTATCAAATTTTTCAGTAATCAATTATTTTCTCACTCACTCACTCACTCTCACTCTACACACAGTTCCCTATACAGTTCAAATAAAAAAATTGCACTCAATTAACAAAAATGTCGATTGAGTCAACAAGGCAGTTATAATGGTGGCCAACTGACAGACATAGAATGCAGAAAACAAATAAACATGTTTGAAATATTAAAACATTTGTGTATAATCCATCCATCCATCCATCTTCAACCGCTTACTCCTTTTTCAGGGTCACGGGGAACCCGGAGTCTATCCCAGGGAACATCGGGCACAAGGCGGGGTACACCCTGGACAGGGTGCCAGTCCATCTCAGGACACAATCACACACACACTCACATACCCGTTCATGCACTACGGACACTTTAGACATGCCAATCAGCCTACCATGCATGTCTTTGGACTGGGGGAGGAAACCGGCGCTCGTGTATAATCAGTTCTTTTAATTATTTCATTAATACGACTTTTTTGCATTCGTGTAGGGTTTTTTTTTTTGGTTCATGCATTGTATTGTTAAATATCACAAATCTAAAAGGTGTGCATCATAGCTGACACAGACATCAACCCTTTACAGTTGGGTTTGTGACTGTAAGTAGTTCTCTCCAAATGCTATTGAAGATAGAAACGTGTTTAACAATGTCGTATGTGACTTTAATGTCCGACGTCAGACCAACGTTATAACAGTGAATGTGTGTTATGTACCAGAAAGAGTGTGGCTCCTTATGAGACGATATCTGAAATAACCTTAGGAAATAAAAATGTGAAATTATTATTATTATAAATTATTATGTATCATATTTCGACAAAAGAATGTTAAAAGTAAAAAATTAAAATAAATAAAACAAAACTATGTACACTGGATCGTCGCAAAGGAAGTGAGACGGAGCACTTCCGGGTCACGGCTCATTGTATTGGTCTCCAGCCCCGTTGTTTGAGAAGAAGTCGAACCTTCAAGGCGGAAGACCCATCTAAACAAGTTACATTTCTTCATTGTGAGAGGCGGTGAGTGTGTGTTAATGTGTTTATTCTCTGCATTTGGTAGAAGGCGTGTTTGATCATGGTTGTGGCAGTGGAATAATAGTTGGTGATCCTCGGTAACTCCGAGCTCACATATCCGGGTGATGGCGAGCAGAGATTATGGAGCGTTAGGCCGCGCGAGCTCGCAGGAAAAGGAAAAAAAAACCACACACACAACCCCGAGGAGCGAGCTCAGTGAGTTAGCCCGATATAAAATAGATAAATTCTAACCGCAGCGCCTGGTTGCGTGTGAGATAATGTTCGGAGTGGGTTGAAAGAAAACCAGAGGGTGTTCGGTGTTGAGCTGCTGCGGAACAGCGGCCACACTTTTAGCATAACTAGCGCAGTTAGCGCGCGTTAACTAGCCAGGTGTAGGTTAGCTGATGACGTCATGCACGAACCACCAGTGTGGAAAAAGAAAAGAAACCTCAGAAGGTGTGAGTTTGGGGGCGGGGCGGGGGGGACGGCTACCAAGGTAACCACGAGCTTATCTATATGGGCCATTAGACGACGCAAATGTAAATAGGTGATCATCTTTTTGAAGTTTACAGCTACAGGAGAGTTTGACGGGATTTTCCAGAAATGTGACGTCACTAATGACGTGTTTCCGTGCGATTCGGAAGGAGGGGGATTTTACGTCATCTTTCTTTCTTTCTTTTTTCTTTCTTTTGTTTGTTCTGCTTGTCGTGTTTTTGTTGTTGTCTGTTTCTATCCTCTCGCCTAGATCTTTCTGAAGAGATCGGATACTAATTGAAAACCGTGTGATGCAACGTGCCGACCACGTCTCGGCCACGCCAGTCACTGTTTACTTGTTCAAAAACTTTTCCTGATTCAATTCTGCGTTCAGGTCCATGTTAATGCTGCAGTTGATGCTGCTGCGCTTGTGGTCTGTTAGATCGGTGAGTAACTGCGGGGATTGCTGTGCTGCGTCCTGGAGCTCGGAGTCCGGTGTGAGACCGTCACGACCGTATGAGGTTCATCCCCAGACTGCTGCGACAAACTTGGACACAATTGCTGTTTAAATTGGCTGTCTTCGTAGGCTGTGGTGTTACGGTTTCCGCTTCACTGGAGTTAAGAAGCCCGAACCTGTTCCGACCCAGCATGACGGTGTTCTTGTGCACAAACCGAGCTCCGTGAAGACATGGCGTGCCAAGATTGCAGTAGAAGAACTCGAGTGTTCTGCACAAAACCCCTGACCTCAACCCCACTGAACACCTTTTAGGATGAACTGGAACCGAAACATTCTCGACATCCCCACGTCAATGCCTGATCACAACTTCCCTCTGAATGATCACAAATCCCCACAGCCATGCTCAATAATCTGTCGTAAAGCCTTCCCAGAAGAGTGGAGGTTATTATAACAGCAAATTCGAGGACTAAATCTGGAACGGGGTGTTCAACAAACACACATGGGTGTGTTGGACAGGTGTCCACAAACCTTTGGCCATGTATTGTGTGTGTGTGTGCGTGTGTATGTACAGTATGTGTGTATATATTGGGGCAGAGCAGTGGTCTCAATGCATTGTAAATCGATTCGTAACCCAAGGAATTATTGCACACGGAACGCGATGTTTTGTCGCCTCGTGTCTGCGTGTGGGTGCAAGTGATGTTTGCTCGTGTTACACTTGCGCCACATGCCATGACATCACCATGAACTATAGGCTCGGCATATTTGGCTGACCTGTGTGAGCACAGCAGTGGGAAAGAAAGGGAAACGCGCTTGATTTTAAAATGAAGGCCTCTCGAAGTTGGACCGTGTTTCCCGGTGATTTTCTAACCGTGGAAATCCCCTATGTTAATTTTTAGCAATAAATCGACCCGAAAGCCACATCTGTCAATTGTGCTCCCAAACAAACCGATAAGAGTGAGTGAATGTGAGTGGGCTCTTTTTGATCTGTAGCTGCGTCGAGCGGGAAACTCTGACCTTTCAGTCGAGCAGCGAGAGAGATAAGCAGAGCATCGCATGCCGTGTGGAAACATAGCGGTAATTATAAACTTTGTGTTTATCGGACAAATGTTATACCACGGCGCTGCTGAATTCTGGAATCTGATTGGTCGGAAGGTGGTCATCGTTTTTCTGGACCAGCACCTCTGCAGGTGGTTCTGTCTGCAAGGCAAATCGCAGGTTTATTATTAATGTGCTTGTTCAAATACATGATCATTTCTGTAGTAACAAGTTTGCCCACATCAGATTTGCAGGTCTCTTGGTCTCATATCCATGTTCCTAAGTTCAAATTCAGCTCCCGATTTAAAGAAGAAGGAAAAAAAAAAAGGAGAGAATGCAAGGAAGACACTCGCAGCCTAGAACCCGGCACGTTCTCTTAATTTCCTCTTCTCACACAGGACCTGTTTGTTCTCTACAACTACAGGCAGATTGGGATTGATGAGCAATGCCATCAAATGCGGTTAACTTACTTTGGAGTGCTTTTATGAAATACATAATTAGAGGAGGACAATGTCGTGCAGTTGAAAAATATCGGCGGCTGATTAGGGTAAGGGGACTTTGGGGAAATTCGATTTTTCTTTTTACAGGACTAGTATTCAAGTCTGAACGAACCATCTCAAAGTACTTTTGAGAAGTTGTCTTTTTCCAAGGTCCAGCTCCATACGTCTGTTCCGTTTCAAATCCTACCGTGCTGATGTGAAGTTAGTAATGTGCGTTTTTTTTTTCCCCCCAACCAAAGTATAAATTAGTTTTAAACCAAGGTGCTAGATAATGTCACGATTGATAGATAGGGAAATAATTGAAAATAAATGATTAGAACTAAGGAAAATTTGAAAGGCTACTATTAATAGTGCAGCATTTAAAGCCATGTTTCTGTTCCCGATTAGGCAAATGCCGCTGTCCTGAAGACGTTACTACGCACAAGCTCAGTGTTCGACGTGGACTTAGAGTCGTCATGGAAAAATCAAAATCACCCAGGAGCGGGAAACGTCACTCACGTTCCAGATCACGGTCAAGGGACAAAAAACGCAAATCGGGTAAGTTTCTTTCATAACTGTCGTGGGGGGGGGTGTATAAATAAATAATATAATTGGAAATACTTGTACGCTGAATGAGTGTTATTTAAAAAGTGTTCGGTATAAGACTAGTTATTACACGTCAAGTTATTGCACATATTTTATTTGTTGAGCAGATGTTCATTGAAAAAGTACAGTGAGGCCAAAAGTTTACTTTCGCCTGTACACCTAGTCTGAAGATACTTGGCCTCGGTTTTTCACAAATCCACACACTTCATGTTCCTTTTCCTTTTTAGGTAGAGTGTTCACTTTGGATCGCATCATAGGTCATTATAAAACAGTTGACTAGAGTTTTGGAGGTTGATTTCAGCTTTAACTCACTATATCAGAATTCCAGTGGGTCAAACATTTACACACACCATACTCAACTGTCTCTTTAAACACTCGGGAAGATATCATTGTAATTAATGTAATGCCCTTTAGAAGCTTCTGATTGGCCAGCTGTTATAATTAGGAGTTAATTGGAAGTGCAGCTGTGGTTGACCTTTAGTGCTTGGTACCATTTGAAAAGCCAAGCAACTCAACCAAGACCTCGGGGGGTGGGTTGTGGACCTTTACAAGTACAGTTCCTCCTTAAGAGCAATTTACATTTTGTTTGGGCATAATGATCAGCGAAAAAGGGGTGAAGCTTTTAATCTGAAGAACACCATTCCAGCTGTGAAGCACAGGGGTGGTAGTATCGTGTTATAGGGGTGTATTGCCGTAAAAGCAACTGGTGCACTTCAGATGATAGATGGCATCAAGAGTAAGGAGTATTACCTAGAAACACTAAAGCAATGCCTCAAGACTGAAAAGTTGCAAAGTTGGTCTCAACTGGGTTTTCCAGCATGACAGTGATCCCATGCAAAAGTGTTGGAGTGGCCATCACAAAGCCATGACCTGAATGCCATAGAAAATGTGAGGACTGAACTGAGAAGGC
Source organism: Ameiurus melas (assembly GCA_012411365.1). NCBI lineage: Eukaryota > Metazoa > Chordata > Actinopteri > Siluriformes > Ictaluridae > Ameiurus > Ameiurus melas. The sequence continues at coordinate 15,472,597 of CM022773.1, read as the reverse complement.
GTGTCTGAGCACAGAGGCTCACAAACCTGACCGAGTTACACCAGTTCTGTCAGGAGGAATGGGCAAGAAGTGTGGCAAAATATTGTGAGAAGCTTGTGGAAGGCAATTCCAAGAGGTTGATTCAAGTGAAGTGTTTAAAAGGCAATGCCACCAAACACTAATAACGTAAACAGGGTGTGTAAACTTGTGACCCACTGAAAATCTGACATAGTAAATGTCAGAAGTTGAAGGTTGAAGTGTCTCTAGCCGGACTGTCTGCAAACTTTTGGCCTGAACTGCAATTAAATGTCTCATCGGTCAGAATGCAGCTAAAGAGAGCGTTAATGAAATGTACCAGGGTTAATAAATATTTCTGTCTAACATGAATCTAATTAAAATGTGCAGTCAGAGAATAAAACTGGAAGAGGAACTGAGCCTTGTGGAATACCATGCAGAATTTGGCACTTTTCACAATAGATCCTATTCATATAATCCTCAATGGGACGAGAATGAAAACTTCCAGCACACTCTCCGGTGTCTCAAAGTATTGCTTTATGCCAAGATGATGTGTGTGTTGTATGTGTGTGTGCGCACCACTGCATTTGTTTCCTCTGAATTTCAGGTGAGAAGAAGCACAGAAGATCCCGGAGCAGAAGCAAAGAGGTAACTAAATTACAGACCGTTTCACTCACGTAGGTTAAGTTGATGTGGTCACGTTTGTGTAATTTGTCATAAGTTTTAGGACAGGGTAAGTATGAAGCTTTTTACAGGACATGATGAAATGCCAAAATAAATTAGCTCTTGAGAGATAATTTCTCGCACACAATGTCAGTTATGTGAAATTAGAGATGACTGAAAAGTAGAGTACAGATTGTGTGGGAATTTTTCTTTTTGGTAAAAGCCTGTATTTAGATCACATGATAACATCTCTATAACAAATTACACTCAGCGTGCTAATGCACGAAGAGACACTCTGAACAGAAGACGCTGCTGACAGATAGCAAAATTATATGCCTACACCTGGACAGGTAACTATCAGCCTCAATCTTCCACTTGCCTAAAATGTTATTTATTTTTTTATTTTTTATTTTTTCTGTCTAGCAACTTGAATTATTGGTCTAATTTTCCCCAAGACCCCCCCCCCCCACATGAGTTGCATTGATCTTGATCGATCTTTGTCCTCTTAACCTGTATGCATGAATGCTGGGGGGAAATGTCATGAAAAAGTGAATTGAAAGGCTAGTACGTTTGAATTGTTTCAGAATACTAGTGCATCCAAAGGGGAAGCCTGGACTGGGGTGGGGGGTATTGTGATACCGACACAGGGCCGTATTCAGAGTTGCGTCCTGCTCGCATGGTAATTGCAATAAAATCGGCTTTTAGACCTCAAACTTATCTACAGGCTTAAACTGTGTTAAGGCAAGAAATGCAGTGCACCACTATATGACAGTTTGTGGTGAGCCTGAAACACGATTTGGGTCTGCATGTATGTTCAAATTGATATGGATTGCCATTTGAGGGCAGTATTAAAAGTGTAGGGATGACAAATTGTCATTGAATGATCCCTGAAGTGGATTATATGTATGTATGTATGTATGTGTGTGTGTGTGTGTGTGTATGTATGTATGGATGTATGTTGGCTTAAAATAAATTCATGAACTCCACCTACGCACAGCGAGCTGTAACCACAGCAGAGGAATGCTGGGTCAGCTTGTTCTTTAAACCATGAACATGTAAAAACAGCATTTTCTCCACATTCAGTTTCACATTCTTTTCCTGCCAACAGTAGAGAACATTAGACTGCTTCTAGTTCATCGTGCTCTTTTATAGATGACTGACTGATGTGGGTGGAACACATTCTTACACTGGGAAATTTATTTATTTATTAATTACAGTGATTGTGAACTGTGTATTTATGACAATTAGGATGCTTCCTGTTCACAGTGGTCTTAAATCTAGTCACAATTAGAGCTGCAAAAACTAATCGATAATAATCGATTATGAAAATCGTTGTCAACGAATCTCATTGTGGATTCGTTGGTCTGCGCATGGTACAGGGGAGATTTACTCATTACATTACTTCTGTTCCGAAAATACGCTTTGGAGAGTAAATACTAAAGTTGTGTCCCAAATGAAATACTGTACGCTTACACTATGCACTCTGCACTACCGTCTAGTGTGTGGTTTTTAGAAAGGTACTATCATCTCAAATATAACACTAACGGGTTTTTTACTAGCCGGAAGTATACGCCGCTTCCTAGTCGACGGCGTATGACGACATATGCACGCTAACTTTAGCAGATACCCAGAGTCACTGATAATGGCTTTTCTTCAGTTTACTGTTTGTCAGTGTTACCTTTTATTCCCAACATGACCTCAGTCGCCATCAGATGGAGGCGAAATCGTCAAGTGACTAAGGAAGAAAGTCGTCTAAGGCAGGAGAGGATTTCATATTAAACAGCGCGGAGATTACATTTTATTCACTTGGCAGACACTTTTATCCAAAGCGGCTTACAAATAAGCAAAGCAATATATCAAGCAGAGAACAATACAAGTAGTGCTACCATACAAGATCCATTCATTGAGTAGTAGTGCTAAGATTAAACAATTCAAATTGTTAATATCCAAAATGCTCCACTGTGTAAGGGGCAGTGGAAACTGGTGCAAGCTGCTTAAAAGGTTTAGTTCCAGTTTATTGTCATTATATAGTGTATTTGCGCGCTTGCAGTGTAAATTCTGTTGTTTATTATAACGGAAGTGATGTGTTAGTAATGAGGCCACGTTGCTCCTCATGTGCGGTTTAGATACGCTGATGCAGAGTGTAGCGTAAGATCTGTAATGTCTCATTAAAACACTATGATCAAAAGTTAACACGAGTAACATAATATATCTAAAGGCCGTGCAGTGTAATTGTGTAGCTGCAGCCCTAGTCACAATATATTAGAGAACGATTCGATTTTTATTTGCATCTTTGACCATCTCATTTTCATGTGGTTGTGTTTACTATATTCTGTCTGTGTTTGGTTTTTTTGTGTGTGTGTCTCTTGTGTTAATGCAGCATTTTGTATTGCAGTTGACCACGAGGGGAGGAAGGGAGGGTGCTCTTTATTTCTGCTTTATTATATCGGTCCACATTTTATCCCAGGTTATAAAGGTGGTCATTGACACAATTTAATACCAGCTGTACTGGGAGCCCTAAACAAGAAAAATCTGGCAATCTTGGAGGCGTGATTTTTGAAGTTTTGAACTCTGAATACGACCTTCTTTTTCGAGTTAGGCTAAGATCAGTTTAAATTTTTTATTTTATGGTTTTATTGTTTAATAAGGATGGGATTTGTGCCCAAAGATATTTGGTAAGAATGGTATGTGGACACTTGTTGTGTTTGAAAAATTTTTTTTATTTAATTTTAAATAAAGTTGTGGGTGAGGAGGGGTGGTTGGGGCTGTGCGTATTAAAATCATCTTAAAAGATGCTTGTTCCAAAACTGGCATACTAACTCTCTTTGTCACACTATTTTCCTGAAAGAGACCACTTCTTCTTAAAACAGGCACGACGGAGGGACCTGGACAAGACGGTCAAATCGCACAGCCGGTCCGAGGACATGCTGCACAGTTCGGATAAAGAGCGCGAGAGGCTTTCAGAAGACAGCGGAGAGGAGCGACACCGGCGAAAGGACAAGAGGTCCTCCAGAGGAAGAAGCCCATCCAGATCACGCTCAAGGGACAGGTAACATTAGACGTTCACGTCAGTAGTATCATGCCCAACTTCATGATACACTGGTGTTCCTATAAACACACTCCTTATATTTCAGAATGCTGAGCTCTGCAAACATGATGTTAATTCATGTGATTATTATTCAGGATGATTTCAGTGTATTAATCATATACAAAGGTGTAGAGTAGGACTAAGCAGTTCCTGTAAAACTACTATTTTGACTTCGTTAATAAACAAGTAAACTACAGTCAGGCAATATCAGGACATTATTATTTAACTTTAATCTTCCTGACTGCACCACATTTTTGAGGTTCCTGAAATATGTCCTATCAATATTTCCTTTAGTGTTAACTAGATGCAGTCTGTTGTTTTACGCTCACAGAAAGCATCGTAGTCGAAGTCGGGACAGACGGAGGTCTCTGTCACGCAGTCGAGAGAGGCGATCGAAGAGCCGCGAGAGGAAGAGACGCCCCAAGTCCCGATCCAGATCACGTTCCAAGCACAGGCAAAGGAGCAAAAGTCGCAGCAAAAGCAGGTATCTGTTGTTATTCATTACGATTTGCTGTACGTTTATTGCCAGGGATTACCAATACTTCAGTAACGTCGTTAATCTTGGGTTAGTTCATTAGGCTTTCTCAAATCAGTCATGTGCCTAACTGTTTGAGAATCAAAATTTGACAGCTGAATATTTCGTATTATTTCAATTTCCTCTTGCAACAGAGAGAAGAAGAAAAGGGTTGAGAAGGTAAAAAGGAAGAGTCTCAGTCGCTCTGCCAGTCCTGTGGCTTTCAGGGGTAGAAACACAGCTATGGATGCACAAGAGGCGTTGGCCAGGAGGTAGAGTAGTGTTTTAAATTTTAAGTGTTTAGAAGATCGCAATGTACATGTTGTGGGAGATATATAATGTGTGTGTATATGTATTAGAAGGAACTGTTTAGTTATAAACGTTTCTAGATGGTGCTATATGTCGGAAAAGCTTTAGTTGATTTATATGTTAATTTGGCACACAGGTTGGAGAGAGCCAAAAAACTTCAAGAACAGAAAGAGAAAGAGCTGCTGGAAAAACACCAACAGCAGCAGCAAGAGATCGTAGCAGGTAAGGAGCTTTATTTTTGCTGTATCTTAACATTGTTTAGGCATCTGGTGAAAACTAGCTTCGTCTTTAATTCTTTGTTTTTTGACTTGACCCTCCAGCAGCAGCAGTGGCGGCAGCGCCGTTGCTCTGTGACAACGCCCCAGCTGCCGTCTCCAGTCCGGCGCTGAACGTGGCCGCGCTGCTTGCTTCTGGCACACAGGTCACACCACAGATCGCTATGGCAGCTCAGATGGCAGCGCTGCAGGCTAAAACCCTGGCGGAGACGGGCATCGCTGTGCCGAGCTACTACAACCCCTCAGCGGTCAACCCCATGAAGTTTGCTGAACAGGAGAAGAAGAGGAAGCTGTTATGGCAAGGGAAGAAGGAAGGGGTGAGAGAGGGGGCGGAGTCTGTGTTCAGGAAATCGAGTTTGTTTTCAAAACTGGATTAGCCTTTCGTCAGAAAGAAATCATACAGTAATGGCAGAGGTTACCCAAAAATGTATTTACACAATGTTGCAATCAGGACCAATGGAGTCCATCAGTCAGGAGGTTACAATCATTACAGTTAAGACTTATAAAAGTACAGAACTGCGTCGAATTATGAAATTGATCAAAAGGCCAGCATAATTAGCATTTGGGGAAACGTATACCATTAAAATGGTCATGGCAGTCATTTAAAATCTTCATGTTCTTTGTGTTGAAGGATAAGTCCCAGACTGCAGAACTTTGGGAGAAGTTAAACTTCGGCAACAAAGACCAAAACGTGAAGTTCCGCAAACTGATGGGCATCAAAGTAAGTTCAAATCCTGCACTCGTTCTACATGGAAATTCGTTTTTCAAACGAAGCACTGTAAAACGTAATTAACTCTCGATGGTACTGATTGAGAGGAAGGTAGGCAGGTTTAGATCGGGGTGTGGAAAATTCACTGCAGTTATACAGTGGGCTACTGACGGGAAGGTCGCGAGTTCAGTCCCCAGCACTGCCAAGCCGGCACTGCTGAACCCTTGAGCAAGGCCCCTCAACCCTCAACTTCTCAGATGTATAAATGAGATAAATGGAAGTCGCTCTGGATAAGAGCGTCCGCCAAACTTCCATAAATGTAAAATTACAATCCAACATTTTACAGTAGTTTTATGTATATACTCACCACCCACTTCAATAGGAAAATATGACTGTCTGTGGCGCCCAAGTAAATAAAAATACTTGTTTATAATACATAATAAAAAAGGACCTCAAAGTTCATTTTCCTCAAATCAATATGGCTCTCGCCATGAATATAACCATCGGAGCTGCCATGGCGTTAAATAAGAGAGAGAGAGATTTTCCTTAAATCCATTTTCTCTGGTTCTTTAAAGACAACTTGATATGGAAATTCAGACGTGTTTTGTTCTGCAGCGTGTCTGCTTCTCCATTAGAGTAGCTGTAGATAGATGAAAGGGGTGAAAATGTAGTCCTAGGGGTGAGGCCATGTATATTGTGGCCTGTATGTGCAACCAGGAACAGAGAAATACAGAGGTCAGAGTTTGTACTCACCGCTGCAAGCCTGAAGACGTGTTCGAAATCGAGACCTCAGCACTAGAGGGTTCTCTCATTTCATTCTTAACCCAGATACAGGGTCTCCTTCCACTATCCGTACTAAATTACGTCTTTGTAGTCTCCATTTTGTCTTGAGTGCACTCGACTGTATGTAACCAGTCGACTTTGTTCACCTGTAGGCTGAAGACGACCCAGCTACTGGAGACCTCACCGAGGATGGCATAAAGACGCTGCAGCAGCAGGAAGAAATGTTCCGTAACCTAGACGTGCAGTACGAAATGGCACGCTCGCAGACGCACACGCAGAGGGGGATGGGCCTGGGCTTCTCCACGTCTTTCTCTTCGCGAGGGATGGACCCTGTCTGAAATTCCACCGTTTCACTATTCCATCATCGGCTCAGCTTGTTTTTAACGCGTGTATAGAAAGCTGGCGCTTTAGATCGCATGGATGTTGGTTTGCATCTGTAATTTATTCAAATACCAGTTTTTGTGTTGAAAGAATCCAGATGTAAATACGAGTGATTTGGTTTTATGTTGTTTGTTTTGTTTTTTGGTAGGGTTGAACTGCAGATCTCCAGACATTTTACACAAAAGGTGCAATAGGATGCTGCATAGCTTTATAGGGGATTTGAGTGTTGTAACTTCATTTTCATTTCTATCACTTTATATATATATATATATATATATATATATAAAATATATAAAAAAAAAAAAAAAAAAAAAAAAAAAAAAAAAAACTCAGTTTCCACTGTGGATAGAACAGATGTTGCTTAGAATCCTGCTATGAAGAACATGACCGAACTCTTACCATCAAAAACACTGGCATAGTGGCTACAAGTGTGCCGAGTTGTTGTACCTGCTTATCACATAAAAAATTTGTTAGTCCAAATATGTTACTGTCATTATTACCATCTTTCAGTAAATAAATATGAGAATGTTTACCCCTTAAAGAATTCCTAGTCTTAGAAGGAGGGTGGACCCCTGTTCTTCAAATTACTTTTTGAAAAGGTATTTTTAAGGTATCCTTTCAAGAAAAGATCATTCAATTCACATTGGGATCCACACAGGCATGGCAGAGAAATGTAATTATTAATTAATAACATAAACTGCAGGGCGCTGATGATGAACAAGCTGTTTTGTCTTTTTCTTGCTAATGATTAGTGAGATCTGAAAGCCAAGGGAATAAATTCCCAACAGTTTGGGATAAAAATAAGGGAACAAGAAACGTAAAAGAAATCAGAAGAAATGTGTGTGTATGAGAGAAAAAAGAAAAAAAAAAGTAAGTTAAGTGAAAAGTTAAGAAAGAAGCCTGCGATACCGCTGAGAGAGTCAGGTCTGCTTGGGCAAGTGTGAGGCCTCACAACCCCAGATACCGGCCACGAGAGGTGGTGACTGCTTGGTGGGGACCCCAGAAGGGGAAAAGGTAAAAATCCTGGGCCCAGGTCTGGGTATTGCGTATTGCATAAGGGTAAGGAACCCTGTAAGAAAGCATACCCGCTGAGTGTGTGATGTTGCATTTATCTAATTTCATATGTGTAAAACAAGGGGTGTAAAAGGGTAAATATTGATCAAAGTGTAAATTAATATGTATATATATGTATGTGTGTATGTGTATATATTATATATACACATGTGTACGGTCAGTGATAGTGTGTGCACGCAAAAGTATAGGCAAGTGTGTGTGTGTGTGTGTGTGTGTGTGTGTAAGAAAGAGGAAATGAAACCATTCATGAAGAAAGAGCAGAGTTGAACTGAATTGAATTGTAAACCAATAATAAGATAACTATATGCATAACAAGTGATAATATAATCGTACAAGGAATAATGGATAATGAATATTATTGCATAGGTAATAAGTATTAAGTATACTTACTGTATAAGTAACAAATGTAAACTGTGAGTCTATAGGGAAAGCTGGCGGAGGAGAAGAATGGAGAGGAAACCAATGAAAAAAAAAAAAAGAAACCCAGCACCATGGTACGGCAGAACTAAAAGGCCGTGTCCGGTGTGTACAAAAAGATGGACAGGTAAGGGGAAAAGCATTTGGTTGTGAAAATACTTATAAATTCGAAAGAAAGGCACACCCACAAATAAAGGAGCATTCTCTTATTTATGAGGGCTGGAGATTTTTGAGATATGGCCTGGGAGAAGTTGAAAAATGAAAATAAAATACACACACAAACAAATTTACACACAAGTAAGATGGCGGCTGGAAAAGCGGAAGTAAATCCAAAAGAGATTATTACTGAAACACACAAAGAAAATAGAAAAGACATTAAACATTATTGCAAAAATGGGGAAGAAGAAAAAATAAATAAATAAATAAATAAATAAATAAACAAACAAAAAGGAGAGGAGTGTTGAAATGGCCAGTCGTGATGATTTTTGATGAGCAACGATGTTTGAAATGAAGGAAAGATGTGTAGTGAGGGATGAGGAAAAAAGAGGAAAGAAGGTATGGATAAAGCTACGGGGAAAAAAAATGTAATATATAAGGAAATAAAGAAGGAAGTAGTAAGTAGTGGAATGGTTTGAAGGAGAGGGAAGAGAAAGAGGAGCAAGAGAAAAAAATAAGCAGAAAAGCCAAAGGAAGTGAATAATGACAAAGTTAAAGTAGGGCAAGAGAAAGGAAAAGAAAATGAGATAAAGGGAACTGCGCCACCATGTGAGAAACTACGGGAGCCGAGGCCATCACTCCCATATATGCCATGGGTAAAACTCAGAATGCACACCCCGACAGCAAGAATATACATGATGCGGGCATGAGACGAAGGGGAATAGGAATGGATTCCTGCTGAAGTGAAAGTTAAAGGAACATTCAAAGGCTTCCAAAGACCTGTGAAAGGAAAACAGGAGGAAGACGAAAAAGCAGATGACGATATGGCCGAGGAGGATTTCCCCAAAGGTGAAACTTTGCAGGTGAAGGATGCTGAGGATGTGGCAAACCAAGATTCAAATCACCTGAGGAGGAACTGGACTGGGTGGAGAGAGAGCAGAGAGAAGAGGTCAAATACTAAGACCAAGACCAATGCAGGAAAATCACAGAATCCACCTGCAATGCAGTCCCCTGTGCCACCCGGACTTCCTATGTACGGCTCATACAGGAGACCCAACCTCAACCAAAGTTGAAGAGGCCAAGAAATGCCAGAGGGCGAGCTGATGCAGTACGTCACCACACTGCACCCAGAACAAGAACCAACAATCACAGTGATGATCGGTGATAAGTTAAAAGCATCTTTTATGATCGAATTATGGAAGAGAAAATATGTGGAATGAGACCATGACTAAAATGCATACAGCCAGGCTGCCATGAGACAGACACCCCTCTGCACTGTGCCTTGGAGTATGATGAAGGGGGAGACAACCAGTAATTTGCCCAGATGGGGGAAGAAATGCAGCAGGGAAAGATGGTGGATGTTAAAATAATGGACATAGTGAGCGGCCCACAAGGAGTAGCCGCCATGATAAAATTCCCAGGCAGAATCACGAACTGGTATCAGGGAGAAATCACGGCTCCCCATGTCACTCTCATGGTTGCAGAAAACTTTGAACTGAAAGACCTAGGGCCAATGGTAAGACCGGCAAGGGAAGTTAGGGAATGGAAACCGACAGAAAATCCATACATGCATAAATCTACAGATGGGCAATTCATTCACATCTCTGTGGTAGCAGTCGACCTCATGGTGATAACTAGAGTTAGTATATATTTAGAGCTAGGTGGTAAAGGTTATCAGATGGCAATGGTAGAGACAAAAGAGAGACAGGAAGGTGAGGAACTTCTAGAGACAGTACCCATTGGTTAAGTCAGGGATGGTTAAGTCAGCAAGCTTGGCAAAAACAAAAGTTAAGGAGCATGTGAAGCTGTCGTGTCAGAGACAGTACCCACCATCAGTGCAGGCAAGAGAAGGAATACAGCCAATGATATACGGTCTGATGGAGGCTGGAGCACTAGTCCCCACCAAAAGCCAGTTCAACACACCCATTTTCCCTGTAAGAAAACCAGATTCGGATAAATGGAGGTTGGGTACATGATTTAAGGGCTGTGAATCCAGTAGTCATGCTGGAAACACCTGTGGTGCCCGGCCCACACACCCTTCTGTCTAAAATACCAGAAGGGACTAAATGATATACGGTAATAGACCTATGCTCTGTTTTTTCCAGTGTACCCCTCGACTCAGATTTTCAGTATCTGTTTGTGTTTACGTATGAAGGGTAACAATATACATACACTGGACTCCCACAGGGATACTGTGAGCCCGTCAATATTAATCAGGTTCTAGCTCAAGATCTCCCAGCCCTGGAATATCAAAGTATTGTGTTGTAATACGTCATTATCTTTGATCTGTAGTCCGTCCAAAGAGCAGTGTCAGCAGGATTGATTGAAAATCCTGACAATGCTTGCCAAAATTAGAGACAAGGTAAGCAAAGGGAAATTGCAGTCATGCAGGCGGGAACATTTGGGTCACATATTGGAAAGGGAAAGCCGTACAAGTACACCAAAACATATGGAAGCTATAAGTAGAGCGCGACAACCGCAGATGGTAAAACAAATGATGGCCGTTTTGGATATGGCAGGATTTAGTCATTTAGCAGGCCTTGGGTGATGTGCAAGTTCACTGTAAGGATTCAACCGTTAAGAGGCATGATAGAAGCAGCTGATCAATCACAGCCAAATGCTCCCCTTGTCTTAACTTGTCTGGACTTATGAAGCTTTAGCAGCCTTTGTAGATATATAAATGTGGTGCAAAGGAAAAAAACAGGAACAGGGCTGTGGTGTACTGTGCGTGACCCCAGCGACCTTTCTCCCGTGACTGGGCCAAATAAATAAAGCCCATGGTTTAGATCATACTAATTAAGAGTAGTGGTTGCCGTATCTGGCCAGTGCGGTGGACCACGCTCTCAGTAACTGGGAACTGTGTATTGGGAATAATGTTCGGGGAAAAACATTAGAATGTCTTGGCGTTGCCCTAAGTGGTCTCTTTATGATCCTGGTCCTTACTGTGGTGAGGTGTCACAGCCTCGTAGAGGAAAGGAGGATGCCAGTGATCACGGGTAATGGCAATAACCAGAGCCACCTCCTGGACAAGAGGAACTGATGCACAGTGTTATGAAACAGTATTTGAATTTTTTATTGGTTTGGTTATTTTATTTATTGTTTTTGATTTATTGGAAGTGTGTTATTGTTTATGATTTGTCATTCATACGACTTGAAATGCAAGGTAATGGTCTATACGACCTATCCGAGAATAAGACAGGGCTGACAAAGGGATATCAGTGTTAAACATGTGGGATTACCATGTCATGTTGGTTATGTTTAGTCTGTGCCTCCATTTGCTTGAATGTGCATGTGTGTTCAAGAAAGTGAAGAAGAAGTGATGAGCCATGCCCTGGGTGTAAGTGCTAGCGTAACCTCTCCCCAAGGGTGGCCCTATACGGTACGCAAAGTGCCTGGGTTGAAGAAAACCAGCATACTGAAGGACGCTGCCGAATGGAGGATAATGGACTTTGACTTGTTGAAACTTAAACTGTTTAAGTGAATTGTTATGAACTGTTTATGATGATACATGCAATGTGTAAAGAATTGTAAATGCAACCAGGCACAGGAAAAGGTGTGCTGTCGAGCACAAGGGTGCTGGCAGGGTGGGAATTTTTCCTTAGAGAGGTTTTTTCGCCCACCCCTGGGTGCAAAGGCGCAAACTGTGAAAAGCAAGGAAATGTGGTAATCAGAAAACCTTGACATCCCGACGGATACAAGACGGAGGGTGGTAAACCCAGTTGAGAAAAATAGGGACAAAATAGGTAAAATTTCAAGTATATATAGCTACTGAATAGCAGGTACGAGAACAAGCAATCAGTATTTAACCAGTGTGATCAAAGCAATTACTCCCTAAAAGACACCAACAACAGCATTATAGAAATAGTTGCGACTTGCAGCCAGACAATGGTTGAGTACAATCGCAGACACTATGGGTAGGTAAAAGTCACTATTAAGCAACTAGCCAAAGATGGGCAAAATCAGTTTATTCACAGATACCCACTAAATTAGCTAAATTAGTGATGTGAGTCTTGGAAAGCCTCAGAGGAGGGAATGTTGGATAAGATTTTTGATAGAAATAAAACACAAGGGTAATAAAATATGGAGAATGAAGATTTAGTGAGAATATTGGAAAGAACAGAGTCACGCTCTCTTCCTTACAGACAATGTCTCTTAAATAAGTTAATTATAGCAAGGCCTAGGGCCTGACCAAAAAGAGGAAGTGCAACACACACAGCACACATACCCAAGAACATGAACTCACTCACACACAGACCCAGAGTAATCAGAATAACAAAGTAATGGTTAATGATAATTTGACTAAATCATACAGTACATATGCTAATAACAATGCAGATATGAAATGCACCCATACATAACCCAGACATCACATGTAATGGTATTTTGGGCTAACCAAGGGTGTGTCAACTTTATAAAAGGGAGCCCCATTTCAGGGGACTGGGAGATCACTTTTTGAGACGTCCCAAACTGTTTGGATCTCATGTAACGAATTAAATAAATTGGACCTTCACCTTTTCTCACTCACTGGTTCCGTGTGGTGATTTAGACTTTGAGTATCTCAGCTGATGAAAGCTATTGTAAGTACATTCAATATTTTCTAAATTGTTATATTGGTAATACGAAAGTAGGTAAAATTTGACCTACAGCGGAAGGAGAAGGATTTGAAACAGTTTCAAACTTGACCAGAAGTTTAAAAAGTGAGTAAGATTGTATGCTTTAATAATACAGTGGAAATGTTTGCACCCCCACATGTTTTAAGGGGG